>CM060976.1:32100000-32700000 GCA_030765065.1 Deroplatys truncata
ATCTTTAAATTTTCCCAATACCTTCTTGTTCTGAGTAGAGTAACATATATGGTTGACAGGGTAATCAGCTGTATCGAGATGCTCAAGAAAACGTAACTTGTCCTGGTACACATCTTCAGTTGTTACACGATGAATGAACGAATCAGTGTCCATATACATAAGCTTCAGGTTTTCAGCTCCATAATAAGGTAACAAAACGTCGTAATGATAGTTATACATTAATGTCTTGGAGATGTCCAACACACTCATACCAATGTATATAGGCTTGTTGAATACAATCTGTCGGGAGGCCATATGTACTGCAGCTAGATTATCAGCATATATCGTCCTGTCGATAAACGTAGGCTCGGCGATCAGCTTCTCTAGAGTTTTTTCATTGGTCACCAGTCGTATATCCATACGATTACGCAGGTTCTCCATAGTTTTTCCGAACATAGCATTGTTGAACAATTTGTAGAGATCCTTCTCAAAGTCATTTCCAGCTTCTTGTCGTAGTCTGTTGTTAAATTCCACATACGGTTTTAACCATCGAGACTGTTGGAATTGTAGCACACGATGGATTTTTGTTAACCGTAGCCCATGACTAAGAGCTTGCTTCAAAGCCTTGTAATGCACTACATACTTCTTTCGAGGTCCTAGATGAGGTATCAGTTTCTTTGTAGATGCTTCCAATGGTTTCATACACTCTGGCAGGAAAGGTAGATCGTTGTGTAGATCGTGAAGTTCTGCAGGATACTCGATGTCGACTTCTAATATGTAGCCGTAAGGATCATCTTCTTGTAGTCTTTCTAAGTCAATTTTTTCAGGCGATACCCACTCAAATCCACCATAAGGGAGAGCGTGACACATTGCCCACCCATATTGGTTATTAGCGTCGTCATATGTAATAAATTGGGTTGGTCTCGACGGATCAAACTTCTCCATATATGTGTTATTAGCCTCTGCATACCGATGGGAAACTTGACATAAACCTCCTCTTATACCAGATTCCACCATGAGTAATTGATCATAATCCTGTAACAGTTCCAGCTTAATTCTAGTGTACAGTAACATAGCGTCCCATGTAAGACCTGGAGAGGTAAAATAATGTGCAGGATCAACTTTGTGTGTTTTGAGGGTTTGCTCTCTGAACGTCTCAAAGACATCAGCTAGGAGAAGTACATCCGAAGTTAAGTAGAGATCGCTGTACTCTCCCAGGTTTCTCACATTAAACAGCTCCCATACATTTTTAGCATGATCGTAGTCAGCATCACTAATTTCTTCTTCATTTAATCTATTGTAGAAGGAGTCCTTAGGAGGTAAGCAGGTTTCGTTCAGGGCATCCCATGATGTAACAAAATCATATGGAAATACACCCTTACGGGTCATCAACTTCAATTTGTCTTCTCCAAAGTACTTTAGCGTTTCAGGATACGAGGTTAGATTTTTCACCAACTTATCCAAGCTTGTACTGAGGAATCGGAAGCTATCCACAAATCGAAGCTTTATATCTCCTACATACTTGGTGAATGAGATATAGCTTTCTTCGGAGTTAGGAATTACCTCCACACGTTCACTTGTACAACCCAGCTCCTTAACAATGAAATGAGAGTCATATCCGCTAAGGTTATGCATGAAGACTGGTACATATTTAGGTGTTTTACAGGCTAAATTACATTCATTATGAAGACTTCCACGATATTCACCGCTGATGTGATCATGGTCGCGTACTTTATAGTTCTCTTCTGTAAAGGGTTTTCCACACAAGTAGCATGCGGAAGAAGACTCAAAATCCAACTGCTCTTGATCCGTAAGTTTCAGAGGCTTAGCAGATTTGTATATGTCCTCAATCATTTTTGCAAGAGATGTCAGGTACAGCATAAACTTCTGAGCAGCATCAGCACCACGATACACATAGGGTTGCTTAGGAAGACCAGTTTCGAGATGTTCAACACCAGATGTAGGCTTCACGTAAACACAGAAGCTCATTGGTGTGTGCTCTTGATAAGGGATTGTATAGGAAGTTTCAGGATTGGGTATACACGTATGGCATGGAGTGAGAATACTCTCAAAATCAGCATAGATGACATAAGGTACTTTCAGCATCCTCTCAACATTTTCAAACTGTACAATTGCTTTCTCCTTTGTAGGCATAACTACCCTTGCAACACCATGCTGATTACAGATGGTTGCATGTTCTTGTAGTTTTTCCAGTCCACTTTGTCCATATCGATTATCAAAATGTGTAAAGCAACGCTTGCAGGTATATATCACTCCATCATGCTTAGTTTTCTGACGTCGAACGAGCTTCTCAAAATTCTTTATATACACGTAGTGATGTTTTCCACTACTGTCATTCAATAGTAGCAGGTCACGATGTTCAGGTAGTTCAATATCAACAACCTTTATCGGGTACACTTCATGCTTCTCATCCAACCCGAAAACGTTAATAGATATCTTGTTAAGCTTCTCAAATTTAGGTATTTGAGAAAGTGGGGTAGGGTAAGAAACACAGCTGAAGTCGTACGTATCTTGAAGCTGCTTGTATTTGCTCACACGTTGCGCATCCTTCTCAACGAATTTAGCTAGTACAGAATATATGTAGCATTTCTCATCAGTTAAATTCTGGATGTTAATGCAGGCTTTTCTTGCTTCAACAGAGGGAGGTAGGGGTATGTAGCTACTTCCTCGCAACGGGTTGTACTTGTTAATACGAAGGCGTACACCTTCCACAGTAAGCAAGGCCCAGCTGCTACCCTTAAGCTGAGACTCATCCATTTCAGTAACCAATTTCTTGAATTTCACTTCCAGCATAGAGTCCAGATCAGTTTCTAGGAAAACAGCTTGATTTCTGGTTTTAAATGTCTTGTCACAGGTTTCACCAATACTGTTAACAAATCGACACTCAGCCAGCAGATTAATTTTAACACTCTTATGAATGCTAAGCTCTTTATGCACAGCCTGGATTATCCGTTGTTTTGCCTCTTGCAGATACATATTCAGGTCCTTAGTCGATTCACATCGTATAAAATACGATTTCAATCGTCCTTCGAATGAAGTTTCGTATTCTTTCATATCACAGTCCTCCATTGTTGACAGCAACTGATGTTTAGTTGGCTCCAATCTTCTTTTCTTCTGAGGGCTGCTTATTTCACATATATCTTCGTGTCGCTGTCCCTTATAACCATCTTTGAAGGTTACATTACAATGTTTACATTTGAAGAGCTTCTTGCAGCTCATCTCGTGTCTTCTCTTGTCATAACCTCGGAGGAACTTCTTACAGCATTTTCCGCATGCATATCCAGTAGCGCTTGGAATAATATCCTTATACGCTGAGTTATTCATCTTTATTCTTGATGTAATAACGTATTAATCACTGATCAATGAAATGTACACCTTGATACCACTTTAGAAAGCTGATTATTCTTGGAGAGAACACGATGTTAACACCTCAGAGATGATCAACAGAATGAATTTCAATACTCAAGTTCGCTCTATTTATAGAGAAAGCACGAACCTTTATGCGTCAATTATATATCGTATTAACCCTTCTTCAAGGAAATGTACTCTTCTTCACATTGATAACACTTTAGATTATTTTCTGAGAGAACACGATGTTAACACCTCAGAGATGATCAACAGAATGAATTTCAATACTCAAGTTCGCCCTATTTATAGAGAAAGCACGAACCTTTTTTAATCAATTATATCCTGATTATTAATACTAAAAACGGTGATGAAGCGTGTAAGCTCTTATATATTTCAATTCGTGTTACACTGATGTTCGAGCGACTCCGTATAGCTTCGTATGTTTAGAGAGAAAGTGTAAAGTATTGTGAAGATGTTATGTATTGTTCGGCTATAATCGTACAGATTCGGAGAGCTTGACTGGTGAAGGTGATGAACGATCCGTCAACCGAGCAGGAGGCAAGCAGTCCCTTCGCGCAACGAAACCTAGATGCAAAAGAAAGAAAATCGTGTAGATGAGAAACCACCCAGACATTCGCCTGCAGACCATGGTAAACCATGAAAAAATATGATGTCAGAGTGATCGACCAACAGGGAAATCAAACAAAAGACCTTAGAAACATATAGGTTAAGATGTAAATCAAATAAAAATGCAATAAAATCGTGCTAGATGAGAAACCACTCCAGCATTCGCCTGCAGGCCAGGGGAAACCATGAAAAAATATGTCAGAGTGAGCGTCCAACGGAAGTCGAACCAGGGACTCTAAAAGCAAACGTGAAAGGTACAGAGTATATAGAATGCAAGGAAATCGTTGACGATGAGAAACCACTCCAGCATTCGCCTGCAGACCAGGGAAAACCTAAAAAATATGATGTCAGAGTGATCGACCAACAGGGAAATCAAACAAAAGACCTTAGAAACATATAGGTTAAGATGTAAATCAAATAAAAATGCAATAAAATCGTGATAGATGAGAACCCACTCAGACATTCGCCTGCAAGCCAGGGGAAACCATGAAAAAATATGTCAGAGTGAGCGTCCAACGGAAGTCGAACCAGGGACTCTAAAAGCAAACGTGAAAGGTACAGATTATATAGAATGAAAGAAAATCGTGTTAGATGAGAAACCACTCCAGCATTCGCCTGCAGACCAGGGGAAACTATGAAAAAATCAAAGGGCCGAGCGAGTGGCTGATAGAGTGTGCGACCAACAGGAAATCAAGCAAAAGGTCTCTAGAGACAAAAAAGATGCAATTGAAATGGAATCATGATAGCAAATGCCGCTACAGCATTAGGTAGCAGACCGGCGAAAATCATGAGAAACGTAAGGTCAGAGTAAACAATTGATTGAAATCTAACCCCTGAACCCTAGAAATTCACGACAACTGAAAAACGAAACCCAGATATAGAGGAAACTTTGTACACCCTTGACGAAAAAACCCCGTCCGCTGGGGAAGTAACATTTAAGTATACAATTGACGTCTGTCATACCGATAAGGGACGGTTTGAAAGGCTTCCTAATTGCTCTACGCAAGTCACCTGAGCAAACACAGGAAATTCCTAAACCAGACAATTACAAGCCTGCTAAAACATTTTTTCCTACAATAAGTAATTTAAATTCTACATGAAGATTATTCCAAAAAGTTTCATATCTCTTATTTCCTTCAATAAAATATCGAATATGACTCTAGCACCAGGGAAAAAAAATTAAACGGAGGGAAGCGATATTTTCTTTTTACGCTGAAATTATAATTAAATGCATAGCGTTCTTGCATGAAAACCCCGCCCATATAGATTATAGGAATGGATTCTGTTTAAAACATGTATTTTCACGCGGGGTGTATAGATTGTATCAGTAAGCATTCGTGACTATTACAATTATTTCCAAGTATTATTTTAAAAAAGGTTGTCTTATTCTCTTAGTAAACATAGGACGAGAACGTTTTTTTACTTGGTATTTAGGGGCGTTCTTGCAGGAAAACACTGCCCATATAGATTATAGGAATGGACTCTGTTTAAAACATGTATTTTTCACGCGTGGTGTATAGATTGTCTCAGTAAGCATTCGTGACTATTACAATTATCGCCAAGTATTATTTTACAAAAAGATTGGCTTATTCTCTTAGTAAACATAGGTTGAAATCGTTTTTTAAACAACTCTCCATTCGAGAGATATTTTTTGATTATTCCAGCAGAGAGAGAGAGAGAGAGGGAGAGAGAGAGAGATCGAGTCATATTTGTTTAAAAAAGCTTTTTTTTTTCATTCACAGGAAATCTTCGAGAAAATTCGAGGAATTATTCAGTTGTACACCCTTGCTAAAATAGTTTGTAAACCCTTTGAAGAATGTTTACCTGGCTGAGGGTGTCTTGGAAATACCTCTGTCGACAGGCTGTCGCCCGCATGGCATCTTGGCCATTTATACATTAGGGAGGCTATTATGCTTTAAAATGGGATAGCTATGTTTTAAGCTTTCCACAACAAATTTTTTTCCCGATAATTAATATGATTCTACATGAAGAATATTAATGATTAAGTTTTGAATTAAACGTATACTGTATAGATTCTGTACTTAAACATTCGACTGTATCTTTGTCATTATTTAAATACTCGCGTACAAGAATTGCAAACATGATATCAAAAATTGTAGAAGTTTTTCCACCCTTATTTAATTAAAATTCATGTATATACTCTATTATTTAGCGATTTTTTCAATAATCATGTACATCATTCGTCAAAAAATCAGCGTACAATACGCATTTTTATACGTTTTAATGTTCGTTTATTTTTAAAACCGCTGCATTTGCCTCTAATTACGAACAATAATTTTTTTCAGATTTACTCAGATGTGTAGCTTGTAGAATCGAATTAGAAAATGTTTTAATAAATGTATTGTATTTTTTAGGTTAAAGCATCTTCATTTTTAAAGTTAGCATACCCGTTATTTGTATTCAGCGTAAAGATATTCATATATCATTTTTAAATCCCTCTTCTTAAATATAATGTATCGCAATCCATTTTTAAAATCAAATCATAAATGCGTTTAATGCATATAATGGATGTCTTCATATACCCAATATGGCTGCCTTCACGTGTCGGGAACCTAACATGGCGGCAGTCATCGTTTAGAAGCGTAACTTTCATGTCGACATCAGCCTGGAGCGAGCGGCTGGCGGGGAGGAGAAGGGTTGCGAAAGGCGGCTGAGGGATGGCAGCTGGAGGGAGTAAGGTAGGATGAAAGGCCGGCTTCATAAGACGTTGAGAGCTAGCCAAGCCTCCAGTACGGCCTAGCGCGCCGTAAGGTTCGGACCTATACGTAGTAGCATGCATACCAACGCAGCTAGCGCCAGCGTCTTACGTAATTTAGTTTTTTACGCTCACTATACCATTTAAATATACATTCATCTAAGAGATATAATATTCGTCAGGATGTCAGATGTCCAAATATACATAACAAAGAAATTAGTTACTGATATAAATGTAATATCGTACGTTCACCATTTTATTTTAATTACTTTTTTTATTTTATTCGAGGATGAATTTGTATTCATGTCACGGGATTCAATCCTAGTCCTCCAGCCGGACTTGGAACAACAATCAATAACGAGCTACAATCCAAGGATATAATCGGTAATAATACAAATATTTTGATAAAGACCATCAAATAAAAAGGCCTTTAAACGTATGTATTTCCCCTCACTTCCCCTCTTCCCCCCACCACACAGTAGAAAATAAATGCCGATACGGAAACAAAGGATTTGCCGCCATCTGATAAGGTTCTTTGATCTATGCCGCTAGCCCCGCCCACTCCCTTTGAGGCCTCACATGCCGCCCTGACGGCACGTGCCACTAGCCCCGCCCCCTCCCGGTCACGTGCTGGCGGCCACCCCTCCCCCGCCCCTTCCCTTGTGACCTCACCCTTAAAAGCTACTGGACACCCGATCCCCCTACCCCATCCTTTCTAATCCTATCCCGTACACTGGGCACGCCCTCTCTTTGGGCTCTACTCCCACACTGGCCTCGGTATTGGAGTAGAGCAGAGAGGAGGGGGTATCATGGTCCAGTAGCTTTTAAGGGTGAAACCACAAAGGTTAAGTGTTTTCACGTGTGCTATTCGTTCACCGCAAATCAGAGACACAGGACAATGCATTATTGTCCTCATCGTAAATGGCGGTGTCGGAATAGCAAAAAGCGGGGGTGGGGGTCGGCGGCATAGAAGAAAGGAACTTATCAGTGGTTGCATCGGCTTTGAAGCTGGATTCGCCATTTATTTTCTACTGTGTGGTGGGAGGAAGAGGGGAAGTGAGGGGAAATACATACGTTTAAAGGCCTTTTTATTTGATGGTCTTTATCAAAATATTTGTATTATTACCGATTATATCCTTGGATTGTAGCTCGTTATTGATTGTTGTTCCAAGTCCGGCTGGAGGACTAGGATTGAATCCCGTGACATGAA
The DNA here is from genome assembly GCA_030765065.1 of Deroplatys truncata. Classification (NCBI taxonomy): domain Eukaryota; kingdom Metazoa; phylum Arthropoda; class Insecta; order Mantodea; family Mantidae; genus Deroplatys; species Deroplatys truncata. The sequence continues at coordinate 32,107,902 of CM060976.1, forward strand.
TACAAATTCATCCTCGAATAAAATAAAAAAAAGTAATTAAAATAAAATGGTGAACGTACGATATTACATTTATATCAGTAACTAATTTCTTTGTTATGTATATTTGGACATCTGACATCCTGACGAATATTATATCTCTTAGATGAATGTATATTTAAATGGTATAGTGAGCGTAAAAAACTAAATTACGTAAGACGCTGGCGCTAGCTGCGTTGGTATGCATGCTACTACGTATAGGTCCGAACCTTACGGCGCGCTAGGCCGTACTGGAGGCTTGGCTAGCTCTCAACGTCTTATGAAGCCGGCCTTTCATCCTACCTTACTCCCTCCAGCTGCCATCCCTCAGCCGCCTTTCGCAACCCTTCTCCTCCCCGCCAGCCGCTCGCTCCAGGCTGATGTCGACATGAAAGTTACGCTTCTAAACGATGACTGCCGCCATGTTAGGTTCCCGACACGTGAAGGCAGCCATATTGGGTATATGAAGACATCCATTATATGCATTAAACGCATTTATGATTTGATTTTAAAAATGGATTGCGATACATTATATTTAAGAAGAGGGATTTAAAAATGATATATGAATATCTTTACGCTGAATACAAATAACGGGTATGCTAACTTTAAAAATGAAGATGCTTTAACCTAAAAAATACAATACATTTATTAAAACATTTTCTAATTCGATTCTACAAGCTACACATCTGAGTAAATCTGAAAAAAAAATTATTGTTCGTAATTAGAGGCAAATGCATCGGTTTTAAAAATAAACGAACATTAAAACGTATAAAAATGCGTATTGTACGCTGATTTTTTGACGAATGATGTACATGATTATTGAAAAAATCGCTAAATAATAGAGTATATACATGAATTTTAATTAAATAAGGGTGGAAAAACTTCTACAATTTTTGATATCATGTTTGCAATTCTTGTACGCGAGTATTTAAATAATGACAAAGATACAGTCGAATGTTTAAGTACAGAATCTATACAGTATACGTTTAATTCAAAACTTAATCATTAATATTCTTCATGTAGAATTATATTAATTATCGGGAAAAAAATTTGTTGTGGAAAGCTTAAAACATAGCTATCCCATTTTAAAGCATAATAGCCTCCCTAATGTATAAATGGCCAAGATGCCATGCGGGCGACAGCCTGTCGACAGAGGTATTTCCAAGACACCCTCAGCCAGGTAAACATTCTTCAAAGGGTATACAAACTATTTTAGCAAGGGTGTACAACTGAATAATTCCTCGAATTTTCTCGAAGATTTCCTGTGAATGAAAAAAAAAGCTTTTTTAAACAAATATGACTCGATCTCTCTCTCTCCCTCTCTCTCTCTCTGCTGGAATAATCAAAAAATATCTCTCGAATGGAGAGTTGTTTAAAAAACGATTTCAACCTATGTTTACTAAGAGAATAAGCCAATCTTTTTGTAAAATAATACTTGGCGATAATTGTAATAGTCACGAATGCTTACTGAGACAATCTATACACCACGCGTGAAAAATACATGTTTTAAACAGAGTCTATTCCTATAATCTATATGGGCAGTGTTTTCCTGCAAGAACGCCCCTAAATACCAAGTAAAAAAACGTTCTCGTCCTATGTTTACTAAGAGAATAAGACAACCTTTTTTAAAATAATACTTGGAAATAATTGTAATAGTCACGAATACTTACTGATACAATCTATACACCCCGCGTGAAAATACATGTTTTAAACAGAATCCATTCCTATAATCTATATGGGCGGGGTTTTCATGCAAGAACGCTATGCATTTAATTATAATTTCAGCGTAAAAAGAAAATATCGCTTCCCTCCGTTTAATTTTTTTTCCCTGGTGCTAGAGTCATATTCGATATTTTATTGAAGGAAATAAGAGATATGAAACTTTTTGGAATAATCTTCATGTAGAATTTAAATTACTTATTGTAGGAAAAAATGTTTTAGCAGGCTTGTAATTGTCTGGTTTAGGAATTTCCTGTGTTTGCTCAGGTGACTTGCGTAGAGCAATTAGGAAGCCTTTCAAACCGTCCCTTATCGGTATGACAGACGTCAATTGTATACTTAAATGTTACTTCCCCAGCGGACGGGGTTTTTTCGTCAAGGGTGTACAAAGTTTCCTCTATATCTGGGTTTCGTTTTTCAGTTGTCGTGAATTTCTAGGGTTCAGGGGTTAGATTTCAATCAATTGTTTACTCTGACCTTACGTTTCTCATGATTTTCGCCGGTCTGCTACCTAATGCTGTAGCGGCATTTGCTATCATGATTCCATTTCAATTGCATCTTTTTTGTCTCTAGAGACCTTTTGCTTGATTTCCTGTTGGTCGCACACTCTATCAGCCACTCGCTCGGCCCTTTGATTTTTTCATAGTTTCCCCTGGTCTGCAGGCGAATGCTGGAGTGGTTTCTCATCTAACACGATTTTCTTTCATTCTATATAATCTGTACCTTTCACGTTTGCTTTTAGAGTCCCTGGTTCGACTTCCGTTGGACGCTCACTCTGACATATTTTTTCATGGTTTCCCCTGGCTTGCAGGCGAATGTCTGAGTGGGTTCTCATCTATCACGATTTTATTGCATTTTTATTTGATTTACATCTTAACCTACATGTTTCTAAGGTCTTTTGTTTGATTTCCCTGTTGGTCGATCACTCTGACATCATATTTTTTAGGTTTTCCCTGGTCTGCAGGCGAATGCTGGAGTGGTTTCTCATCGTCAACGATTTCCTTGCATTCTATATAATCTGTACCTTTCACGTTTGCTTTTAGAGTCCCTGGTTCGACTTCCGTTGGACGCTCACTCTGACATATTTTTTCATGGTTTCCCCTGGCCTGCAGGCGAATGCTGGAGTGGTTTCTCATCTAGCACGATTTTATTGCATTTTTATTTGATTTACATCTTAACCTATATGTTTCTAAGGTCTTTTGTTTGATTTCCCTGTTGGTCGATCACTCTGACATCATATTTTTTCATGGTTTACCATGGTCTGCAGGCGAATGTCTGGGTGGTTTCTCATCTACACGATTTTCTTTCTTTTGCATCTAGGTTTCGTTGCGCGAAGGGACTGCTTGCCTCCTGCTCGGTTGACGGATCGTTCATCACCTTCACCAGTCAAGCTCTCCGAATCTGTACGATTATAGCCGAACAATACATAACATCTTCACAATACTTTACACTTTCTCTCTAAACATACGAAGCTATACGGAGACGCTCGAACATCAGTGTAACACGAATTGAAATATATAAAAGCTTACACGCTTCATCACCGTTTTTAGTATTAATAATCAGGATATAATTGATTAAAAAAGGTTCGTGCTTTCTCTATAAATAGGGCGAACTTGAGTATTGAAATTCATTCTGTTGATCATCTCTGAGGTGTTAACATCGTGTTCTCTCAGAAAATAATCTAAAGTGTTATCAATGTGAAGAAGAGTACATTTCCTTGAAGAAGGGTTAATACCATATATAATTGACGCATAAAGGTTCGTGCTTTCTCTATAAATAGAGCGAACTTGAGTATTGAAATTCATTCTGTTGATCATCTCTGAGGTGTTAACATCGTGTTCTCTCCAAGAATAATCAGCTTTCTAAAGTGGTATCAAGGCGTACATTTCATTGATCAGTGATTAATACGTTATTACATCAAGAATAAAGATGAATAACTCAGCGTATAAGGATATTATTCCAAGCGCTACTGGATATGCATGCGGAAAATGCTGTAAGAAGTTCCTCCGAGGTTATGACAAGAGAAGACACGAGATGAGCTGCAAGAAGCTCTTCAAATGTAAACATTGTAATGTAACCTTCAAAGATGGTTATAAGGGACAGCGACACGAAGATATATGTGAAATAAGCAGCCCTCAGAAGAAAAGAAGATTGGAGCCAACTAAACATCAGTTGCTGTCAACAATGGAGGACTGTGATATGAAAGAATACGAAACTTCATTCGAAGGACGATTGAAATCGTATTTTATACGATGTGAATCGACTAAGGACCTGAATATGTATCTGCATGAGGCAAAACAACGGATAATCCAGGCTGTGCATAAAGAGCTTAGCATTCATAAGAGTGTTAAAATTAATCTGCTGGCTGAGTGTCGATTTGTTAACAGTATTGTTGAAACCTGTGACAAGACATTTAAAACCAGAAATCAAGCTGTTTTCCTAGAAACTGATCTGGACTCTATGCTGGAAGTGAAATTCAAGAAATTGGTTACTGAAATGGATGAGTCTCAGCTTAAGGGTAGCAGCTGGGCCTTGCTTACTGTGGAAGGGGTACGCCTTCGTATTAACAAGTACAACCCGTTGCGAGGAAGTAGCTACATACCCCTACCTCCCTCTGTTGAAGCAAGAAAAGCCTGCATTAACATCCAGAATTTAACTGATGAGAAATGCTACATGTATTCTGTACTAGCTAAATTCATTGAGAAGGATGCGCAACGTGTGAGCAAATACAAGCAGCTTCAAGATAAGTACGACTTCAGCTGTGTTTCTTACCCTACTCCACTTTCTCAAATACCTAAATTTGAGAAGCTTAACAAGATATCTATTAACGTTTTCGGGTTGGATGAGAAGCATGAAGTGTACCCGATAAAGGTTGTTGATATTGAACTACCTGAACATCGCGACCTGCTACTATTGAATGACAGTAGTGGAAAACATCACTACGTGTATATAAAGAATTTTGAGAAGCTCGTTCGACGTCAGAAAACTAAGCATGATGGAGTGATATATACCTGCAAGCGTTGCTTTACACATTTTGATAATCGATATGGACAAAGTGGACTGGAAAAACTACAAGAACATGCAACCATCTGTAATCAGCATGGTGTTGCAAGGGTAGTTATGCCTACAAAGGAGAAAGCAATTGTACAGTTTAAAAATGTTGAGAGGATGCTGAAAGTACCTTATGTCATCTATGCTGATTTTGAGAGTATTCTCACTCCATGCCATACGTGTATACCCAATCCTGAAACTTCCTATACAATCCCTTATCAAGAGCACACACCAATGAGCTTCTGTGTTTACGTGAAGCCTACATCTGGTGTTGAACATCTCGAAACTGGTCTTCCTAAGCAACCCTATGTGTATCGTGGTGCTGATGCTGCTCAGAAGTTTATGCTGTACCTGACATCTCTTGCAAAAATGATTGAGGACATATACAAATCTGCTAAGCCTCTGAAACTTACGGATCAAGAGCAGTTGGATTTTGAGTCTTCTTCCGCATGCTACTTGTGTGGAAAACCCTTTACAGAAGAGAACTATAAAGTACGCGACCATGATCACATCAGCGGTGAATATCGTGGAAGTCTTCATAATGAATGTAATTTAGCCTGTAAAACACCTAAATATGTACCAGTCTTCATGCATAACCTTAGCGGATATGACTCTCATTTCATTGTTAAGGAGCTGGGTTGCACAAGTGAACGTGTGGAGGTAATTCCTAACTCCGAAGAAAGCTATATCTCATTCACCAAGTATGTAGGAGATATAAAGCTTCGATTTGTGGATAGCTTCCGATTCCTCAGTACAAGCTTGGATAAGTTGGTGAAAAATCTAACCTCGTATCCTGAAACGCTAAAGTACTTTGGAGAAGACAAATTGAAGTTGATGACCCGTAAGGGTGTATTTCCATATGATTTTGTTACATCATGGGATGCCCTGAACGAAACCTGCTTACCTCCTAAGGACTCCTTCTACAATAGATTAAATGAAGAAGAAATTAGTGATGCTGACTACGATCATGCTAAAAATGTATGGGAGCTGTTTAATGTGAGAAACCTGGGAGAGTACAGCGATCTCTACTTAACTTCGGATGTACTTCTCCTAGCTGATGTCTTTGAGACGTTCAGAGAGCAAACCCTCAAAATACACAAAGTTGATCCTGCACATTATTTTACCTCTCCAGGTCTTACATGGGACGCTATGTTACTGTACACTGGAATTAAGCTGGAACTGTTACAGGATTATGATCAATTACTCATGGTGGAATCTGGTATAAGAGGAGGTTTATGTCAAGTTTCCCATCGGTATGCAGAGGCTAATAACACATATATGGAGAAGTTTGATCCGTCGAGACCAACCCAATTTATTACATATGACGACGCTAATAACCAATATGGGTGGGCAATGTGTCACGCTCTCCCTTATGGTGGATTTGAGTGGGTATCGCCTGAAAAAATTGACTTAGAAAGACTACAAGAAGATGATCCTTACGGCTACATATTAGAAGTCGACATCGAGTATCCTGCAGAACTTCACGATCTACACAACGATCTACCTTTCCTGCCAGAGTGTATGAAACCATTGGAAGCATCTACAAAGAAACTGATACCTCATCTAGGACCTCGAAAGAAGTATGTAGTGCATTACAAGGCTTTGAAGCAAGCTCTTAGTCATGGGCTACGGTTAACAAAAATCCATCGTGTGCTACAATTCCAACAGTCTCGATGGTTAAAACCGTATGTGGAATTTAACAACAGACTACGACAAGAAGCTGGAAATGACTTTGAGAAGGATCTCTACAAATTGTTCAACAATGCTATGTTCGGAAAAACTATGGAGAACCTGCGTAATCGTATGGATATACGACTGGTGACCAATGAAAAAACTCTAGAGAAGCTGATCGCCGAGCCTACGTTTATCGACAGGACGATATATGCTGATAATCTAGCTGCAGTACATATGGCCTCCCGACAGATTGTATTCAACAAGCCTATATACATTGGTATGAGTGTGTTGGACATCTCCAAGACATTAATGTATAACTATCATTACGACGTTTTGTTACCTTATTATGGAGCTGAAAACCTGAAGCTTATGTATATGGACACTGATTCGTTCATTCATCGTGTAACAACTGAAGATGTGTACCAGGACAAGTTACGTTTTCTTGAGCATCTCGATACAGCTGATTACCCTGTCAACCATATATGTTACTCTACTCAGAACAAGAAGGTATTGGGAAAATTTAAAGATGAGGCTAATAGCAAAATCATCCTACGCTTTGTTGGACTACGTCCTAAGATGTATGCCTTAGATATTCAAGGGTCAATGATAAAAAAGATTAAAGGTATAAAACGTAGCGCTATTAAGCACCATATTTCGTTTGACAGCTATACAGACTGTCTTAAAACCTGTGAAATCATCAGAACACCTATGAATCTGATCCTATCACGAAAGCATGCTCTTGCTACAGTGCAAGTGAATAAAATTGCATTGACTCCGTTTGATGATAAAAGAATTATTGCTGAGGATGGGATAACGACATATGCATATGGACATTACGCCATTACAAACAGTGCTTAAAAGAATGTAAGTTAAAGATAAAGAGTTTCTCGTGAGTCTACAATCTTAAAAAAGAAGGTTATCTGTGTGCTGTATATGCAGATAGCTGACGCCTGATGAAGAAAGAAGAAGATGGAAGGGAAGGTGGTAACCCTGCCATTAGGAGTAATCCTAGTGCTAGTCTCAAGCCTAGATAAAAGGGGAGAGACATCTACAAGGAACTAAAATAAAGGTATGTTGGCGTAAACTTTTCAATTAAAACTCTCGAATAATAAAACCTGAATAAAACATTGCAATTTCACTAAAAGAAAGTTGAGGTTATCTTTGGTTAGCCAGATTAGGTTAGTCGATGCCTGACTAGAAAGGATGATGAGAGGAACGTTTAGGATTGGCCGGGTTAATCTAGGCTAGGTTCTCGTACTTATTGTCTTAAGTTATGAAGGATGAATTAGTTTAGATCGCCTTAGCAATGGATTGGTTACGTGTTGTTCTTACGTTTTGTTACTTGGTTACATAGTTGCTACGTGTTGTTACGTCGTGTAACGTTTCTGGTTACGAGATGTCACGTGATGTTGCGTGGTTACGTGCTTATGTTGCTTAGTATGACGTCTTGTCGTACCGTTATGTTACGTCTTGTTACGTGGTTACGTTTGTTGGTTACGTCTGTTACGTGATTATGTTAGGAATGAATAGACAATGAGAAGATGCAGAACATACAAGGTGGGCATAGGTTAGGACGTATACTTCACTGTAAACCGATATACAGTTTGTCCCTCGCCGCCTCGCGCGCTAATGTTTAACATATAAAAAGTTTGTAAGGTTTAGAAAAAGTATATAAAAGTGTTGTAACGTTGGACGATAAAAGTTTTATAATCGAATTACTCCTATATTACCGTATAAACCTACATTCCTCCTCCTTCAACCCCTGCTTATCCTTGTATCTCTACCGTTTTCCATATTTCTCCCATATAAACGTATACTCTGCTCCTCGACACGTCTAGACTAGGACCTCTCCTCATATTCCCCTACCTCTCTCATATAAGACGCATTCCCTACTTCAACCCTGTCTAGCCTAGCATCGACCCTCGTATTCCCTATCTCTCGCATATAAACGCCTACTCTATCATTCAAAACTCCTAGCCTAATACCTCTCCTCGGTTCACTATCTCGCTCATATAAAACACCATATTCTACCCTTCAAGTCCTGTTTAGTATAACATCTTTCCTTGTATTCCCTATCTCTCTCGTATAAAGCGTATCCCTCCCTCCTTTAGCATCTGACTAGCCTAGCATCAGCCCTCGTATTCCCTATCTCTCCCCTATAAACGCATTTTCCTCCTTGAACTGTCGCATCTACCCTCGTTTTCCCTATCCTTTCCCATATAAACGCAAAAGTGGCCCAGCTTCTGTCTATCATACCGCCTGTCCCCGTTTTCCATATATTCCTCATATAAACGTATACCATACTCCTTAACCTCTGTCTGCACTAGCACCTCCCCTCGCATGCCCTATCTCTGTCGTATAAAGCATATCTCTCCCTCCTTCAGTCCCTGCTCTACCTCAGAACTCTCCTCGTTTTCCCTATCTCTCCCATATAAACACATTTTTTCCTCCTTGAAGGTTCTCTCAACCTAGCATATACCCTCGTTTTCCTCGTCTCTTCATATAAAAAGTCATACTCTACCCTTCAAACCCTGAATAGTCTAGTACCTCTCCACGTATCCCCTATCTCTCCTGTAAATATGTTCATATTCCCCCTGCTTCAGCATCTGTCTATCCTAGCCTCTGTTCACGTTTTCCTTATCTTTCCCATATAAATGCATATTCCATATCTCAACCCCTATCTAGTCCAACACTTCTCCTCGTATTCCACGAATCTCTCATATAAAGCACACTCTCATTCCTTCAACCTCTATCTAGCCTAGCATCGATCCTCGTAGTCCCTATCTTCCCCATATAAACGCATTTTCCTCCGTGAACCTCCGCATATACCCTCGTTTTCCCTATCTTTCCCCATATAAACGCAAAAAACTGCGCCAGGTCTGTCCTGTATATCCTACTTATATATATATATATATATATAATATTTAAAGAAACAAAAATACAAAGTTGATTCCTAAACGTTGGGACGAAGGCCACGGGAAAGTGAGCGTTGGGGCGAAGGCCACCGGAAACGTTGTACCATACGTGGGACAGTTACTTCATCAAGTTTGTCTCCCCAATATTGGAACTGCAATACAACTCCTTTCAAGCGTTAGATGGTAGTTGAAGTCATGTGAATGTAATACATCAGATTTTTCCATCCATTCGTACATGTTATTATTCTTAATAAATATACTAAAGAAATCTCCCACGTTTTATTGTGGGTACAAAAACCATACAGAAGTTAGAGACAACATTCATGAAATACATGCGCGCTACTATTATACAGAAATCACTTATTACCCCTATCGGTGATCTCTTATGATATTTTCCTACATGAATTAAAAGCACTAAATAGCAACCTGGAAGACACGAAATTTTAGTTGGTAATTCGGACCAGTATATTTTGATTTCGAAGTCACGAATTTTTCGTTTACCCCGAACATATATTTTGGCAACAATTAATATACCGGCAGAGACAGAAAACGGCAGTATGGTAAATTTAGAAATTCATCACCAGGGCCTTTGCCGGGGAAAATGCCACATGCACGACAATACACATTATCACCTTTGTTGCGGTGAATGCAGCACGATTCGGCCCATAGCAGGCACAGCATTTAGAGAATATAATTTGTAGAAAGCGAATTGTGTTACATTCCAAGATTTAGTAACATCTTCTTATACGCCACAAAAATGTTTAGACGAATGACGGCAATGGAGCTGAACTATTTTTGTTCATTTCATGGCACCCTGTGGAAGTTGGAAGGGATGAAATGTAACTATACCCTTCATAGAACCACCGCAAAGGGGTATACCCGATATGAGGGAAGCTGAAAGGAACCTTAGGAGCTCTAAAAGTGAACATCTCGTGCAAATGTAGCCTAAACATAGCCCGGGGATGCAAATACCGAAGACACAACACCCACTCCCCAATCTTACATTTACTCCCAACGTGTTCGTCGATTTGGAGATTCTGAAAATCCACTCTCTAGCGGCACAAAACAAGCTGTTATGTACTGATAGAAAACTTTTTGCAGGTCCTAATTGCTAAGTGATTGTTAGAAATTCCACACTTAAATTTACCACAGCCGCCACCAGCAGCAATATTCGGCTCATTTTATATAATGCAAGAGTGCACCAAGTAATAAATAAATAAAAAGTCATACCCGACAATAGCGCTGACCCAGCATCACTTCAATCCTGAAGATCCGTCCGGATTGGGTGAGCGAACCATGGAGACGCAGGAACCGGTCAGGGTTTAGCGCGGCAAGAGCAGCGATAGCCACGGGCAAAGAGGAAGAACGGAAGAAAGGACCTAGTACAATAGTAGACGAAGAAGTGATTCTGGTTGCCAGTAAGAGTTAGATTACTTCCGTAAAGTAACATATTCTTACCTTAGGAGCGACTCTTATTAGTGATTGGCGTGGGGTTGAGGAGGGTACTTTATGGTGATTGACCAAGTTCCTCGATGCCATCTAGTGTACATGAAATGCATTTATCAAAAATGTCCATCTTGGAACTTCTGCTGCACTCGTAGTTAGGCGTTGCTGAATCAGAAGAGGAAACGCACTGTCTTTTGCACATACAGATCGACACAGAAGGCAAAGAGGCTCTCCCGCAATAGAATGCTAGCTTCACCAGTGACTTTATGGGAGTGCGTCTGGTTTAACTGGACGGGATAAACCTTCAAACATACAAATACAGGGGAGAAGCGCCAAAAGTAAAAATACCAGTGGGGGTACACGCTAGCTCGTCCAGCAAGAAAAGAGAAGAATAAAGCGAAGTAAGTCGTGCAGCGAACGAGGAGAACACGGCATTCTGCCCCAGTCAATACGGGACGTCACCACAAGAGAACCCCAGGGGACAGGGGTGTCCAAGTACACTTCCCATAGAGAAATATCCTCATCCCCGTCCTTGAGCATGCAGTCATCAGACTAGAATGTAGTGTGCCAGAGAGGTTCAGTAATGGAACCCCAATTTTAGACTACTTTCGGTTTTTTCGCCCACGGTATGGTGCACGTTTACCTTTGGACATAAAGGCACCCTAAGTGCCATTTGTGAGGTATATAATTAGCGCCCCATCCTGATTACGTCATAAAATTCCGCGGGGCTGGAGTGCTCGAACACGAGGGAGGTTATAGCTTTCCAGGGCTAGGGACGAGCTCCAGATATTGTAGTGAGACAACACTACCAGAAATGTTGAAATCAGCGTACGTGGTGAATCTAGATTAACAGAACGCCGATGCCTCACGGCGTAAAATATTTAAGCTGACCGAATTGAGTTCACGGAGACTACCTTAAGACCTGATACGGGACATCTCTGCACTGGTCAAATTCGCGACGAATGTTTTAATAATTGCTGAATAAGAAACCACTTCATCACCAGCCAAATTTGTAACAAGGTGTGAAGTACTTAGCTCATACCCAATACGAGGTACTAAGGGCCGTAGGCTCTTAGGCTAGTATGAAAGAGCCCAAGGAGTGTTACCCAGAGTTTTCTTTGCTACCGCAACCCACAGTCCCTTCCCGAGAGCTGCACGCACCTTAGGCGACCACAGTACGATTTTTTCGTCGTGGCAGGTTTATCTGTATGCGCAGTAGTTGGACAAGTTCATTTACCTTCTGAGAGGCGCATCGGTTCAGTTTTAACAGAGCAGCAGGCGCATACACAACGTGAGATAAGCTGACTCACGAGGCGTTCTGAGTGAGTGTTCCCACAAGGGAAATACTGCCAGCAGTTCTTTCCGCACCCTGGACTACCTTCTCCTCCCTTTTTGTTTCTGCCTTGTCACGACGAAAAAAATGACCTGTACTCTACTCGACCGAGCTACCGATCGAGCTGTCTAGTAGGCTCGTGTTGTGCCTAAATGTGTTTACTTGTAGATACCCTTCAAAGTGCTTAATCATAGAAATTGAAGAAGTGTTTTACGGTGATTTTATTAGGGCTTTGAGTCTGAGGCCGAAAGGAAGTAGTGTTAATTTTATAGGCTCCTTGACGGTTGTCTTTTCAGGAACAGCATTCTTGCTGTACACCGCTGGTATTTGTCTTTATCTAAAGTTAATGTTCATTAAACGTTTTGACCACATTCTATTCTAACCGTAAGCTATGCTACCAGTATGGTACTGGTATATTTCTGAGTGTTTACAATGTATCCCATAGTAAGTTCTTTAACCTCTTAAAGTTTTGTGGTGTATAAAACTCAGTGACAATGAAGTGGACTTCATAGGCTGTTTATTGAACACTCAACGCTTACATTTTGTTCAGCAATCCAGTGTTTCAAACTTTTCATATTTTATTCAAATTCGTGCAGGTATTTTTGAGAAACTAAATAAAGAAAGTAAAACATTTTTATATAAAGGTTATCTGGGATAATAAAATTCCTTGAAAGTGTTCTATTTGCATTCCTAAGACATTTTGCACATAGCCAATTTTTATATGCCGTTAACAGACAGACGCCTTTTTATACTTTTTTAGTGTACTTAAAGATCTCTAACATATATTTCTCTTTAAGTCTTGAAATTAAGTTTTTGCGCCGCGTAATCTATAGAGAAAGTAAGAACAACAAAACATCTTATATGAAAACCCATTCACCTTCAACATATGATGCACGGGGGAACACACACACACACACAATCTCTATAATTGCAACTTCTTACTTTTCTAGCATCTAATTATGGTAGGTAGAGAAAGCATTGTATTCCACCCAAAATTCGGTATCAAGATTTCACCGGAGAGAGAAAGAGACAACTCTAAAACGAAAAGTCTAATCAATACCAAAATTCGTATTTAAGTTCAGTACCTTCCACAGATGGGGCAAGTTACATGCTACTGCAAACGTTCTTTATTTTTTATTTACTCAAAAATATCTAACTGTATGGATTAGAATAACACACTCGTATATTTAAAATATTTTCACAACAAATAAAATGTATATCAATTCTTTCTTTAAAGTATGTGAAGACCAATTCATTCTGAATAAACTTTAATGATTTTGTACTACTTGTAAACAATAAGACATAGACAAAAGCTAACAAAATCTAGGTTTCATTAAAATATCAATTTCTGTGAAATACAATTTTCCGTGCTATTAGCAGTTCCCGAGATATTCCTTGCTATTGATTTGAATTCTGCAATACATTTTTGAAGGCCTAATGTATCTTTCGTTTGTTTCTGTGGATGACATTCATAGAGCATGAAATTTAAAAGGCGCACACAAGGACAAGCTTTTTAAAGATTTACATCGATGTGTGTACTGAAACTATTTTTGCAAACGTTTTGTTTCGATTAACTTAAAGTAAATAGAAAAATAAACCTTTGCTCTAATAACTTGTAGAAGGGAGATAAAAATAAGCAAAAGTGAGTAGAGAAAGTCATGTGAGTGCAACACGTCAGATGTACATTTTATCTGCTTCACGGTGATCGAGCTAAACATTTGCAGATATAGTTTCATTAGACATTTCGTTTTAGGTTCAAGAGCGGTAGGAGAAACCTAATGGATAGTCATATGTTTAATAGCAGTATGGCTTTAAAATCCAATACTCTTTCTATGACGTCATGAGAAACAAGTAGGTGAGTCTGAATGAAGTGGGGTTTTAGGGCGCAAAACCATAAAGGTGATTAGTGCCCGTCAAAATTAAAAGTGGAGGCGAACAGGGAAAACCTAAGGCCAAAGACCCCCATCTAACACAGCAGCATAGATAATAGAAGAGAACCTAAGAGAAAGGACATCTAAAACATTAAAGTGGCCAATGGCGGCAGAACGGGACGGCAAAGACGAAGCTGAGGGACGACGCAGACAAAAAAGAGACTATAACCACCCAAGCTCAACAAACACATATCGAGTGCGGTCAAACATATTGCTGCGTCGAACAAAAGCTAAAACACGTTCTGCCGTCGCTAAATAATCCGCCAAAATGACGGCAATGTAGTGCTCATGCCCAACGTTAAACGAAAACAACGCTAAAAGCGGACACTCCTCTAAAAGATGCCGCACTGTCAAAGGCTCGCCACAACATGGACAGAGTTTTGGGGCTCTCCGCGCACCAAATTACGGTGGCTAAAACACAATGCCCGATACGAAGACGACATAAAATAACCTCCTCTCGACGGAATAGCCGGGTAGACGCTTTCCACATAGAGCGAAGCGGTTTAATCTTGCGCAGTTTATTTCCCTGAAGTGAGGACCATTCAGCAAACCAACCGGAAGGAACAGCCCGCCGTAGAGAAGGCTTAAACCCGTCAGCACGAGTAGAAGAGTTAAAATAACTGGGTGACAAAAGAGCACGCTTTACGGTTGCATCAGCGGCCTCATTCCCTACGTAACCAGGACCCAAAGAAACTATAAGTGAAACTCGGCAGTATCCAGCGAATGCGCACAATCCTGAATACGCGGTTCAGGGGATTTTGAGCGTATACATCCGTAGGCACTCAGGGAATCTGTACACAAAATATAATTGCGAAGACCGCGCTCCTGAATAAGAGAAAGCACTTGCTGCAGGACAAAGATTTCAGCGGTAAAAGTTGAGCACTGTTCCGGGAGATGGAAAATAAAAAATTCCAAACCAAACACAAATGCACATCCTACACCATGTTCATCCTCTGCACCACCTGTATAAATAAACACATTATCACCGAACTGCGACCGAAACTCGGGGAAAGCCGAACGGAGGACTGGGTCGGGGATCGTGAGCTTCGGCAGGGACGTCAAATCAGAATATAAAGAGAAATCCGGCGCAGCCAAGGGGAAAACGAGTTTCTCCGCTTTTAAACACAATCGGTAATGCCACTTCCAAATGGCGAAGCAATCGGCAGCACCGTACCTTTAGCAAAACAAGAGGGCGAGACCTATTCTCGTTATCCAGCGAATCCTAAAAAAAGACGAATGAGTCGGGTGTGTCGGCATACTGGTTAGATGGCAAGCATAGCTGCAAAGGAGAACATCGCGCCGATAAGACAACGGATGCTCAGCGGCGTCAGTGCAAATACTCAAAACACGGCGGGTGTGAAACTCATCAGTTCCTAATCGTAATCCTTGGTGTTGGTTAGGTTTCAAGTGAGGTAGGAGGGAAGGCCGTGCAGAGGAGTACACAACACACCCACGGTTCAGTGTAGGATAAAGACGCAGGACAATTCGATCTGCTCCCCAGGAGGTGCCACTCAAAAGTCGTAAAATAGAGAGAGAACGTACACGCTGCGCATTCAAAAAGGTCAGATGTGAGGACCAACAGAGCTTTCTATCGAATATCAATCCTGGGAATTTCGTTTCGTCGGCAAATTGAAGAAGTTCAGTGCCAAAGCGTAGAGATGGTAGAGAAAACGCTTTACGGTGTCAGAAGTTTACACAGACGATCTTTTCCACAGAGAAAATGAAGCTGTGGGAATACTCCCAAAATGAAAAGAGCCCAGAAAACGTTGAAATCGTCGTTCCAAAACACAGGTGCGCCGAGAAGTAAGGTAATCTGCTAAATCGTCACCAAAAAGGGACGACGAAATGTAGAGTGGAACAGAATCAACAATGGAGCTGGTTGCGATAGCAAATAGGGTGGTGCTGAGTACCGTGCCCTGAGGTCCTCCGTTCTGTTGAATGAAAGGTTGAGATAAAACTGAGCCTACGCGAAAAACACGATCCCTCATGAACTCTTGAATGAAAACGAGAAGACAACCACAGACACCCCACTGATGCATGGTACGAAGAATTCCAGCTCTACAACATGTGTCGTAAGCTTTCTCCAAGTAAGAAAATATTGCGACGGTCTGACACCGTCTCAGGAACCCATTGAGTATGGTTGTCGCAAGCGTGTCGAGATAGCTGATAGCAGAACAGTGTCGAGAACACCACACTGCACGTTCAACGGAAGGTTCCGAGATTCCAGCCACCAGGTCAAACGCCCGTTGAACATGCGTTCTATAATCTTGCAAACACAATTGCTTAGGTAAATCGGGCGATAGCTGTAGGAAAAATTCCAGCTTTCAAGAGACGGTTGTAAATCCGAAGGAGAATGCTCTTTTCAGGAGTGGAGAGGTGCTGAAGGAACACAACATGTACACAATCAGGCGCAGGAGCGGAATGCCTAGAGGAAGCTAGAGCATGCTCTAGTTCGCGGAAGGTAACAAGCAGTAACAAGCGGAACACGATTATAAAACACACGTCTTCCCGAACAGAATCGTAACATCACCGTGTGCAGGAGAATCCAGGCCAATACATACCCAGGCCTTGAATTAAGTTTTTTAAAACCATCACACTCTGAAAGGTTATTTTCATTAAAATTCCTGAAAGTTAAAGGGTTGTCTTAAAAAGAGGTGCTCTACTATTTTTCAGATAATCCTTTAATTTTAGGCCAGCCAAAATATTAACAGCTACAAAAAAGACTTTGTTGCCTTGTTCATGTAATGGATTGATTTATCGCTCTCATTTACAAAGCTCGTGCTTGAGAATAGCATATACCCTTTTTCTCTCAACTGTCCTGTTGGATATAATAATAGCAACATATATAAACAATAATAGCAACAACGTTTCTCGTCGGGCGGAAACAGCTCAGCATAGCGTCGTTGTGCCGCTCTTCCATTGCATTCAATGAATCCACACACGAGGTGCATATTGGCCAACTCTTCATCAGTAAACCTATCCATACTGCTGTGTATCACTGTTAAAACACGACTAACGCTACCGGGAAAACAAAACCCTAGAGATAACCGAACAGTATTGAATGCAAACTTGAGAACGAGTTAAAGTGGGCATTACTGTTGTCAAAAACAATACCTGAGCGAACGGAAACGCTTTGTTTACAAACAAAATACACAGCGCATGCGTCGACATTTGCATTGCTGTGCAGTATTTTCAGACAGCACAGATACAAAAGTAATTTTATTGGGGCAAATGAATAAACGAAATGCAATTGTTCTGTAACGACCTTCGGAGACCGTGGGTCCCTTATACCAAAAATTCTCAGAAAGTATCCCTGAACAACCTCTTAAAGTCTGTCGGTGGAGATCTGATTCATTCTGTATAGAATTGGAGGATTGTGTTTTAATTAATGCTACAATTTTAAATTTATATATTATATGTGTATATATGGAACGTATATTTTAAACATAAAAATGTATTGTTCAGATATAAGGAAACAGTCATGAATAGTTATTTTGAGGAATAGTTGCTGAACCTAATTGTACGTGTTATCAAGAATATTTTATCTACATTCAGAGTATTTTAGTATATGTTGTATATTTAGCATATTTAATGAAATTGATTAATTGCGGAAACTATATTTTTAGAGAAAGAGTAATGTGAGCTTTAACAAAAAAGACACGATAAATCAACAAAGTTTGTTGTTATATTCTGCTATTTTGGGAGCTAGTTTTATATGTGAATTTAAAGTAAAAATGAGCGAAGGTTATTTTCACGGTTCATTAGGAAAAATTTTAAAAGCAGCCCAAGATGCAACAATATACTTCCAGAAAAGGCAAGGAAAGTTTATTCATGTAGTTATACGAAAATACTCGTGTGGGTAATAAAGCAGACGTAAATGAAGATTGTTTGTTGGCGTATTTTTATGAGCAGTCGAAAAGTATTAAAGCTTTGAGTCCTTGCAGTGAATATTCCATGGTGAGATCAACTGCTTTGATTAATGATAATATTTATATCATTTAGTTTGGAAAATTAAAGGCATTCTTAAAGAGTGCATTTTACGTTTTGTTGAACCTGTGTTTTATGTTTTGATGGTGTATAAAGTATAGGTTTTTTTGCCTAGTAACTACGGAATAAAGCATTACTGATTATTATAGTAGTATATAAATTACATATATAGAACATATATTTAAAATATAAAAGTATATTGTTCAAATATTAAGGACATAAGAAGTTTCCTCTTGGAAACTCTACTTAAACACATAGACATCGGTTAAAATGTACGTTTCAGTTCTCCCTCACTTATAAGCAAACTAGTCCGTTGATGATGTAAATGCTGACGAAATAAATTGCAAACTCCGAATAATTGAGAAGGCGAAACTTTATTCCTGGTCTGATCGGTGTAAAGGTGAACAAATTTCACGCTTCTAAAACCACAGAACAATTTCCTGTTTATCTGTTTTGATAAGCGTCATCAAGTCTAGCAAGCTTGACGGTTCTAATAAGGATGTTTAAAATTAAATATGCTATTGCACATGGATAGTTAAGTTATGGAGAATGCAAGGTTCCAATCCCGAAACGTTTCATTTCCAGGTTCGCCTTAGCTAAGCGTTTGAAATGTGTTAACTAGAGGTCCAATGTGGCTAAGATATGGAACATATTAACGTGAAGAATTATATTCTAATTGGGAGGTAATGAGTTGACATGCGGGGAGTACATGCAATCCCTCTCTCTTCCTTAAGCCCAGTAAAGACGAGTCCGTACCCGCTTGCTGGGAATTGAGTATCACAATTCATGCTGGATAATGACGTCACCCCTAATTACGAAAACAGCTACTAATGTTTTGAAACACAGCCAGTCACACAAAGTTGCAACTGGTGGAAGGGTGTGTGAAATGTGGTATATAAAGAGGAAAGAGACATAAAATTTTGTTCATCAACATATGTACTTGGAGATACATGAGGGCAATCATCTCAGTATAAGTGACTAATGACAATGCAACCTGCGGTGAACTTTCAAAGTGTGAGGAAGCGAGGATTCATTGCCCTGATCATCACCAGGATGCATGGGGTAGAAAAAGCCATAACATCTACACTCAGCCCTCACACCATAAGCAAATCATATGTCACATGCAGGAGAACATTTATCACAAGACCAAACTTGGAATTAAAATGTTCATGTAATGAATTTAGTGTATATATAAAATATATCTGTGTATGTCTGTTTCTGTCCGTCTGTCTGTGAACAGCATAAGTCAAAGACTAAAGTCAGTAAACCCAAACGCGATATTTAAGTTGAGAGTTCTTCTAAGAATAGGAGATGAAGATTTTCAAGAACATTCTCCTACCTAAACTACCCTTCACATGGATTTTTATTTTATTTTTTCTCACAAAGGTCTAATCATTTCAATTAAAGCACCATGCGTTAAGATAACTGAGTTACAAATAAAAGTACATTTTGAATTTTGTGGGAACAGCTTTTGAAGTCCTTTACGTTCTGAATGACCTATGCAGAATTTGTAAACGTAAGAGATAGACAAAATCTTAATACACAAAAAATGTAGATCTCTTTAAGGCGTACAATGTATGTAAAGTTTTTGTGGCTTTGGCTTTTACGAAGATATTCTTTGTTATTCGTTAAATTTCAAATTTCACACTTTCTTAAGAGCAAGTGGCTATTAGTTTTTTTTCCAGGAGGGAGTCGGGAATTTCAAAGCCATTACATAGCAATCTGCTACGTAAAAAATTTACTGTGCTTTAGCTTACTGTATCCTTCTCACATCTACAACGAAATGTGAAAATATGTAATGAGAGCTTATCTGGATTAAGATTCTGGATTAAGATAATATTCTTACAAACGTATATACTTTTGTAAGAATATTACGTGGGAGAGCGAATAGAGGAAGCCACGTGAATGCTACAATTCAACTTTTTAAAACCGATAGAAATATATTATATATTTTCAGAACTTCCCTCTCACGGCACGAAGCAGAAGATACAGTTGCTATGCGCTAAGTTCTCTGTAGACACGTGACCAAGCGAGATGGTATGGTTACAGGGATGAAACGCAAAAGACTAACTGCCCACCACACATCGATCCACTAGTTATCTACTAACAGACCCATCGCGATATGACTATGTAATTAAAGCGACGTAAAATAAATAGATTAGTAATAATAATAACTCCAAGACTATAGATGAACTAGATGCACACTGGGAGCGTGCCCATATATGTGCGCATTCTCAGTATAACGCTGCAGGAATATGTGAAAGAGAAGTGAGTATGTGGCTTCCTTACTCTAAAAGGTATATTATCTTCATTACCCTCATAACTAACAAACTAATCTTCACACAACTCCAGTCGGTGTAGAAAGAGTGGAGGGATTTTAAGATGCTAAAGAGAAATGATTAGGTGTTCTCTATTTTATAAACTTTTTTTCTCAATTTACACTCAAGTCTATACATCTGTTTTCCCTCTTATAGAACAGTGAAGAACCAACATATGAAGAAGTTAAGTATAATAATAAGCTCTTCGATGATCACGATGTGCTCTTGTCATTTCTATGATCTATAACAATCCTCACAGGAAAATGTCTTAAATGCCTTTTTAGTTTGATGATGCCACTATTTCCTACAGCCTTGATGTGAACATAGGCGGCGCCGTGGCTGAGTGGTTAGACCGCTCGCCTCCCATCTAGGCGGCCCGGGTTCAATCCCAGGGACCTGCATGTGGGATTTGTGGTGGACGAAGCGGGTTTTCTCCGGGTTCTCCGGTTTCCCCCGCCATTCATTCCACCAACTGCTCCATCATCACCTTTCCTTTCATCCATTTCACCAACATTTCGTTTCATCTACTTCCTTCATCCCATACCAGGCATCGGGCTGATCACCCATCCTGGATGCTCTGTCTGATCCATGAGTGTCTGCTCCTCGACGGGCCTCTGACCCCAGGCACCCGCTTGTAAGTCCTGGGGGGTGTAAGTCCTACATAAGAGGAGGGTAAACAGATAATGAATGAAAAAAAATCGATATGAACATTGGACTAAATTACAGGATCCCTCACCTTAAAATAGGAACAATTTACGAATTAGTTGTATACATAACAAAACTGACTGAAAAATAGTAGTTTAAAACATTCCTATAATTGAAGCATACCTGAATGCGTCGGTTATAATAATCACATAATCCATTCATTTAGCATCCTTTTGATATGATATTTCCTTTGTGAATACGTGTTTAAATAATTATGTAAAACATCTGAATAAAATGTAGCAATAGCAGTACCAATTCCATAGTTGAAAGACGTTTGTTTTATTTGCACTATGTGCATTCATTAATGAGGTCATATTATGTTTTGAATAGGAATCCGGGAAATAAAGCAATCACAGCAGTCAAGAACATTATAGAAGAAACTCTGCAGAGCAAGAAGAGCGCAGCAGCAATCACCCTCAACGTGAAAGCGCTTGATGACCAAGCATCTTCGAGTTCCTTATGATTTTCCAATGCCCAAATCCTACAAATTAATTCAAAGTTGCCTAAATAAGAGACATTGCCTAGTAACAAAGTACAGCATATCAAAAAAGGTATAAGCAAGGAATATCCACAGCGATCCTGCTGTGGGCTTGACCTGTGGAACATTTATTACGGCTCACTACGTCGACGACGAAGGTGATGAATGGAGAACATCACACTCATCACCTTCGTCGTCGATGTGCTAGTACTCAATAAACGGAAAAACACACTGTAAATAGGGAATAAAGCAAACATAGAAATTAGGAAAATTTCAACACCAACCGTAACAAAACGCTAATGTTCAATTGAAGTAATAGTCAAGTAATGAAAATATCTAGAAGGAAGTCAAGAAGCCAGTATCAGCTAAACATATACAGGATAATGGCGAAATAGAAAAACAGATTGTATTAAATATCTAGGAATAATAATGGATAGCATGTTCAATTTGTGTCAGCATAAACCACGTGGAAGAAAAGTCAATAAACTCTCACACGCACTTGCAAATTCAGCGAAAATCCATTGAGGATTACAATCCGAAGTAACGAGCATATAAGGGAGCAATACTATCACTTATCTTCTATACGTCGTCCTCCGTGGTGTAGTGGTTAACTTTAGTTCCTGAGGTCGCGGGTTCAAAACCGGTGGAGGGCGATGACTTTTTTCGGGCGTAAAAATCCTTAGCATGGCTTCCTTCGGAAGGGAAGTAAAGCCGGCGGTCCCGTGTCGCAGACTTACGGCACGTAAAAGAGCCTTAGGTCCGATAAAGAGGCCTCTAAAAATTATCGGTCTTTCACGCCCAATGTAGAATGGGACGCTAAGGACCAAAGCTGTTAAAGAGCGTCCATAAATAAATAAACTAATCTTCTATAGCACTTCTGCTTGGACAGATGCCTTAAAACGGAATACAACGCTCGAAAAATAAAACAGTCTAGTGGATATAAAATTAAAATAATAGCCTTAAAACCTGCGCCTCATAAATAACTATGTACTTTGGCCGGAACAATTCCTGTAATTACCAAACTCACAGAGATAGCCAACTAACAATGGCATAAGGGAAGAGCAGGCTATGGAGGAAAAGCAGAAGTATTTGACACTGCAGTAAATACAATATTGTGTCTATCTACGGTGACATAATCAGTGAAGAAAAGAACAAAACAACTACATATGCATTCCAAACATACACAGACGGCAGCAAAACACTAACAGCAGAACAATCCGACATCGCTATCTTCTACCAGGATAAATCTATACGAAATCTTCATTATAAACTGTACATTAGGTACTTAAATAGGTACTGCAACTTTTTCAGACAGTTGTAGTGTTGAAATTGCTATTTTCATGAATTACATAGATTATAAAAAGCTTTTTCTCTCGCTTTTTTATTTAGGTTTTCATTCTAAATCGAATCAATGTATTACAAATATATTAAACACATAAAGCTAATACAAAGCTGTTTTTGTAGGTTTAATTAACTTAAGTATTAACGAATGCATTGAAAAAAAGAGTACTATGTCAATAATTATGAAATTCTACACTGTTTCTTTGTTTGGGACAAGAAAATTCCATTTTTTCGAAGCTCTGGCATGTCCTTCACTTTTCTAACACCACATTAATCAGTCATCATTGGCACATCCTAATGGCATTGATTGCGGATTTCCATTATTTTAATGTCTTTATGCTCGACCATGCCAAAAAGTAGTATTTATACGACTGGTAGCAGTACTTTAAGGGTCCTCATTAAAGTACACCTGTTCATTAAAGTATTGGTATTCGGCCATCAGAGGTGGCCATGTAACATTGTGAAACTGCAAGTATCGATTATTCTCGTTTCGATCGACTACGGTACTAGCGCGAGTTTAGAAAGAAGTAAAAATTGTCTGACACTAGTAACAGTGACATTCAACTTACACCCCAGAAATTACGACAAAAGCACTCAATCTTACCAATAACTTGTTGCCACAAAAGTCAAGAAAGATGTACGAGAAATTCTATTCACAATTCACGGGTTGGAGAATATCAAAAAGTATAAATTCGTTCTCATAAAATATCAGGTGCTACTCACGTTTTAATTACTACCATTATAGTCTCGTTGCATATTGTGAAACCGCTCACCTTGTTCTTCATTCGTTGCACCAAAATTTTCTGGAAAGTAATCAACATGGCTGCTAAGAAAATGCATTCAACACTCATTCTGCACCCTAGATTTCTAAAATGTTGTAACGTTTCCTCCACATTTTTCTTATAGTTATCGGACTTCTTGATGCCAAGAAAGTTTTCTGTCACTCTTTTGTTTGCAAACCGCGCTGACTTCTCTAACTCCAATTTGACGGAGGAAAGGTCTCATCCTACGCAAGTTTACGAATCTGGGCCCCTCGAAAATATCTGCTACTATCTTAGCCTCAAAGGGAACTTTGTAACAAGAAATTTGAAGCAATCACTGTCCTTATTCGGAACAGTTACAAATTGTTTCATCAAGCCTAATTTTATATGGAGTTGTGGAACTCCTTATCAAATGGACATTAGAAAGAGAAACAAATGACTCATACTTCATATTTTTTTCTCCAGGAACTAAATTGCTTCTTTGTGGCTAATTTTCTGGTCCAATCTGATCTAGCTCTACTGTCCCATTCCCCAAAAAACATGGATATTTAGTAAATCCTGCTTGCTGGCCTAGAAGAATGCAGATCATCTTTAATAACCAGAAACACTTCATTTATGCTCCATATACTTCACCTTCTCTAGAAAACTTGAAAGTAGAACTTTCAAAGCATCCTGATCCTTTGAAATGAACTGAATAACCTTCTAGAACAGAAGGTAGTAAATTTACATAGTGCAAGAGAACCGCCTTTAAACTTGTCTTTAAACTGTCAATAAAAAGTCTCCACTCATGTCTCCATTTAAAGACACCGTATGTTGTTACATAACCAAGTGTATCAGCATATGAGAAGAAGAGTAAGAAATCTCGCTGTCTATAAATTGTAACAGAAGTTCCAGGTACTAACATCTTTTTTCCTTTAATCTCGAAGCAAGAAGTTCCGAGCTGCTCTTCGGTAGGTACAAATCTCTTACCAGATAATTTAACTTAGCCTGTGTAAACAGTTCAGTCACCTTCGAGTGTTGAAGTTCACCAGTAAGTTGAAAGTCCATGTCTGCTGATGACCGTGGCTCATCTTCTGCAATGCTGGAGCTTGAACTGCTTTTATCAAGATTTTCAGGCCACGAGAATAGCACTTCCTCACTGTGTAGAATGGGACGAATCCAGATATTTTAAAGCACTTTTATTCTTTCTCGTTATACCAGCAACGTTGCACGAACAGAAATAGTTATCTGTAATGTAGCCTTTGCTTCACGAAACACCACTGGTATATCAAACGCCAACGACTTCCGTTTGCCATAAACCCATCGTCTTATATTTTCGGTACTCAAGAACATACAGAATGGGGAGCCCACTTTTTATCCAATCACCAAGAGTATAACTACCACAATATAGCAAAAGGAATCAGGATTATGTATAGCGAAACGAATCAGAATGCAACGACGTCGATCAGACATTTTCCACACGTACATCCAAACTAATTTGAATTCAAAAACCGCCGAACTGTCAACAGACCATTTACAAAACTAAATGTTTCTTATGAACGAAGCTTTACAAGGAAAATATTCCATCCCTTTCTTCTGTTACTGAGAACAAAGTGAAAAGACCTGATAGTTATAGAGATTCGGGTCGGTAATCCTCTACTATTTGTAAGAATCAACATACTGTAACAGGAAACAGAATCGAGAGGTGGTAAGAGAAACTTGTAAAAGAGGAGTTTATTAAAACTGTTATTTTCTATAGTGTAGCCTGATGAAACAAAACTAGGCCTGGTTTCAGAGCTTCCATTTGGTAACGAATCAGTAAATCTCAACAGCGATTTCTGAAAAACTGTAGCTGATGAGACAAAACTACGGCTAGTTTGAGAGCTTCCATTAGGTAAGGAATCAGAAATACCAACAGTTTTCATTCAGAAAAAATTGTGTAGAGCTGCTTTAAAATTAAAAGCCAACAAATATGGCAATGTCTTCTTACTTAATGGTATTTTAAATCGATTTTCTTACTTCTGGAACATTTTTAATGAATAAATGTGTACGAACATAGATATTTAGATGCAACGCAGACTCGCCGTTTGTGTATCATAGTTTTACATTACTTAAGATTTTGTGTTGTGACGCAGCGACTATGGCCAAAGGTATCGGGAGGTCAGCGCTAGCAATTGGAGAGGTAAACAGAGATAAGTCACACAGCGCAAACACCAGAAGTGCTATCGACAGATAACCAGAATCTTCTGTCAGTTTCCTTCCCCCCGCCTCCAGGGAAATCGTAGAATGCTCTGTAAAAGATTCCATTGGCTATATAAGCGAGCGTTCTCGTGAGTGAAAGTCAGTTAGATAGCGAGCGCGTTTCTGATGTGAAGAAAAGTGCTGTTTCCGAGCGAGTTTCTGACGACTGCTCTGATGTGCAGTGAATGCTGCTTCTGCGAGATATTGAAGAGTCTTGTGTTCAACTTCCCCAGCGAGTGAACCGTCCCCAAGAAATATTTTGTCGTGTGTACTTCATTACGTCACTATGTGAAATGACAATGACTAATTTAACCATATCACATTTACGAAGTGACAGTGAATAATGAATAAAGTCACGTGTTGGTTTCATGGCATAAATTGATGGTGACCGAGACAGGACAGTACTGTTTCTGACTTATGCTATTTAAAAAGCAAATTCTTACATTTACAGGTCTGTCTTACTCTTTTTCGGGTGACGATGTGCGCAAACATGGACGGGATCCCTAATGTTTCCAGTTCGAATGCATCTGAACCGCTCAAGCCCACCCACAAGTTCCTGGCAAGACGGTTCCCCGAAGAAGTGCCCGCCCGAGAGCACCCGGAGGCGAAACCTAGCTGAGCAGACCCAACGACGCCAATAAGAAACCTCTACAACGCGCAACTCCACCAAACAGGCGTAACACGTCGAACACCATCGCCTGGTCCTTCAACCACAAACAGATGATGAAGCAAATGGTTGTATAGGAAATGAGGGATTGGGAAGTCGTGGTAAAAGAGAAACCAACCAGCATTCGCCTACCGACACGGCGAAACCACGAAAAACCCAGGTCAGAGTGGGTTGTCTCTGGGAATCGAACCCGGGACCCCCCCGAATGCGAGCCTCTCACGCTATCACGGAGCTATCTCGCTCAGTCCTTCGGCGGTATAAGTTGCAGTACTTGATATAGCCTGCAGTGAAGGGGGTTCTCTTAGAGAATCTATAGAACGTTCTCTCCTACAGGTAAAAATTACAGAATATTAAATCTGTGGAATTTACAATAAATAGATTTTGTCGGCAAAAGACGGTTACTAGAAGTACCTCAGGAATGGTTAGAAATTTGGAAGTATAGCCCAGATTGTCTGTTTGTCAACCAATGGGTCGTTGCAAGTAGAAATGCCAAGTGTTACCTCTTATAGCACCAGAAAAATGGATGTAACCATTAGATGATTGTGTGATTTGAATTGTAGCTTGATTGTGCTATTAAGTTTTCTAATTTTATCTGAGCTGAATTGGTCCTTGATCATTCAAGGAGAGAGTATATTGAGAATAGGGTTTTTTAGACCATCCAGTTTCATGTTGGCAACACTTTGTAAAAAGTGCTTTTTTTGTTTGCTTGTCCGGATGCAGACTTGAGGCCTAATGTAACAATAGGCACCCTCTTTGTGTAATAAATTAATATACTACTAGATATCTGTGCAATTGAAGAAATAAATCGAGTATGGGTGAGAGTAACTTTACTTTTTCTTTTGCAATTCTGAACATTCTGGCAAACACGGCTTTGACCTTTCTTTCAGAATGCATGGAGTCCGGCCAAATAGAATAAGACTCCTTGCTCTCCTTTCCTAACGGCCTGAACGCTAAGCTTAAAATATTCATCGTAAGACAAAAAAAACGAGCAGACTTTAGAAGCGTATATTTGTCGAAATCCAAATCGTTTCCGTGGCCGGTTCACATTGGTGTCTCGGGACGTGTGCTTTTAGCTTCGTTCTATTGTCACCTTTCATACTGAGTCCCAGCTACTGAATAGATGCTGACAGCCGAGTGGTTATAAACAGGTATGTGTTAATGAGGCCTACCGAGGTTCGTATCTCGAGCATGTTTTATTATTATTTCTTTTGTGCAAAACAGTTGCAATGCAATGCTTATTACGCATATTGTAATAGAATTCCAAATTGTTAAGGCTTTGATTTCAAGGCATATATGCTGACACATAAAAAGTTGCAGCACTCTCCTTTTCGTTTCCAATTTAAATATGAAACAAGTAAGCATTATATTCCTAAATGAAAAAAACAAATTAAAATAGAAATTAACTTAATATCAGGTGTGTAAACCCTGTGCTTCTATTACTGCCCTCATTCTAAGGACCATGGATTTTATCAAATGGCTAATAAAATTTTCACGATAGGATACTTCCTCCAAGGATCCTGTATTTGGTCTCACAAAACCTCTTTTGTCTGCGTTGTCTTCTAGGCCAATTTAACTCCAAAACTTTCTTTACCTCTGCTCACACATTTTCAATAGTATTCGAATCAGCTGAGCAAGGAAACCAATTAATCACTGTGATATCACGCCTTTGCGAGAACCAGTTTGAAACCTGCCGACTTGTGTGGAGGGATGGTAATCCTGCTTAAATTAAATCATTCCATCGGGATATATAGTCCTTACAGTGGGAACCTTGATGTTTTTGAGGATGTGTTTATACTGGTTGCTATTTAATATGCCATCAAACTGCAACAACACAACTAGACCATCTCGTGACATCCAGCTCCAACATGGTACAGATACACGACGACCTTGGCGATCTATTTCTGCCACGTAACGTTTTCCTCTGGGAGCGATAGACAATTACTTTACCACCATTTTTAATGAAGATATCACTTTGTCTGTGAATATAACCCTATTTCAGTTATGGTTAGCATTTTCTTCTGCAAATGCGAAGCCAAATAATCTGTGAGCGTCTTTAAGATGCTGCTTCTTAGCTGCTGATCGTGCAAAGAGCCCTGCTATAGTCAAACGATGTAAGGTGCGGTTCGACCCATGGAAATTGGAAGCATTTCTAATTGTAGACCCACACTGGAAGGATTGCTGTCTGTCTCTTTTAAAAGTGTAGTGCCCTGCTGAGGAGTGGACAAACGTTTTCAACCCGAATCAGGAACACGACGAACAATTCCTTCCCTTGATAACCGCAACCATCGCGTAGCCGTAGATATAGGGACTTTAAGTGCACTTGCAGCCTAGACACAGAGTATCCAGCAATGTTCACTAACGTAAGGAGACATCTCGTTTTAGTTGCGTTTTTATGTGTGCGGTAAACCATAGTAAAAGACAGTATGATTGTTAACATGTCATGAAAAACTCCAAACTGACATTTGTTTAATTCACTAAAGCTAGTGTAGATAGACTTATAAATACATTTATATATTGGTATAGTTCCTGTGCAAGTAGAAAAAAGTTGATATAAGAAATAATAAGATAATTTATAAAAGTAAAGAAAATGCATAATGAAACCAACTTAATAACCTTGTTTTTGAAGCAGACAAAACTGTAGTCTTAACCTTTTTTATTTCATAGATTATACAGAATTCTTTGAAAATAAAGAGAACTTCACAGCCTACAACGTGACAAAAAGACACGGACAATGGCGACATGACTGTACCCTCTCATTAACGTGAAAGTTGGAAAACCGACCTTCCCTAATCCCATAATTTGGGACATTAATTTATAACTAGTTATACAGTGCGGTCGTTTTATGGCGAGGCCACGGATCGCGCGTATCCGTGTTCCGCACACTATCTGTTGCACTGGGAGTTTTTCGTTCCGTAGCTCCCGCGTTATTTACTCACGAGTGGTAGTAACATGCACTATAATGACTGCTAACCTTGTTATAAGTGGTGTCCATCTGCTTGAAGACATTCCTGGTATATTCGGATGAACACTCTATTCACACACATAAGTTCTGTAATGTTCATAATATTTGCTTTTATATTGTCCTTAAGTTTGTCCCCGGATCCTGATGGTTTATCGTATGAATTTTATAGAACTTGCTGGCCCATTATCAAAGATGCAGTGATGGAAGTTTTTGTGGAGCTGTGGGAAACAACATATTTCCCCGACACCTTTGCGGATGATATCATCATTTTACATCCGAAGACCTCTAGGCCTCACTGAACGACTATCGCCCAATAACTTTGTTGAACGCCGATTATAAAATCTTTGTCAAATGTAGGCGAAATGGTTGAAAGGAGCTTATGCAGAATTCTTACACTATAATCAAGCGGCTATGTCCAAAAGGAACATTATTGTTACGTTAGCAGAATTGCGTGATATATTTGTTTTGATTAGTCTCGATTTCGAAAAGGTTTTTGATAGGATGCACCATGTGGCAGTATTTTATATCACAACATTGTAAATGCCAGAGTGATTGTAGTGTAAATTAGCATTATTGTGTGACAATGATTTGGAATGTTTGTTAATTATAAGCATTGTTAGGAAATAAGTTTACACGGCCTCGCTGAAACTGACAATAGGAGCGGGTAACAATGTAGCGAGGGGGTGAGTTGTTTATCAATTAGAAGAGACAAACAAATGACGTCAGAGTAGCGTGCCTTTCTTTAGAAATGGAGGGAATATCTTCCCTAGAGCATTTGTGTTCGTAATTTTAATTGGATATAAAAATAGACGCTAATGTTGGCGCGCTTTATTAACCAATAGCAGCTCTGTTATAATGTTTAGGCATATCGGGGTGAGGGAGTATAAAAAGCTAAAGCCAGAGACGGGTAACGCTCAGTCCAACAGAATCATTCGTGGGTTATATGTCGTGTAGTTCTACAGAATCATTCACAAGTTACACGTCGCTCAATTTAATTGAATCATTCACAAGGCAAACGTCGCGCAGTTCAACAGAATCATTCACGGAGTACTCGTTACGGAAATATACAGAATCTCTCGCGTCGTAAAGTTAGTTAAAAGATGTGAAATACGCGAATTAATAATGTGCGGCAAATAAGTGATAATAGTTACATTCGAAAATATAACAGTTTCAGTCTGGCGTGTATCAAGAGTAACTATGTGAAATGAATAAAGTGTGACGGCAATAAAAGTGTAAAAACAGATTCTTTTATCAGTGTTATCTTTTAGTAACAACTCCTTTGCGTTTACACAACCTGTTCAAGATATTTGCTCGACTGAATAATAATAGCTAGCCGGAGGACAAAGAACTCAAAATTAAAAATAGTAAAACAATAACAGGCGCTCAGCAAATAAGATAACACAAACGATACCGCGACAACCATCGCTATCTCTGGCAATGCTTAAAGCAGCGCATCTCCCTATGCAGATTATTTCCTTTATTAAAGGGCTCTATAGAACAGCAAAGTCTCGAGAGCTACAGAACGGATGGCTTTCCATCCCGATACTCATAAAGCGACCAGTGCGTTAAGGATGTTCGTTATCAATGGGAGTGTTTTCTCTCTCATTAAACCCCTTGCTACGGATGCTACAAGACACCCCGCCTGGGGTCACTGTGTACAATGGGCAATTTATAGTAACCGCCTATGCTGATGATGTGATCATTGTAGCTGCTGATGACCAGATATGGCAGCACTTCGCCGTGGGCTGGAGATCTATATAAGGATGTCGGGTGCAGTATTAAATGCAACAAAATCCGAGTTACTGGTGATAGGAAATTTCCCAGGGCCAATCCATACCTTGGGAATGCAACGTGTCACTGCTAAACGGATACTTGGCATTTCCTTCCTGGGAAATATGAACGAAACAATTGTTTATAACTGGTGAGAGAGGATCAACCACTTAAGATATTTCTTATCGTTTGAGAGGACACGGAATCTTAATTTACTGCAGTGCATTTGGTACATAGACACCTATGGCCTCAGTCAAATTTGATTACGAAAGATGACGCACAAAAACTTGAGCAACTCATCGGTTTCTTTTTATGGTCTGGTAAGGTGTATCGGGTGAGCAGACCTCAACTACGCTTGCCACCCTCTAAAGGCGGATGTGGATTAGTTGACATCAAAAAGAAAGTATGGCCTTATTGGGGAAGACTGCCGTCCGGTCCTTGTGTGGAAATGGTTCTTCCATCGACAAAAAGTTCTGTGAGGAACAAGTTCATAACCCGCATGTGGTACTCCCAGGATTCAAGCACATTGTTCATCATCTTCAGCGCATGCTGGATAGGAGCCATGAGATCTCCGCGTTCGAGTGTACCCGGAGTCAATATCACCTGTTAACTTTTTGTTTCCTTTTACTCCTAGGATTGAAGGGAAGCATAGTCGAGGATGGAAGATTATCTAGCAGAATGTTTCTGCAAATATGTTCCAACTGATTGGCAAGAGACGACCTATGAAGTCTTAAACGAGAGCATATGGACGGCAAAAAGGCTCTGGCGACATGGACGAACACAATCTAATCAGTGTGCAGTCTGCTCGGGACTTGATAACTTGGAGTACCAGATTGCCTTCTGTCGGCAGGTTGATGACATCTGGATGTTGCCAAACGGGACCCCGCCATGCGTTGAGGAACTGCAGCACCTGGAATTTCGCTTCCAGAATATGGCCCTTCAACGCTGTGTGATATGGTTGGTAACGGGAACGTTACACCGGGTTTTTAAACAGAATGTCGACAATGTAGCAAAGAGGATGGAATGGTTTGGCTTCTTGAGACTGGAACGGTAGAAGCTGGTAAAGTCCGGACTCATCCGCTCAATGCAGCCCTTTATCTCACGTTTTGAGGTCACTAATTAATGCTGTTATAACGAAATCCCAATATTAAAAGAAAGTGGCCTATGTTACAAACTGATGGGGATGACCTACACAAACCCTTCTACATCTGTTATACACTTAAAATAAATAGACGAAAACTTGAGAAAAGAATTGTATAGCCCCTAAAGAATGCTATCCATTGCAAGTTTCACTTTTTGCAGGATAAATATAGCGCTTAACTGAAGTACTACTACTACTACTACTACTACTACTACTACTACTACTACTACTACTACTACTACTACTACTACTACTACTACTACTACTACTACTACTACTACTACTACTACTACGACTACTACTACTATTACTACTACTACTACTACTGCTACTACTACTACTACTACTACTACTACTACTACTACTACTACTACTAATAATAATAATAATAATAATAATAATAATAATAACAATAATAATAAAGTAGAGAACGTTAAAATGCTTTTTTGTATTCAGGAACCCAAAAGTGTATTTTCGGTGAATCTCGTTAAAGAATTTTTTGTGGTGTACAGCACTTTTAAAAAACATTAAAATAAAAACCGCAACGAAACTCAGGAGTTTGTCAATGTCAAGCATTTCCTTCCCGTTATGCCAAGTTTGATGTCACATGATAATTAGAACCAATCGGCTTGAAGGACTAGCTCGGAGCAATAGAAAAAAATAAAAAAAATCTGATGTGTTACACTCACATGACTTTCTCTACTCTTGTACACACTATTTTTACAAACGCCTATTCTCCATATGCTTCATGTTAATCGAGATATCGAGATGTCAATCTTATTGGTAATTTTCTTGTAGATGCAAGGGAAATATGGTAGCTTTTAAGCGATAGTCAAATATTTTAACGCTGGTTGCTATGTGGCGCATTCCATTCTCTTTGCATGTCCAGGACATAAAAAAAATGAATAACGAATTTGAGAAAAAGTATAAGTATTGGAAAATTTAAGGAAATAACAAGCAATATCTCGAAAACGGTTCACTCAACAAAAGAAATGTATATGACATAAGTTGTGTATTTTAACGCGATCTACATTTTTTGTGTAGTAAAATTTTGTCTATCTCTTATGGTTTACCAGTTATGCAAAAGTCGTTCACAATGAAGAATACGTTTGGAGACATTCCCAGAAAATTCGAGATATACATTTCATTTCTCATGACATTATCTTAAACATATGATATTTTCATCAAAATCGTTAGAGCCATTTTTGAGAAAATTAAAATTTTCGAAAAATCTTCCATGTAAAGGGTAGTCTGGGGTGGGGGGATTTTCTTGAAAACCTTCGTGTTGCATCTCTGGAAGATACTGAACCTAAATACCAAGTTTGGTGCTTATCCGATTGTTCGTTTTTGAGTTATGCTGTTCACAGACACACAGACAGACAGACACACAGACAGACACACACACGGACATGTTTCCAAAAATGCTTTTTTTGGATTCAGGAGGTCTCAAAACATGTATTTCCGGTGAAATCTCGGTATCGAATTTTTGGGTGGAATGCAATACTTCCCCTACTTACTATACGTAGTAGAGAAAGTAAAAATAAAAGATTTAAAAAAAAGGTTCTCTATGGTGTGGTCATTTTTCCTATAAATTTTATTTTTGGGGGTTCTCAACAAATAGCTGGCAACTTCGTTAATTTTCCCTCCGTGAGAACATCTGGTTTTCGCTTCTTAGGTTTAGCGTTTCACGATCGCGTTGTCCTCAACTTAACCAGACTACTAACAGTTTCTCTTCCTGGAACTGGAATACACCATACAGATGTATAGTCTGTATGATTCGGTGTTTACGTATGTAACATGCATAAAAATTCGTTGTTTTACCGTGAATTTGTCGGCAGGCATTGCAGTGGACTAATAACAAGACATTAACACTCCTAAGCAAGTCACACACAACACAGATGTCTTGAATAAACCTTCACCTTTGAAATGCACAATGCACAAATCCTTTTACAGTACGAACACAAAGCAGCGACTGAAACACAGCTGATAAAGATAACCTAGAACGCGTCATGCGCCGCCAGTTGCGCATCGGAAAAGTACCAAAGTCACTGCAGTACAGCGTGCTACGCATATAGCTGTTCTGTGTCCTTATCTTAAAACGACCCCATTGCTTCCCGGCAACAGTCGCCAGTAACCCTCTCTAGACTAACCATTAAATAGGAATGTGAGTAAAGGATGCATAAAGTACCCCTATTTCTCAGTGGAATAGTGAAATTTGTAGTTCTTTTAAGAGCTATCCTTGTGCAAAATGTGAATTATATAATCATACTTATATAATCAATGTAAATGCAAGATAGTGATTAAAAATAAAGACGCAAAGGACAGGAAGATAAAAAAAGATGAAAATCGAAAAAAAAATTTCCTAAATATAAGATGGCATAAATTGCCAAACATCACCTCATAAGTATGCATTGCATAATATGGGACCAATGAGAAGGATTTATGTACACGTTAGCAATGCCTGTGATGGAACAATTAACCCTCCGTTGGATGCAACTGTCCTGACAGGCACAGATTGGACACTTTTGTTCCCCCTTCTGCTCCTAGGAAGGTTGTGAGTATGCCCTTCCTAGTAGTCTCCTTTCTTTATCTCAAGTTTAGAATCCTCATACTCAGTTGACTGGCTTGCTTCGTAGAGTTCAGACACAATGATCTCAGGCGCATTGTTCCCGAATACGTCACACATATCAAGGTTAGTATTTTCCGAATTGTTTTATTAAGAATGTTTATTTTACTCATTTCATGGCTACATCATCTAAGATTTGTGAATACTTTTCGGAAATATGTGGATATTTCAGCTTGGCCTCTCAGGCTCATTGCGACCCAACACATATTTATGTTGGTGTTTTCTCTCATACACTCCAAGTTTTCCATTAAAATGGCCCGGAAATTCTACAATCCGTCTAATCCCAGATGTCTTTATTGCAAGATTTCGACGAGGAAGAACCCTCAGTGAGCGAGGATTTTGGGGGAAGAGAGTGTTATTGCTTCTCAAGATGAGGTAGAAGAGCGTGAAGGCGATTCAAAAATGGAGAAAGATGAGGAGGAGTCCGAAGTTGGGTACAAACTGGACCCAGGAGCCAACTTGTTTTTGGGAAAAATAAAAGGACCAAGTGGGCTGAAAATCCGCCCGCGTGACAAGTTCATAGGCGAATTCATAATGTTATAACTCATCTTTCTGGATTCATAGGAACTGCTAACAACTCTCAAACTGTAATCGTATGTTGGAATAATTTACTCACCGACGACATCTTAGACATAATTGTTGCATGCATAAACTAGTACATTGAATCCATCAAACATAAATTTTGAGAGAGGGATATCCCACCCATTGATATAGTTGAACTAAAGTATTTCATAGACTTGCTGTATCTAGCAGGAACTCTCAGAGGGAATCGTCAAAGTTTGGAGGAACTTTGGGGTAAAGAAGGTGATGGCGTTGAAATATTTGGCTTTGTGATGAATATCTAACTGTTCAAAACCCTGATACTTTCCTTCGATTTTATTTTTTTAAGGGCGTTTAACTGCAAGGTCATTAGCACCCGCCTTCGCTTTGATGACCTCACTACCAGGTCAGAACGAAAAGAATTCGACCGTCTATCGTTGTAAGTCTTTGTTCTTTAAACGGGGTTTTCAACTTTGGAAATAAAAAAGTCCACAGGGGCCAGGTCTGGAGAGTACGGATGATGATGCAGCACAGTATATCTTTTTTGAGCAACAGTTACGCACCAACAGAGATGCGGGTGCGTTATGGTGATGCAACAGCCATGAATTGTCTCGCCACATTTCAGGCCATTTTCTTCTCACATTTTCTCGCAGTCGCAACACGTCCGATAGTACCATAGATTAACAGTTTGCCCCTGTGGCACGAATTCATGATGAACTAATCCTTCAAATACAAAGAAAACTATCAGCATAGCTTTGATATTTGAGCTGACCTGACGAGCTTTTTTTTGGTCTTGGTGAATCTTTCCCGCCCCATTGTGAAGATTGAATTTTGGTCTCAACATAATATAACCATAGACCAACGTCTCATCACCAATTATGATTCTCTTAAGGAACCCGTCGTTCTCATTTTCGCGATCCAAAACCTCTTCACAAATTGCGAGGCGATGGTCTTTCTAGTCTTGACTCATGAGCCGTGGGATGAACTTGGCGGCAACACGATGCATTCCAAGATGCTGTGTCAGGATTTCATGACATGATCCAACTTAAATTCTATATTCTTCTGCAATCTCTCGGACAGTCAGTCTTCGATTGGCACGCATAATGTCGTTGACGTTCCTGACATGAGTGTCGTCAGTAGAGGTCGAAGGGCGTCCTGAACGAGGGTCATCTTAACTTCCATCCGGCCTGTTTAAACCGCGTGAACCATTCGTAACACCAAGTACGGCTCAAGCACTCATCACCGTAGGCTTCCTGCATCATTTGGTATGTCTCTGAAATGGTTTTCTTCAGTTTCACGTAAAATTTAATGCAGACGCGTTGCTCCTCTAACTCTGCCGTCTCGAAATTCGCAACCTGTGCGACACATCGTTCCACTCAATATAGCACTGAACA
Source organism: Deroplatys truncata (assembly GCA_030765065.1). Classification (NCBI taxonomy): domain Eukaryota; kingdom Metazoa; phylum Arthropoda; class Insecta; order Mantodea; family Mantidae; genus Deroplatys; species Deroplatys truncata. The sequence goes on from CM060976.1 coordinate 32,144,896, forward strand.
ATAACTAACAGACATAGAATAATGAAACTTTCGGGAGTTATACATTAAACACAGGCTTATGGAGGGATGCCAACCGCATTTCGCTCCAATATCCATTGGCGCGAAATTACGAATGTTCCGGTGTATTTTTAATAGCCCTCGTATACAAAATCCCAACAAACACATGCAAAACAGAATATTGAAGTAGTAATACAAGCCAAAGACCATCTTTTGACCCTACAGGGATATCTCTCAAGTAACTATAATAACTGGATGAAATACTCTATTCCACCAAAAATTTTGGGATTTCGTCGTAAATACATAATCTGAGGTCCCTGAACTGAAATAAACCATTTTAGAATAAGGTTTCCATGTGTCTGTGAACAGCATAACTCAAATATGGGATAAATACCACAATTGGCGATTAAGTTCAACGACTTCGAAATTTGTAACATTTGGATTTATATGAGGGTTTTCAATAAAATTCTCCACCACAAACTACCTTATATATGGGAAATTATTCCTAATTTTTATATACTCAAAACACATCTAACAATTTTGATTAACATACCAGGATTTTAGATGTTTGTATCACTAAGAAAGTACTCGTACATATTTTGAATTTTCTAAGAATATGTGTGAAGCCCTCTTCACTCTTAGCGTATTTTGTATAATTGTGTATAACCATTAGAGATAGACAAACCCTTAATTCGCAAAAGTGGAGGATTTATATCATATATATTTGTATAGTATTAAATATTTGCAAAACATTAGTTGCTCTTGGTTTGAAGTTTCCAACACTTGATATTTTTACGTGCTGCGTCAACGTTCGCTTCTCCTGATGTGCACATAGAGCGGAATTTCAAAGCCAGCATAGTGCTCCGCTTTTAAAAGATTTGACTATCACCTCATAACTGGGAACGTTTATCTCAATCAACATGAAATAGATAGAAAAATACTCTTTCGTCAGAAAAATTTAGAAGTGGTGTCAAAATAAACGATAGTGGGTACAGCAGCCATGTTAATGTAACACAGACGATTTTTGGTTGGCAATACCCAGACTTTGACCTGAAATGTAGACATTAAACAAGAATGTAGCAGAGATTCAGAAGATGGCCACATCATTTTACTAATAAAGGTACAAGTTTTAAAAGTTTATTACTGGAAAACCGCTTTATACTAGCCCAACCATTAGAGTCAAGACACATGCTGTTTTTTAAGTAAGGTAATTCTAGGATAAAATATCACAAGGTCATAAACTATTGCTGGTTCATGTTCTAACACGCAGCTAGATAATATTGCAGAATTTTCCGATAGTTTAAACTTATCTCTGTTAGCGTTACAAATTGAGAGAATTAATTAGGTTGCTTTTTCTTTTTTGGTGTACATTAGTCCTATCGGCGGCCTTTCCTTCGGAACTTATTGCCTATTGGCAATGGTGTTAAGTCGTATTCTCTTTTTGTTAGTTTTTTGCACTTTTGGGCTTTAATCATTAGATTACACACACATCCACACAGACTCTGGGGGATTAGGGAACAATCTCGGCTAGAGAAAAAATTATCCCCCCAGCCGGGAAACGAACCCGGACCCCTCGTACAACAGGCAGGTGCTCTACAGACGGAGCTAAATTAGGTTGTTGATCAATGATATTCTCAGAAATTACAGCGCATGCTTTGATTATTATTTCATCAGCTCTCTTATAGCGAATTGGTGGAGTCTACCACCTCTTAACTTTCAGGGAATGCATTCTCTTCAAATTTGTTAGTTTTTTCTAAGAAAATTATGAATATGGGGATAAAGAACAATAAGCAACTAATAGATTTGAATAAATGCCTTTTGAAAACTTTATGTAGTTTTTTAAAAGATTTTATTCATTGTCGCTTTGATAACTACGGTTTATTAAGGATTTAGGCAATGTGTGGCATTACAATACGTTAAAGCAAAATACTTGTGAATTAGAGAAAAACAGTTGAATTAGATGAGTACGCAAAGTTCAGTAAGCATCAAGAAGATTGGAATATGTTGTAATAAATTATCACAAATTAAGCATTGACTTAAATAACAACAAATCAGCAACTGAACTAGTTGATTTTGTTGACCCTCTGGATGTACACTCGCTTCCATTTATGCTTCGGAGGCATTTTACCATCTTTCTCAGCGGGCACGTACATAGCAGGGAGGGTGAGTCTGGAGCGTTCTGCCTTTGTTGTTCGGCCAAGCAATGATGTGTGTTAACTGTAGCTCACGCGATGTATGTAAATATTTCGGAGTTGCATCGGTGAAGAATTGTAGATATGTAGGAAGCCAATTTATCATTTGAAGACATTGCTAGGGCAATGTCATGCAGCATTCGCATGGACAGATTATTAAAATAATGTGTAATAAATGTGTCCTCTTTGAGAGTAAAATGTACAATGTTTTTCAGTTTTACATTATGCTGCCAATAAAAATATTTTTTCCGTGGAGATATTGTGCAAAACAAGGTTTTATTTGTACCTGGTTATTCTAAGCGATGACGAGAAAAGCTACTGCTTAAAGTTATATACTTTTATGCGAATAATTTAGAACTGTGCACGTAAAACAAAGCACCACTGCATGCGCGAAAACGTAAACAGATACACACACCTACTCCTTGCTATATGTAGCACACTGCACCTGTGAAAGACAGTAGCATGCCGCCTGAAGCTGCGGTGACGGCATAGATGGAAACGAGTGTACTTAGGTACTACACGCATTGTTGCTGATTTTGATCCAGCACATCTCCGGGCATTTAATACGATGGTTGATATATATTTTGATAATGGTTGTTGCATGTAAGTATATGAGATAATCTACGAAACTGGGAGGATATTCTGAATTTATCACACATTGAACATTTGTTGAATGCATCAGTTCTTTTTATATTAACTATATATGTCATTTAGTTTTAATTATATCAAACGCTGCATTGAATAATAAATACGATGTTATAAATTATTTGCTTTTATGCAAACTTTTATGCTTTAAAAGATATAATTCATGTCATATCCGAAACGTTATCTATGTGTGTCAATGCTTTCTATTTCGTGCAACAACAATAATAATAATATCAGAAATACAGAACGTATTCATCACGAAACATTGTCGACCCCAAGTTAAAGAATGTTTACATACGGAATGACACATGTAATACATTTCTTGCGTATTGTACGTATGTTACGTCAATCTTAATCCACAGGCAACATTGAGCACCCAAGGGTCTAGCCACACCCTCACCAACAGCATACTTCCGGCCATGATATAGAGGCTCTCTTCGGCAGTTCGAACTCTACCAAATGAATTGCAGTTTTCGGCAAGTGTGTGTATATACACACATTATATGTGGGGAAAAGAAATCACTCCGTGAGAGTTGCCTGTGCAATCCAATTAAAAACCTGCTGCTAATTTCATGGAGTAAATAAACATGCATATATAATTCAATTAAAATTTGTATGTGAGAAAACCATGTGTTAGAATTACAGCAAAAAATTCTGATGTGTTATACTCACATTACTTTCTCTACTCTTGTACAAACTATTTTTACATACGCTTATTCTCCATATGCTTCATGTTAATCGAGATATCGAGATGTTAATCTTATTGCTAATTTTCTTGTAGATGAAAGGGGAATTGCTGGGCTTTAAGCGATTGTCAAATATCTTAAGAGCTGGTTGCTATGTATAGTATTCCATTCTCTTTGCATTACCAGGACAAAAAAAATTAATAACGAATTTTCGTTTGAAAAAAAGAATAAGTATTGGAAAATTTAAGGGAATAACAAGCAATATCTCGAAAATGGTTCACTCAACAAAAAAATGTATAGGTCATAAATTGTGTATTTTAAAGCGATCTACGTTTTTGTGTAGTAAACTTTTGTCTATCTCTTATGGTTTGCCAGTTATGCAAAGGTCGTTCACAAGAAGAATACTTTTGGAGACATTTTCAGAAAATTCAAGATATACATTTTATTTGCCATAAAAATGTCTTAAACATATGCTACTTTAATCAAAATCGTTAGAGTCGTTTTTGAGAAAATTAAAATTTTCGAAAAATGTTCCATGTAAAGGATAATCTGGGGTGAGGATTTTCTTGAAAACCTTCGTGTCGCATTTCTGGAAGATACTGAACCTAAATACCAGTTTAGTTCGGTGTTTATCCGACTGTTCGTTTCTGAGTTATGTTGTTCACAGACACACACAGAACACAGACACACACGGACATGTTTCCAAAAATACTTTTTTTTTTGGATTCAGGAGGCCTCAAAACGGGTATTTGCGGTGAAGTTTCGGTATCGAATTTTTGGGTGGAATGCAATACTTCCCCTACTTACTATACGAAGTAGAGAAAGTAAAAATACAATGAAAGGTGTAACCCTGCGATTCATTTGTTAAAATACAGAACAAAAACAATCTGATGTGTTACACTCACATGACTTTCTCTACTCTTGTACAAACTATTTTTACAAACGCTTATTCTCCATCTACTTCATGTTAATCGAGATAAACATTTGCAAACTCTATCTTATTGCTAATTTTCTTGTAGATGTAAGGGGAATATATATTTACAAGGGCAATACAGAAATACAGTAGCCTTTAAGCACATACATATCTCTTAATAGCTGGTTGCTAGGTGCAACACTATTCCCTTTGCCACAGATTAATACTCTTTGCATATCCAAGACAAAAAAATGAATAACGAATTCCCATTTGAGAAAATAAGTATTGAAAAATTTAAGGGAATAACAAGCAATATCTGGAAAATGGTTCACTCAACAACAAAAATGTATATGTCATAAATTGTGTATTTTAACGCGATCTACATCTTTTGTGTAGTAAAATTTTGTCTATCTCTTATGGTTTACCAGTTTACCAAAAGTCGTTCACAACGAAGAATACTTTTCGAGACATTCCCAGAAAATTCAAGATATACATTTTATTTGTCATAAAAATATCTTAAACATATGATATTTTAATCAAAATCGTTAGAGCCATTTTTGAGAAAATTAAAATTTTCGAAAAATGTTCCATGTAAAGGGTACTCTGGGGTGGGGGGATTTTCTAGAAAACCTTCGTGGCGCATCTCTGGAAGATACTGAACCTAAATACCAAGTTTGGTGTTTATGCGACTGTTCGTTTCTGAGTTATGCTGTTCACAGACAGACAGACACAGAGACACACACACGGACATGTTTCCAAAAATGCTTTTTTTGGATTCAGGGGGTCTCAAAACATGTATTTCCAGTGAAATCTCGGTATCGAATTTTTGGGTGGAATGCAATACTTCCCCTACTTACTATACGTAGTAGAGAAAGTAATATAACTAAAGGGTAACTCTGTCACTTATTTCTTAGAATAAATTCTTCCGAACACCATAAAAACCATAATTTAACCTGCTATCTTGAATGCCACAACATGGACCTTGTGATATTTCCTGGTGCAAATGTTTGCAGGTATTTTGTGTTGCGCTATTTGCTTTTATTAGTAAATACTACTTGATATGAATTTACATAAATTACCAAAATTTAAAAACAAAAAGAGTTAGCCTTCTGCACCGTTTATTACAGAAAATGACAGCTTTCCCAAACAGTGTATCTTTACTCTGAGACTACTTAACTCAAGGCAGTGAAACTTTGATTCATCCTCTCAAAGTGTATAATAAACAATTTCTATGTAGCAGCTTTTCGATATTTTGAAAAGAATAGTATTTGTGAATATGCATACAAATGAATTTAATTAATTTTTTCGAGTCAAAATTTAATTTTTTTATTTAAAAAACTAGCAGTGTACTCAAAGTGTCGCTAAATACAATTTATCATCATTGCATGAGGATCTTGGGCACAGAGGTTTATTACAATTGATTGGTTCAATACTTAAAAAAATCTGATGTGTTACACTCACATGACTTTCTCTACTCTTGTAAAAACTACTTTCACAAACCTTATTCTCCATCTACTTCATGTTAATCGATATAGAAATTTTCAGAAACTTATTATCCTATTGCTAATTTACTTGTAGGTGCAAGAGGAATATGGTAGGTTTTAAACGATAGTCAAATCTTTTAAGAGCTGGTTGCTATGTGGAGCATTTCATTCTCTTTGCATGTCCAGAAAATAAAAAAAGAGTAACGAATATGTATTGGAATATTAAAAGAAATAACAAGGAATATCTCGGATTTGGTTCACTCCACAATATATATAACATAATTTGTTTTTTAGCGAGATTTACATTTTTCGTGTAGTAACATATAGTCTATCTCTTAAAGTTTACCAGTTATTCAAAAGCCATTTAGAATGAAGAGGACTTTTGGGAATATTCCCAGAAAATTCAAGACATACATTTAATTTTTCATGAAAATACCTTAAATATTTTAATCAAAATCGTTAGAGCCATTTTTGATAAAATCAAAATGTTCGAAAAATACTCCATGTAAAGGGTAGTCCGGATGGGGGATTTTCTTGAAAATCTTCGTGTCACATATTTGAAAGATACGGAACCTAAATATCAAGTTTGGTATTTATCCGACTTGTCGTTTTCGAGTTATGCTGTTCACAAGCACACAGGTATACATTAACACAGACACACACGACCTTTTTCTAGAAATGTCGCCCTCCATGGTGTAGTGGTTACCTCTAGTTCCCGAGGTCGCAGGTTCAAACCCGGCGGAGGGCAGGAATTTTTTCGGGCGTAAAATCCTTAGTATTGCTTCCTTCGGAAGGGAAGTAAAACCGGTGGTCCCGTGTTGTAAATTTACGGCACGTAAAGGAACCTCAAGCCTTATTAGAGGCCTCTGAGCAAAACTTTTTGGTCTTTAACGCCCAGTATAGAATGGGACGCTAAGAACCATAGTAGTTGAAGAGCATCCAAAAATTAAAAAGAAAAACTCAAACGTTATTAAAAATGCTTTTTGGGGGGGATTCAGGGAGCCTCAAAACATGTATTTCCGGTGAAATCTCAATATATATCGAATTTTGGGGTGGAATGTAATACTTCCCCTTCTTACTATACGTAGTAGAGAAAGCAAAGAGAAGGAAAGTGTTTCGAACTTTCAGCATTAATCAACAAATGCATTCCAAACGCTGATGCCAAGTTTCATTATATTATCTTACAAACTTTGGAAGTGAGTGCTAATTGTGTGTAACCATGCATTTTCACGTACATCGTCTCTTAACCAATTTGGTTTCTTGGCTACCAATAAAAAGATTTTTTATTTGTCGTTAGCAACAAGAATTATCATCACACTGCAGCAGAACAAGCTGTAAATACCAGTAAATATTCACTACGCAAATGATGATTATTTTGACGCAGAAGTGCATGAATATTCAATACCATGTTAGTAATACAGGCGTGAAATATCTACATTTCGGAGAAATAAAGTCAGGATAAGATTAAAATCAATAAATGTCGAGAAATATCTTTATCAAAACACAGAGGATTTTAAACAGACTCCAAAGATAGCGTCGTAGAAGAATAAAAATATTTTAATGGAAATATTCTACTGTTTAAGAGTATATGGGGGAGTTATTACAATACCACAAATACGGGAAAAAGTAACCGAATAAAATATTTATACGGAGTTAAAGATAGGAAAAGAATAATTCGTGTAAGTACGCGACAACCGATGGGGAACTTATGCAAACGCAATAACAACTTTGAAATATAATTCTGCAAACCAGTGTAGTTCAAAGTGTTTTTGTTCATTGATGTTGATGATCTATCATCTCGTAGAAAATTATATCTCATCTCAGTATTACTGAGCAACGGAGAATTACTCCAAACAAACCGAGACAACTTTAAATCCTAACAGAGTATCACTCCAGACATTTACTCCAGCATCACTTCAGCAACACCGTCACCAACTGGCATCACTACTAGTTTTATTTCATGGTGATCCACTGAAAGAAACTACCAACAGATACTAGCATTAATCTCCTTATACGACTGACGAGCAAGATCTTTTCGAGCTTCCATTAAGGAAAGTTCCTCCTTGACTCGGAGTTCCTGGATGGCCTTTTCGTTCAAGTACCTGCCGGCCCTCGTAGCCGTGGTCGCTGGAGCATATAGCTGAAGGTCGCGGGTTCGAGTCCCGCCGTGGGCATAAGTGTTTGTGCTTGTGTGTTGCACATGTAATTGCGATAATAAGCGGTAAATGTAAACAGTAAAACACAGTACCTATAAACTGGGTAAACAAGGGAACTTAAAAAAAGGTACCGCGGACAGTTTGCAACGAGGCTGAATGGATTCCCTTACAGTTGACGGAGCTATAATTACCATCATGAGAGAGCTTATCGCATAAGGTGCAGATGCAAATAGTGTCCTCACAAAAACCTGTGTATGACCAAAACACTGGGATTTAAAGCACCGCAACGAACTTACAATATGGAGCCGCAAATAACACATTCGTATCCTGCCTTAATGCTCTTGGGTAGATAGACAACCTCAAATGTGAGGAATATGATGGTGTCCGCCTCGTTTCCCCAGGACACTGTATACAGAGGTAACCCCTTGGTCGGCAACATAACCTAGACGCTCTTCGTGCTATTTTTTAAGGGGCGGCCCCACACTCGCCGCTCCTGGTGGCGATCATCCGCAGGAGCTACATCGCCTCACCATGCTACATGCAATCTAAGCATAGACAGGGGAGAGGTAGTGGTGAAGTACATGCGTGGAAGCCGGGTTCCGCTGAGCACCCCGGAAATTACAGCCAGACATGATGACCTGTAAATACATGCAAGTGAGCGGTGATTGCCCGTGTTCTGCACATACCGGAGTCTGTGCAGAATCCTGGGGAAATGAGTGATGGTGAGGGCAGTTGAGTGCTATGGTGGTTTGACAGACGGACATGTGGAGTGTGCTGCATTAGCAGGGACGGACTGACTGACACGATGCGTGAGGTGTGGTCTGAAGTGTGTGGTCGATGGTGGGGGAGGATGTTGATGTATTACCTGGTTTAGACTTACTGTAGAGAACTGCAGTATGGTAGTACTCACATGCTGGCTGCCTACCTGAAGTGTAGGTGCGGACCCGTGGTACTATTGTTGGTGCTGATGTACTGGTTCGAGGCTAAGATGAGCATTCTGTGGATCTACTGCAGGGTTCTAGAATGAGAAATCAGATGTTTAAGTTACGTGTTAGGTTGTATAGATGTATAGCTACGTCAATGGCAGAATTGTCGGTAGTGAGGAATCTGTAAAAGAGGTGTAGTGTGTTGTAAGTTGTCTGTGTCATAGTTACCTAGGGGGCTAATGAGTGGATTGTGATGGTTGGGGATGTTGCGGTAAAGGTTGTGAGCGAGCATTTTGATGTATTGTTCAGGAGTGTGCATATGGAGTTTGTCGTGTAATTTAGAAGCTGGAGCAAAAGGAGGGACTTTGGCTGCAATGCGGAGAATGTTGTTCTAAAATGTAGTAAGAATTATGATGTATGATAGAGCAGCATATCCCCAAGCCGGAGCAGCGTAGGTTATAGTTGGTCGAATTAAACTTTTGTATATAGTGGTTCCTAACTTGGGACTTAAGCCGTTGTTGATACTTAATAGGGGGTAAATTTTCCGTAGCTGTGCTTGGGCCTTGTTTCCGACAGTTTTAATATGTGCTCGCCAGGTTAAACCTTGGTCTATGAATACACCAAGGTAGGTAACCTGGTTTGTCCAGTTAATATCCTTTCCAAATAATTGGAGGTGAGGAAGAGAATGTGTAGGATATCGATGTAATCTGCGCTTCGTGAAAATGATACCTTTCAATTTCTTATTCTTGACCTTCATTTGCCATTTTTCCAGCCATGGTTGAGTGGTAGTGAGTGCTGTTTGTAGTCTGCTGTGAAACGTTGTGGTTCTACTGGCTTGTGTTGTAAAGGAAGTGTCAGCGTATAAATATAAGGATGTATTGAAAGTTTTGCGTATGTAGTTGATGTAAACATTAAATGAAACGGGTCCAATTAGGCTACCATGTGGTACGCCAGCAAGGATAAGACGAACGGTGGATTTGGAGTGATTGACTAAAGAATAAAAGTATCTGTTGTCTAGGTAATTGGCTATAAGTTTAGTGTTTGTGTCGGGTATATTGATGTTGATAAATTTACGGAGTAGGCCGGCATACCATACTCCATCAAATGCGCGTTCAAAGTCAAGTAAAACAGCGCCGGTCGATCGGTTAGTATTAAATCCGTTGGTGATAATTTCTGCTTTCCTTAAGAGTTGTAGTGTAGTAGAATGTTTAGCGCGGAAGCCGAATTGTTCACTAATTCGAATATTATGTTTAATGAGAAATGCATTAAACCGTTTAAGAACTATTTTCTCAAAAACCTTACTAATTGTGTTTAATAGACTAATTGGCCGATCGTTATTTGGGTTGGTACTGTCTTTTTGTGGTTTAGGAAAATGTAAAACTTTTGCCGTTTTCCAATTGTCGGGCATATTCCGTAGTTTAATATGAAATTGTATATTTCTGCAAGTTTTTGCATTACAGAGGTGGAAGATGATTGAGTGCTGTATTGGGGATATCGTCAGGTCTAGGAGCTTTCTTGTCAGGAATGTGGTCAATGATCCATTTGACTTCTGCAGTGCAGGTTTTACGTATTTTGCTGTGTGGGTGCAAAACTCGGTTTCAGTGGTGACTTGTGGGTTGGAGTGTATGGCGTGTAGTATTAATGTGTTCTGGAGAGCATCGGCTAACACTTCCGCTTTACTATTATCAGAAGTGGCTATGCGTTGATTGTAATGTAGTGGAGGTATGTTCAATTTGTCTCGAGTGAGGCACCTAGATGTACGCCATATGGATGAGTGATTCGGATCGAGGTTTTCTAATGTAGTATTCTATTGTTGGGATAAGTGATCGGTTAAATTTTGACGTAGTAGTGAATTAAGATGTTGAAATTCGTCGCGATCGCGAAGGTGGCGAGATTGCTGACATCTGCGGCGAGCTTTATTACGTTCGGAAGTAAGAGCTTTAATGTCAGGAGGTAGGTGTTGCTGAGGAAGAGAAGCTTTATGTAATGGAATTGCTACAGTGATAGCGTGTTAAATAGTACTTTCAATGGATTTTGCTGCTAAATTTAAGTCCTGGGTGTTGTTAATAGGTGCGTAGGAGGTCTCGTTGAGGGAGATGTTTGAGTAAGTGTCCCAGTTGGCTTTGTTGTAGTTTCGTCGGGGGAAGGGTGTTTGAGGAGTTAATGTGCCGCTAATATGTATAAGTACGGGAAGATGATCTTGCGTTTAGTGTGGTAAGTGAAATTTGATAATTAATTCCGCGGATTAAGGCTATGTCTAAAATGTCAGGATGCATGTGGAGTGAGGTGGGAATGAAAGTAGGGTTGGATGGAGCGTGGATAACGTAGTTAGAATTATTTTCATGCCTCATCAGGGCCAAGCCTGCGGAATTAATAGTTCGGCAGTCCCAAAGTTGATGCTTGGCACTGAAATCGCCAGCAATGATGATGGGGTAGTTTAGTGAAAATAGCGCAACGAGATCGTTGGTGTCCAAAAATGATAAGAGTACGCGTATTGTTGATTTGTACAAAGACGCCGGTTGCTTCAATGCGGTTAGTAACTGACAGGAGGGCTTCTTGATGAGCAATCTCGTTTTTTACGATGACTGCAGCACCTCCTCCACGTCGGTCAAATCTGTAAATTTTGTATCCAGGAATGTTGAATTGGGTATTAGGTTTTACGTGAGTTTCTGTGGTAAGTGTGATATCTGCGTTCTGTGTTTGAAGGAAGTCAATGTGTTCATGTTTACGTTTGCGTATTCCGTTAGCATCCCAAGTGATTATGTTAGTCGTGGGTCTCGTCGTCATAAAAGTTTGAAGGGTCGACAAAGAGAGCAAACAATCCAGAATATGTTGACAAACGTTCGTGCGTCATAGAAGCTCTGGTCAATAAAAGTGATTGGATGTGGATACCCTCATGTCTGGCTTCGAACCAGGACATTCGTGGGAAAAATAAAGCTTGTTGAAGTTCGAAAACTGTACGTGTTGGCGGAGGAATGAGGTTAGGTTGTTGGGTAAAGAGGTGCTAGGAATGTGAGGGTTGGAAGTGTGGGTAGGAATGGAAGAGGAAAAAGGAATAGCGCCGGAGCTCGGGTTGTCCACACCAGCTCGAGGTCCTTCATGAATACTACGTCCTGTGGTGTTGATTTGCCTTCTAGGGGCTTGCATCTGTACTTGAGGGCGGGGGCGCGCCGTACGAAGAACGCTGGACCCATCCGTAGGACGGGCTTGCCAAGAGGCTGCACCCATCCTTAGGCGATCCAGTTGGTGCCTGTGTTCCTCGCAGGCTTTGTAGCGCGCTCCATGCCCCGTCCTGATGCATAGGGCACATTTCCTTTGCTCCAGGGAAACGTTGCAGGAGCTAGAGTCATGTCCAAGCATACCTTAGAGCAGACTTGGTGTGAAGACATGCACCCCTGGATAGAGTGGCCGAGACGCTGGCATCGGTTGCACTGCTGTGGTGTGAGTGGAGATTCGTAATCCTCCACGTCAACTTGAAAGTGGTATAGATTTCGAATCTGAAGAAGGAGGTGGAGTATTCACTTCAACCATGTACATGGGGAGAGGTGGTTGATCCCTAGCAAAGCACCGCATCTGCACCACTCTCTGCACCTGCACGCCGGCACTCTGGAGTTCGAACTTTAGCTCCCTTTGGATTCCGGTGTGGATTGTCATCAAGAAGATGGTTAGTGACGACGTCACTCGAAGAGTTCAATGTGCTAGTTTCTCTAAAGTGGTTTCACTTTAAGTTCAAAGGAGTTGTAAACAAAATCACGCGAGGACCTCATTGGCTGGTGGGCAAACTACAACCTTTCCCGTTTAACATGTCGTCTCTTCCTCTACATAAAACAGTTCGGTTCAGATCGTAACATTTTGAGATTATTCTCGTACAGAGAAATTTAAAAAACCTATTATTGTAACAGTTCAATTTATGAAATAAAATGCGTTTGTTCAGATTCACCTATAACTAAATGAACCATTATAGCGTAGGGTGTAAGAGACGCTGCAGTTCACTTCGGATTTCCGGAAAATAGGTGTCATGGTGAGAATCCTCTACGCTGTGAAAACACAAACGCGGGAAATGGAAAGAAGACAATTTTTTAAACAAAATCTGTGAAACGTACCCACCTTTAATCGGCAAGGAATATTGTTGGCCATTATTTAGCAATAATTGACCTTGGTTAGTGATGCAGAGTTGTTTCTCGGATTGCTTGGGTCGCGTTTGTTTTCTGCCGTTTTCTAACCTACAGGGCTAATCATTTTCTTAACTTGTTGACTTATAAAATGTTAAAGCAAAAGTGGTATACAGATATTAGTCATTAAATGAATGATTTCTAAAGCCCGAAGTTAACAGCTGTTTAATCCAGTACCTTTAACCACAGATACAGAACTGTTCAAATCCGACATTTATTTGTCTACTCTTAGTATTATGTGTTAGAAGTTCAGGATGTAAGGCAAAATGTAGGTATAAGACATACAGTGTTTAAAGGCTAATGATCCCCATGCTGCGCAATATACATACAGTATTCGCATTCTGTCTGAAACAATTTTCTCTCACGGATGCTTAGTTCCCGTCATCCTCCACGTGGTGCTGCCATGTGCTCGGCGGAGTGATACATTAAGTTTAGTTTACTTCTCCTTTCAAAGTCCTGATATCCTCCTAATGCTGCATGCCTGCGAGGTCTGGGACATGACCGCAGACAGCTGGCTGCTATGGCTACAACGGGCGCAGAATACGGGACTCTGGTCCATCTACTCTGTCGGCCCCGCCTTCCCCGTGAGACCACTACATGAAGTCTCATCTCTTCCATATGTGGAAGATGAAATTAGGCGCCGGGCTACAAAATTCTATGCTTGTTTTTCAAACCATCAGACTGTCCTGGTCGGATCTCTTGGGCATTATAGCCCCAGAACTCGACGTCTTCGGCGTCATCAGGTTCCCCGCATGGCATGCGGGCATACCAGATAACGAAGGAGTGACACCAACAGCAGCTAAAGCTGACCTCCATACAAATGCAACCAAGAGATGATTGGTCTCAAAATTACAAACCCAGCCAAAGTTAATGGAAAACAAAAATACATACAGAAGGGTCGCTGCATCCTAAATAGGCAGCTGTCGAGGAGCTATATGCTACCTCCCTTCTTTCTAATCTATCCAAAACAAAACCGCCATCCTAAATCATCATTTCCTTACAATAGTCATCCTGCGGTAAAAGTCTGTTGATGGTGGGCGCGCAGCAAAATCCACTCGGACTGAGCCACAGCCTGCCAGCAGTAAGTCGGAGTCTCCTTTCAACTTATAGTGAAAAAGGTATACATAGACAGAGAAGCCGTAGAGAACATTGGCCTTCAGCAAGGTCTTAATTAGGGCAACAGAGGTACTCTACCAAATATCAGCCATTACGTAAACAGGCGCAGGATGTAACGCTTCCTTCGATTGCATCTATGCACTTCTGAATAATAGAGGGCTTCACCGTAATAAAGGATTGGGTCTGTTCCGTAAGGGTAATTACTAAGTAATAAACGGATGGTGGTGGTGTTATTTCCTGACAAAAATTCTACGGCAGAAGTCTCCATTACGGGCAACATCTTCCACCACTGCAACCGCCTCCGTTATAGAGCTCTAACTTCCGGGGTGTTACCCCAGCTTGGGTAAGTGGTATATCCTTACCAATGCTACTCCAGGCCATACTTCCCAGTGTAATGAAAGCCCCATTCAATCGCCATTCGAAGTTCAGTTTAGTGTTGACTCTCGTGTGTTTCGATAAAAAGGCCATAGGTGTTGCCCGCGCAGAGGAGTGCATCTGGAAGCTGTCGGACTGTCGATGAACTCCCCGCACCACTACGACTACGGTGAAGCGCGGCAGCGTGGCGACGGTGCGATGAGGCGAGCTGGATGCTGTATGTTGCTGACATCTGGCGGGAAAGATTGTCCTAGGTGGAGTATCTGGCGGTTACGGCGTCGGCGGTTTAGTCGGAGAGGCAGCGGGGACGCTGGGTTTACAACATTGTTTTTTTTCGGCGATGCTTCCGCTGCTGTGGCGATCTTTTTCATGCCTCCCACACTCTCTCTCCTTAGAGCTTTGAGTTACTCGACAAGTATCTTCTCAGAATAAGGTAAAACTCCTGGAAGAACCTTATTCAGATAACTCACCATAAACCAGTTTCGAACTCGGGACCTCTTGAATGTGACAAAAAATCGAGTTATATTTATGGACGCTCTTTAACTACTATGGTTCTTAGCGTCCCATTCTATATTTCGCGTGAAAGACCAGTAATTTTGCTCAGGCTGGAGGTAGATTTACGACACGGGACCACCGGCTTTACTTCCCTTCCGAAGGAAACCATGCTAAAGATTTTTCGCCCGAAAAAATCCATCGCCCTCCGCCGGGTTTGAACCCACGACCTTGGGAACTAGAGGCTAGCACGGTACCACTAGTCCACGGAGGGCGACATTTTTTAATGTGACGTAGACATGTTACCCCCAATCTACGGAGGTGGACAATTGGTGTTTTATGGAATAGAAATTCTTCATATCCGCAATATAGCTAATACTTCGATAACTATCGATATCAAGTTTAAACTATGTGAATAAATTTAAAACAAAAGCTTTACACTTTAAGCCTATTTACTTAACTAAAATTATGATTCAAGCATTTTGCAGCAGCGATACGTATACAACGTCTATTCTTTCAAAATTCTGAATGGTAAGAGTGGTTTAAGCACATAAAAAAACTAACACTTAATGGTTTTTATTATACACCCATTTGTAATTTAATGGCCCGCCAAGAGGATTACTGCTTCTAAGGTAAAATGGGAAAGACTGAAAACGAAACGAATCTCCAAGACCATGAAGCGTTACACTCACATGACTTTCTCTACACTTGAACAAACTATTTTTACAAACTTTTATTCTCCATCTACTTCATATTAATCGAGATATTGATATTTTAATCTTAAGGCTAATTTTCTTGTAGGTAAAGGGGAGATATGGTAGGATTTAAGCGATTGTCAAATCTTTTAAGAGTTAGTCGCTGTGTGTAACATTCCATTCTCTTTGCATGTCCAGGATATTAAAAAAATTCTGATGTGTTACTCTCACATGACTTTCTCTGCTCTTGTACAAACTATTTTTACAAACGCTTATTCCCCATATGCTTCATGTTAATCGAGATATCGAGATGTTAATCTTATTGCTAATTTTCTTGTAGATGCAAGGGGAATTGGTAGGCTTTAAGCGATAGTCAAATATTTTAAGAGCTGGTTGCTATGTGGAGTATTCCATTCTCTTTGCATGTACAGGACATAAAAAAAATGAATAACGAATTTGAGAAAAAGTATAACTATTGGGAAATATAAGGGAATAACAAGCAATATCTCGAAAATGGTTCACTCAACAAATAAAAATGTATATGACATAAATTGTGTATTTTAACGCGATCTACATTTCTTGTATAGTAAAATTTTGTCTATCTCTTATGGTTTACCAGTTATGCAAAAGTCGTTCACAATGAAGAATACTTTTGGAGAAATTCCCAGAAAATTCAAGGTATGCATTTCATTTGTCATGAAAATATCTTAAACATATGATATTTTAATCAAAATCGTTAGAGCCATTTTGGAGAAAATTAAAATTTTCGAAAACTGTTCCATGTAAACGGTAATCTGGGGTGGGCGGGTTTTTTAGAAAATCTTCGTGTCGCATCTGTAGAAGATACTGAACCTAAATACCAAGTTTGGTGTTTATCCGACTGTTCGTTTCTGAGTAATGCTGTTCACAGACACACACAGACACACACACACACACACGCACACACACACACACGGACATGTTTCCAAAAATGCTTTTTTTGGATTCAGGGGGCCTCAAACATGTATTTCCGGTGAAATCTCGGTATCGAATTTTTGGGTGGAATACAATACTTCCCCCACTCACTATACGTAGTAGAGAAAGTAAAAATTATAAGGGTTTAAATGAAGTAAATAACAGGTTTATTAGAAATTTAAAGAATTTACCTCTGCAGCGCCGCTAAAGGTAATTAGTACCACCTTATAAAATTGTTAACAGGAGATATGTGATTGTCTCACTCTGTTTAAAATTATGCTCAGAATAGCTTCCGAAATGGAACTTCTGAAAAGCACCCTGTCAATGAATTATTTATTTATCTATGTCAATCTTTGGGGTCGTCTCAAGTCGCTCGTTACTGCTACTAAAATGCTAAATGTAGCAGAACTACAACGGCAAATTTCTAAATGGCTGTTAAATTGTGCAAAATGAGTTCAAAGAACTCTGTGACATTGCAGCAGGTTTTGGACGGCGATCACTTCACTGTCTTCACTTTCATGCACATCAACTGAAACGTGCTTTAGAGCACAGGACTATACTGTAGTGAATGTAATTTGTGTTGAATTTTTAATTACTTCATTTAGTTTAACTCTAGGCGGAATTCTTCTCTGGGTAGAACAGATGTATTGTGTGTTTACATGATATTTGTTGAATTTGTGGTTCTTAAATGAATAAACTTTGGAGGGAGTGTATTTACTTTGTGTTGCATAACTCAAAAATAAAGTAAATTCCGTAAAAGTATTCGTTCTAACGCTACCCATAATTTCTCTTATATATATATATATATATATATATATATATATATATATTGTGGCGTATTAGGTAATTAGTAGCTATTGTCATGCCAGACACATTATTGCGTCGTATTGGCGACAGCATTGTTGGGGTAATTCTTTTGGCTTTGGGTTTGAAGTTCGTTTTGGCATGTCGCTCTCCAGTCCGAGCTAGCGGGTCTAGCGAGAGTTGGAGAGGGGGAATAGGTTAGCGTTACTTTTCTTTGTGTTCTGTTAGCGTCACTTTGGTTTGATGTCGAGTCTGGGGCTTATGTGTGAAAGAGTGTAAATGTAGTACGTGTGTGAGGCATCTCCCCTCAATTCTTTCTTTATGCCTTTGTTAGATATGTAAGGATACCATTAATATTTTATTGAATAAACCACAGGTATTGTGATTAATCTGAAATTTGTGTAAATCTGTTATAAATACCTTACGCCTGCACCGGAATGTGATTATCAAGGTTCCGTTTCTCTCGCTGTTTCTGTAGCTACGTTTCCCCATGTGCATGCTGGGGCAATTAAAATTTAATCTGTAGGTGGAAAACCTTTGGTCCTCACCCCAGTATGTAACAATATATATATGATAAGTCATTTTTAAGTTCCCTTGTTCCCCAGTTTATGATTATTGGGTTTTACCGTTTTCTTTGCCGATTATTACCGCAATTGCACACACAACACACAGACACACACAAATACCCATGACCATGGCGGGACTCGAACCCGCGGCCCTCAGCTTGGCGGACCCATTTCTGAGCTGGAGGCACCCAGTGTGTGGAATCCGTTGCCTCCGATGGTAGTGTGATGAAAAGGATGGCGGTGAATCGGAACCACGTTGGGCCTTGGGGATACTTCACATGAGCCAATCAGAGGTGAAGGCATGGATAGGGCCGACTTAAAATCGCCACCCCAGAGCCGGTAATCGAACCCAGGGCCCTAAATATGAGAGCGGAAATGAAACCACTGCGCTCTCCCGGCCACCGTTTCGTAAAAGTTGAATATGACATTTTAGCTTTAATTTGATTACGCTATTATAAGCACGAAGTTTGTACAGTGATTTATGAAACACCCACTGCAAAGACGAGTGTTAGTCGTACATATAACGACTGTAAGTAAATATTTATATAAGCATTTACATGAACAGATAATGTTAACGCCTATAATGACAAACTTTGAAGCTAAAAGTATCGTTTTGTAACTTTTTTTTAACTGGATGCCATCATTAGTTTCTAAAAACACAGGGATGGGTTTGAAAATGATTAATACTTCCTAAAGGTACATAACGTTCAAAAATTTTCACGCCTCAAAGCACTCTTAAAGGATTTTCTTTCAATAGTTTTTACCTGTGGCTCTTGCGACTGGGAGGGTGAATTTTTAAAATTCTAACTGTGGTTTTAAGGTGGTTATTTCCTTACAAAATAACACATAGCTTCTAATCTCTGTTGCTAAATTAGGAGTGAAAACGTCGATGTTTACTGCCTCTACCCATTAGCAACTCCTAGGCATACTCTATGTATCAGTTAACCTGTGGTTCATCTATCAAAACCTAAATCACTCAAGAGTTTGCCTACAAATGCTCTCAAAACAGGCTACATTGACACTGACATGTAAGATGCGGGCACAGCATTGAGATGCTTATATTACAACGTATAGGTAGGGACCTGCGTTTATCGTTTTATTTTTTGGTGGAAATCGGGGTTATTTTTTGAGAATTTCGCGTTATTTTTTCAGACTTTTGCGTTATTTTTACTTATTTTTGTTATCATATGTTGGGATTTTAAAGACACTTTTTCACGTAAATACATTATTGAAGAACAATGTGGAGTTTTATTTTAAAGAACACACATTTTTATCTTTCAATTATCAGTGAAGAAGGCATAACAAGAAAGAAAAGTACATATTCCTTTTTCTAACTGGCAAAGGAGAACGTTATCGCTTAAAGCTCCTGAGTAGCAAAAGAAGAAGATTTCACAGGCAACATTAGACACTGATACTACAATGACTGACTGTTAAGTCTCACTGAAATGGACATAATACTATAAAAGAAAAGTACATTATGTTGTGTTTTCTGATTGTCAAAGGAGAACATTGCCGTAATGTTTGAATTTTCTTCTTTCATGTTGCAATGCAAGTCACTCAAAACTCCTGAGCAGCAAGAAAGAAGGGAAGAAAAAAGAACCTTCACAGTCAATATTAGCACATGGGTACAACACTGACTGCAGAGCTCTGCCACTAAACTCAGGTTGATTGTCAAGCAAACTACGCAAAATTTCACGATATTTATTTTTCCAGCTCGCAACATAATTTGATTGGTTTGCTCTTTGAAGTTCACTGTGCCCTTTTGTAATCACTGAATCATTCACATTTTTAAAGAATGGAATAGACTTCACTTTTTTCAATAGTGCTGAATCGATATTGCCGTTAATGATGAATACTGGGCTAAACACTTCAAGTGCTGAATACAACTTATTAGCAGGGTCTTCAAACATCAGTAACTGCAATTTTGCAAATACATGCTTTTCACACCTGATCTAACATTTCCTTGAACATCTGCGCTTCTGATGTAATTTAGCTTCTCTTCTGTTTTACTAAAAGAATTTCCTTCTTTTGCTTCTTCGACATTTTTCAATATTTTCCTGATTTTCCATAAAGTGTAGGACTAGTTGCCCTCTAGTTCAGTGATGTATTCCAATAAATCGTTGGCATGTTCCTTGACGAATGTTGCCTCTGCTGAAGTTGTACTTACTTCATCATTCGTCAGTGATTTCATGAAATCGACACAGAAAATTGCTGACAGAGTCCAGATCTTCTGACTGCACGAACTCAATTATATTACGAAGATGCTTCTCAACGTAGAAAACGGCCTCGAACCAAGTATTCCATCTTGTCAGCGCTGGTATTGGAAACCATACGTTTCTCAGACGGATACTTTTCTTTGAGAAATCTAACTACCGGTGCTCGGTAGTATTGAGAAAGACAGCTATAACCTTAGCCACAGCTTCATTAATTTTCGTTATTTCCTTCGTGAATATGCATCCCACCAAACTTATCCGGTGTGCCCAACACTGAATATGAACCGCATCCTCTCTAAGGAAGACATTCAGGGAACTGAAGCACTTTGTCACATACTTTGCACCGTCGTGTACCAGTCGCAAGTTATTGTCGTGGTTAATAGAGCACTTCTGTACAGAATTAAGTATTGCCCTGCTGCATCATTTTCCATTAGCTGCTTCCAGAGCATGTACAACTCTTGCTCTATTGTTGGTTCAAGAAGGCCAAATAACACGACAAATACTTATCGACCCAAACGATCTGTCGTTTCGTTACATAGTAACACAACCTTTTGACCACAGACTGCTTCTTTCACTTGTTGATCTCTTTCATCTCTCAGCAGTGGAACATACCTACTTCTCTCTTAACAATCTAACTTGCGGCAAATTTCCGGAACCTGTTAAAAAAATATATTAGGAATTAACGTTATAAAGTTCGGTTTCTGAAGTGACAAATAATAATAATATCATTTCGACAGTGATCTCTTCAACATACCTAGCAACAAGTCGTCAGGCAAACACCGTGAATTCGCATTATTGCGTATATAAAATGATAAAATTGACATATTCCCGTTATTGCCTCATTTCGTTTTATTTCGCGAAATAAATCTATCTAATTTTGTAATTGTTAACAACGTTATGTATAGGTAACTGTTTCCCAAGCATTTTAAGGGATATTTTTAAAAAATCGGTGTTATCGCAAACGCGAAAAATGCAGGTCCCTAAGTATAGGTTATACAACGAGGGAGATATCTCGCGCACTGCGACCTACACGGTAGCTACCACCGCCCAGGAGGGTGGGATGAAGTGAAGGAACCACAGCAGGCTACAGGCCATAGAGACGCGTGAAGAACATAATCCCAGACTCGAAGACGTGTCTCACTGCTGGAGCTGACCAGATAGGGCGATGAACATCCATTCGACCAAGCAGCTCTCTAGTGTCTCTTTCCTTTGAGCAAGCATACGCGCATCTGTCCGGCACCACCATATGCCACCTAGAAGCACACCTGAAACGGAAATGATGGAAAGGAAATCGTGGTAGGTGAAAAACCACCAATCAGGGAAAACCGCAAAAAATCCAAAGTCGACGGGAATCGATCTCGGGAACTCCCGAATATGAGCATCATACGTTACCGCGGAGTCATCTCGCTCGGTTCATACCTATAACAGGGAGAGGAAGTATTGTATTCCATCCAAAATTCGATACAGAGGTTTTACTGAAAAATACACATTTTGAAGCCCCTGAGCCCATAAAAGCATTTTTAGGAAAAAATTCACTTGTGTGAGTGTGTGTGTGTGTGTGTGTGTGTGTGTGTGTGTGTGTGTGTGTGTGCGCCCGCGCGCGCCCGTGGACAGCATAACACAAAAACGAAATCTCGGATAAACACAGAATTTGGTATTTAAGATCAGGATCTTTCAAGGATGCGTCAAGAAGATTTTCAAGAAAATCCCCACCTAAAACTACACGTGGAATAATTTTCGTTATTTTTTATTTTCTCAAAAATAGCTCTAACGATTTTGATTTAATACCACATGTTAGACATTTACACGACAAATAAAATTGAGACCTTCAATTTTCTGGAAATAGCCTGCGAAGTCCTCTACATTCTGAAAGACTTGTACAATTGGTAAACTGTGAGAGCTAGATAAAATCTTATTAAACGATAAATGTAGATCTTATTAAATCAACAGTTTATATCAAATGAATTTCTGTGCTGTTAATACTTCCCGAAATATTCTTTATTAGTGGTTTGAATTTTCAAATACTTTTTACTTTGTTCTACTGCAAATCGCTATAGTTTTGTTTTCTCTGTTCTTTCTTTCGTGGTCATCCAAAGAGAACAGAATTTACGATTACATAGCGACCCAGTGTTAAAAGATATGACTATCGCTTTAGTTTACTAAAGTTTCTTACACCTACAATGAAATGTGTAAATATGTAATGAGTGTTTACCACAATTAACAAAATAATAAGCTTTTGAAAGAGTAGTTTTTAGAAGAGTGAGTATAGGAATTAATGTGAATGTAACACATAAGATTGTTTTAAATATGCAATATAGGAGTACATGGGACAGGAAAGTAAACTTCTACATCGAAAACATAAACAATGAAGAATGTGTATTTTGGAAACTGTTAATGTTATCAAAAAGTCGAGCTTTACATTTTTCCTGTAATAAGTTGGTTGCACTACATTAAGTTTAATGGAACGGAATAAAACTTCAGAGTGCATAAAATTATATATTCTGTAACATGAGTATATAAAGTCATTTGATACTTGATAAAAACCAAACTGAAGACCTATTTTTGTGAAAATAGAAAGTGAAGAAATATATATGTATTCTTAAAGGATACTATACTAAAGCATGAAGTTGGCTATTTATCCTATTTTGTATGTTTCTGCTTTAAGTCATAAACACACATACAGTGTGTCCATAAAAATATTATCATATTTTGAACTAGTATTGCGTCGCTTTGGATCGTCGTAGTTGGTGACATTGGAAAGAAAAACTCAAATACTGTTTACTATACTTCATAGAAATCGAATGTGAGACCCTCGAGTGATGCTGTAGACTCAAGGCGATATTCCCATTCACGCCACACACGCTCCAACATATCTGATGAAATGTACTGGATGGCAGTAGTGATACGAAGTTGCACTTCTTGCAAGTTTTGAGGCAATGGGGTTCATAAACACAATCCTTTATGTAACCCCATAAAAAGAAGTCACAGACAAATTCAGGCGACCTCAGCGGCCACTTGTAGAAGACATCATCATTTCTGGCGCGTCCAATCCATCTTCTTGAAAGCCCCTCATTTAAATGTTCCCGAACATGTAAATGCCAATGAGGAGGAGCTCCATCTTGTTGGAAAATAAATTCATTGCCTTCTTCTTCCAGTGGTGGAAATTGCATTCAGTGTAAATGTCAAGATAAACTGGACCCTTGACAGTGGCCTCCCGAAAGAAAAATGGGCAGTAGATTTGTCGTTTCAATGCGGCACAAAAGACATTCACTTTAGGGAAGTCTCTTTCAACTTCCAAAACGGCAGTGGAGTCTGGTTCCCCCAAATCCTAACATTATACGTGTTCACTATGGAATGTTACCTCATCATTGAAAATGATTTTTTCTGACAGATTTTCATTATCCTCCATTAGTACTAATAAATTTTCAGAGAAATCTAATCGTTTTGCAGGGTCATCAGGTTTCAACTTATGTAATAATTGCAGTTTGTAGGGGTGAAACTTCAGTCGATACGCAGGATCTTAGATAAGGTAGATTTAGGGATGTTTAAGTGCTGACTAACTCTACGGACAGACTTCTTACGACTACGTACAGATGCCTCTCGCACTTGTTCCACAATTCCCGCATTGACAGATGGTCTCCCTCAATGGCCTTTCCTTTGATGGCATATGCAGCCATGATCCACAAATCACGGTACCACTTCAAAATTGACGTGTGTGTGGGAGTTTGATGTTGAAAGCACGCTGAACCTGCACCAGACTCTGAGTTCTATGATATTCCAAAACACACCAACTAGTGTGTTCTTGTGGGTTCGCCATAACTCCTTAAAACTTCTTTAATAACAACACAATTTTAAAAGAAAACATTCACATATAATCTGCCTGCTAAATAACCAACAATGAACCTATATCGACTAATCACAAACGTGAGTGAATTTAGTTTCTGTGTTTGATTCCCGCGAGCCCGTCTATTGTTGTCCGTGGCTGACATGCACAAAAATATTTCTGTTTTTCTTTCGAATGTCACCAATTTCATTTAAATACGATTATCCAAGACGTCATGGTGCCAGTTTGGAGTATGACAGTATTTTTATGGACGCACTGTATATCTATACGGAATCTTAAAATATACATTTTCTTGATTCAGTATGGCTAAAGGTGCATTTCTGGTGAAAGCTGAACATGGATTTTTTGGGAGGATATACACTTCCCCACCTTATGTAAACTGTAGAGAAAGTAAAGAAAGCATTAGCTACGAACTTCACGTGCTGTATGATAATATATTTCAGTTGAACAGATCCATAAAACATTCTAATTTGATTTTTATGTGTTCCAGGTATGTGTGCCTATCAGTCGTCCATTTAATATGTTCAGCATGTCATATTTTCACTTTCTTAATTCAAATAGCTTTGATTTTGGAGCTGCATATAGATTTTGATGCTTCAAATGACCCCACGTGCATAGAGTTTTGAGCTGTATGGTGTGGGAGGAAATAATGTCATAAATATTAAAAATGGATTAAAAATAGTTCGTTTTTGTCACTGCTGATTTCTGGGCGGAATATAGCCACACGACTTTTGATAAAAAGCATGGAAACAAACTTGACATTTCTCCTCGTTAAGTAGGGATATTTATGTCGACAATCTCATTGTTGAAAACATTAAGGCAAAGTTAAATCGTATATGCTAATTCAGAGTTAACGCAACGCTTCAGAAAACGTCTTTGCTTCATGTGAATTTTACTAGGACAAATCATAAATACCTTAACCGCGTACCGCATGCACTATACATGAGAACATCCCCAAGGTCGCGGGTTCAAACCCGGCGGAGGGCGATGGATTTTTTCGGGCGTAAACATCTTTGGCATGGCTTCCTTCGGAAGGGAAGTAAAGCCGGTGGCCCCGTGTCGTAGGTTTACGGCACGTAAAAGAACCTCAAACCCGATAAAGAGACCTCTGAGCAAAATTACCAGTGTTTCACGCCCAGTATAGAATGGAACGCTAAGGACCATAGTAGTTAAAGAGCGTCCATAAATAAAATTCAACTTTTACACAGACACACACACTATATATATATTATCGGCCAGCATACCTTAGGTGTAATTAACAGAGGGCAGTCTAGCCGAATATAGTGGTGCTGCAAGATAACTTCTGACATCAGAAGATACGATCACCTAACTAGCCGCTCCCGGGTGACTACAAGGCACGAGAAGACAGGAGAGTCGTCGATCACCGACCGTAGCGGACGGAACTTCGAAAGCTTCGGGTTTACGAGGTGCTTTTGGACCACGTGGTTTATTCAAAATTTTCATATAAACATATTCATTTTGGCGTAAATAATGTTACTAAATTTAACCTTTGGGCGTGTGGTGAATTTTCTAACCCACAGAGCTTGAGCGAACATGACTTTTATATTTGAAACATTTGTAAAGAGCATAATCAGTAATTTAAAGTGCGAGAGATAACAGGTGTTACACGCTTTGTTGACTGTAATGAAGCCAAGTTTGTAAAGTACTTGTTGAAAATAATATAATAGCAAGAGAGCTGATATCCATTTCTGTGGTATACAGGTTTCTTTAATTTTGAAAAATTCTTTCATCACTTATACTTGCACTTAAAATTAAAAATATTGGGGATACTTCATCTCTGAAGTATTTTAGTCAAATGGGCTCAATATTTAAATACCCGTATCATATAAATAGCTACATGGGTACATATCTCGTGCAAATATTATTATTGAGAGTATTACTTAGTATGTGGAGATTTAGTGTTGAATGTTAGCATAAATGATGACTGCTATTACAAATCCTTCCAAGTTTAAAATCGTAAAAGTTCAAGTGCTACTTTAGTACATGCCTTAACTGGATAAAAGTTTATTTATATTTTAATTTAGTTACCTTGGTGAAGGACTCACAAGAACGTATCACTAACCAAAATATAATTGATAAGATTGAAGCCGAAATTATAAAGTCAATAATTATCATAATAATCTGGGAAGGATAGGGAAATAAAATAAATAATAAAATATTTAAAATCAGTGCATGTATAAAAAGGAGAAGCATTGGGAGAATTGTTGACTATTAAAAGCGACAGAAAGACCAGGGAGGCACCGTTTAGCTAATTAGGGACCAGCCCCAGGTATAAAGGGTAAAATAGCTGAAGCCAGTTTCTCTTGGAATTAATGGGTGCAGTTGCACTGGCCGGGATGTGAAGGTCACTAGAAGCTTCATGACGCTCGTTTTTGGTACGAAATGTTTAAGGGGAGAGAGGGGAAGTCAGGAGGTTTTTCTTTGTATCGCGCGTGTGGTGAGGACATTCTCGCTGGAACGCTCGTGTGGTGATGAACAACGTCTCGTCGAGGTCCGAAGACTGGGTGCGAACTTGCAAGAGGGTCGAACGATCAGATGTAATTGATAATCTTCGGTCTTGGAAAAGACACAGTAACATCGTAAGAATTTAAAAGTGATCGGCAAATCTTAATCCATATTTTAATGGTGAATAAAAGTGTTCCAAGAAAGCGTTCGTGTTTCTATGTACATACACTATTGCTTCATTGATGGAGGACGTAGCGTGGCTGCGTCATATGGCGTCCTACACAGGGCTCGAATAACGCGAATAACGTGAAAGCCGAACAACCTGGAACCCGAACAACGTGGAAGCTGAACAACGGAGAAGCCGAACAAGTGTGGCCGAACAACGGAAGCTGAACGACGGAGAAATCAAGGAGACCGGGACAACGCGGAGGACAACAGGAGCAACAGAGATATAAAGGTACTGAGTGAACATTTATTTATGTGTTCCAGTGGTCAATGCAGTTAAGGAACGGTAAAATGTTAGAGCAATCTGATGAAAACATGGAAATTCAGGACGGTGATAGTAGAACTGTGCAGGATGAAAATAGTAGTGTAAATGAGGTAGTAGAAACAGTAGATGTTAGGAATGTACAAAAACAGGTAGAACAACCAGGGGGAAGTACGGAAACTAACGAGATGTTAAAGTTAATTATGTCAATGATACAGGGTCAGAAAGAATTAACAGGAAAAATGGAACAGGGTCAGAAAGAATTAAGGGATGAGATGACAGCTAACCGAAGTGTAACAGAAAACTTGAGAGAAGAATTAACAGGAAAAATAGAGCACGGTCAGAAAGAATTAAGGGATCAGATAAAAGCTAATAATCAAGGTTTAAGGGAGGATTTAACAAGCAACTTAACTGAAATTGCCAAGAAAATTGAGAACCAGCAGAAGGTCTTAGAATATTTCCAGGAGGAGGCTAGAAATGAAATAGAAAACGTGAGAATTGAGGTTAGGGAAAATCAAGAACAGGTTAGAGAAGAAGTCAAAATTGTAAGACAAGAGATTAGTGAAAGAATAGATAAAGAAAACAGAAAATTGAGGGAAGAATTAAGTCAGGAATTAGTTAGAGAAAGGGAAGCTACTAGCAAAGAACTAGAAATATATAGAAACAGGTTAGAACTGTCTGAAAGAGAAAATAGGAGACTTGCTGTAGGGATAGATGAGGTAAGTGATAGACTTAAGGAAGGGTTAGAAAAAGTGTACATATCAGACAATATTGATAGTTCAGCATGTAGCAATGTAAGCAATGTAGCAATGTACCAAAATTGCCGGCTTCGTTAATGACACTGTGGATTATTCTGAAACTAGCATTTTATTTTGGAGACGCTTAAAGTCAGTAAAAACTGTATATACATTTTTGTGAATATTTTAAAAATAATTAATACATGCCTAATGAAATGCCATCTACGAGGGTAATACAGAAAGTCCCAGACGTTTTGAAATAAACAATTAACAAAATGCAAATATCAACGTTTATTACCTACATTTGAAAGGTACACTCTTAAGCTATTTTACTGTATAATCTCCATTCAAATTGAGGCATTTATCATACCGTGGCACAAGTTTTTCAATGCCCTCTCTGTAGAAATCTGCCGCCTAATACTTCAACCACTGGTTTACACCGGCATGAAGTTCAGCGTCAGTTTCAAAGCATCAATTTGATGCACCAAACTCCGTGAAATTTGGGGAAAATGTTCCGAAAGTTCTGTAATCGTGAAACGACGATTTTCACGAATTTTATCATTGATTTGCATTGACAGTTCATCAGTCATAAGGCTAGGCCTACCACTGCGATCCTCATCGTGAACATTACTACCGCCATTTTTAAAATCAATGCACCATTGCCTGACTCGGCTTTCACTCATTATTCCCTACCCGTACAATCACAAAGTTGACGATAAATTTCAATTGGTGTTATTTTTAGCCAAGCGCACTTCACAAGGGGCGGGATTTTCTATTGCAGCGCACATTATAACAACTCGCAGAGAGTACAGTAAGGAAAGCACAGTCCTCACGCTACCACAGCTGGATGCGTACTGAATGTAGGAACGTTCTGACACCAAGATTGCGGCTCTAGCCCTACTCTTCCCCACAATAGGCCAAAACGTCCGGGACTTTCTGGACTACCCTCGTATTAAACTTTTTGTTTGAGCGTTATTGTTAAGGATGTCATTAAATAACATCGCAAGCAACTTCAGTGTTTGTGAATGTTGTTTCCAGTGCGAGCAAGTGAAGGAGGCGGGAACTGACTTTTACGAAAAACGCCATACGCTTCAGGTACACAGCTTCGCTTTAAACGATGAGTCCCCTACAGTAGATATGGTGCTTTCCACAATATACAGTAAAAAATTAATATTCATAACATTTCGAGCGAGGTGACGACGCGGTAACGTGTGTGACTCGCATTCGGGAGGTCATGGGTTCGATCCCCGGCGACCGCCCGCTCTGACCCATAGGTTTTTCGTGATTTCCTCGGGCCGACAGGCGAATACAACGGTAGCTTTTCTTCTACCACGACTTTCCTGTGTCTCCTTTCATATACCCATCAGCTGCTTATTGTCATCTGTTTCAGGGTTGTAGGATCAGACGACGAAGTTCGGTGGGTTGCGGCTGGGCGGTAGATCTGCGCTTTGTCGAGATTTCTTCCCTGGCGTCGTAGCGGGACTGCTGAGCTAGGACCTGCCTCCGGTAATCGCCGAGTGTTAGAAGGCTTGTGGGTGATTTAGGGCGAACTTAAGGATTCTGTCCATGCTTGCGCCCATACTCATCCGGATTTGGTGGCCCTTCGGGTAAGTCCCCTCATCCCTCCTTCCCATGGGTCACGATAGAAACAAACAGGACTGCTGCGGCCTACTTAGGTGCCTTACACCGTAGCTTTACGGACCTTCATCCATTCTTGAACTAGTACGTTTACCTTCTTTGTCAAGTATAGGGATATGTATTTCTTTAACTCTCAGTGCTGGTACAGTAAAAGATAGCGCGTGGTTAATATAAAATTTGAAGGTAATGATGGCAGTTTCTTCATAGATATTGAAAATAATCAGTTTTTTGTGAGATGAGAGGGAACCGGGGAATCTCCTCCACGCGTTTACGAGATTCAAGCGAGGAGTTATACCCCATACAATATGTATGTAAGGACCCATTCTCGAGCCGAAGAGACTACATTTCTCTAAAACGTGTTCCAGTGAACTTCTTTAAAATCTAACGAGCAGATGTTGAGAAACGAATTGTCAGCTGTCGCACTTAGATAACTAAATCCCTTTTGTGACTATGGTTCAATGCGCATTTTTGCCTAGTAACGGTGGCGGCCGCTGAGGTATTCTACTGGCGTGCCAAAAAAGAGTGAAAACAAATCCCTCAAATAATATATGTTTACCAACTTCGGCATCAACGTATTAGGCAATTGGAAAGAATTGATGTACTTTCATTTTAGACCATATATGCCCAATATCAGTTACTCTGGTCTTATACAATGGATATAACCCCCAAGGAAAACAAAAAATAATAGTAATATTTTCCTCGTGGCCAAAAATCCATTTGCCCTTTTTATAAATTTCCGGATTGAATTTACAACATCGATTTTTGTTTGCTGCTGCAGATTCAGATTCGGAATGTTTTCATCTGAATTTTTTACTGACAGTCCTGTTGCTAAATGGAGTTTTTAATATTTCACTTGCTTTGTTCACTTTGTAGCTTTCACACATAACTGAATACTCACTTAAAAAAAACACTCTACACTGTTTTAGTTACCTAACTTCACGGAGAACTGCATCTTTGGACTGAACTGTTACTACACGAACATAGACAGGAATACTTGGTAGTTATTTTGAAAACTGATGCTCAACATATGGTTAGCTTTTTGTTCTATTGTACATAAGGTACCACATATTCAATTATAACCAATAACTCGGCTGCTATGACGTATACAAATAATGAAGCACTGCCTCTTAGTTTCAAAACTTAACGACATAATTATGTATATTCAAAACCACAATTTTTCTTTATAAGGATATTTTGTGTATTACTTCTTCATTCGAATTAATTAAACATTGATTTGCGCTTCCAAACAAGTTAGTATTAACTTGCAACAAGAAAGTAACACTGCATTAAAGGAAGTCAGACCGCGGAATATGTATTCCACCATTGTCGCTAGGTTCTAAAGTTCTCTATCGTATACAAAGAAGAGCAACTGATTTATCTTGCGAATGTCGCCAAACGGCTTGCTGATTGACGGAGAGCTGATCACGTGGTATCCGCGCGCCATCTTGGGCTGGTTGCCTCAATATAAACTAAGGAAAAAGCTGTGTCGAAGCTGATTTGTGAGTGAAAATGCTAGAGTGCTGTGCTTTCGGATGCACTACGATGGCACAAAAGGATATTAAATTATATAGGTTACCGTCGAATCTCAGAAACTTGAGACAAGAAGGATTTTATTGGCCAAAATCAGTAGAAAGCACTGGACTCTAGGAGAAGATGCAAGGCTTTGTAAAATAAGTACCTATTCCATATTTAGTTAACAACATTTATTTAATATTGGATTTTACAAATGATTAAATCCTTATATTACGCTCTTTCAATAGTTTTGTGCTTCTGGAATAGAATAGTTCAAGTTTCGGTGTATTATAAACAGCAATGTACTTATAATTTGGTTTTTTTTCTCATTCTAATACCAACCTTTGTGATTTCTATCAGTTTTGTTCAAATATTTTACTGAAAATGCAACCAGATTTGTCGTTTGTTCATTCGTTTCATGATTATTAACATAAACAATGATGACACAGATTTTTATACAGTTTATTGTTGCTAGCACGGCTATGTTCACATTTTCACTATAGTCACAACTTGAAAAGTATGAATGCATTAACTTCCATATACCTATATGGTGCTAAAGTTACATTTTCTACTCGACTTATCAAATGCATGTTTATGTTTATAGCTATAAGTTGCATGAAGTTAAATATGTCCAACTAGAAGCGTTTATTAACGCGTTCAGAATGCTTTCAGATCCTACAATACTAAACTGTGTTTATTTACAATATTATGCATATTATAAACAGTTATTTCATAATTAGTATCATTTTACTGAACTGCGTTCAGTAAACATTTAATTTGTAGAAATCTACCCAAGCATGTAATGTTGCAATGCCAGGATGAAAAATATTTTAAAATATATATGTTGTAAGTTCCAAAGTTAAAATACAGCCGATATGGGGGGATTATGGAACAATTAAAAAACAAAGCAAAAACGTTGAATATCACAGTATCGTCAAGTGTTATAACTCAACTGATTGCGTTTTCAGAGAAAAAACAAACACTTATGCTTAAAATACTAATTTGATTTTGTTTTTACAGGAAATCCAGCACACGTTATTCTTAGAATTATTCATGTTTTTGTAATTCTACAAGTTTAATATTCTGCAACGCTTTGTCCTGATATTGCATGAGAACTTCTAAAAGAGATCTGTAGTAATAAACGTGCAACTTTCGTAACTAATTTCACCACCAGCAGAGCAGAAAGTCGCCAATTTACGTCTGAAGGGTGAGATGATTTCATTTTGAGTAGTTACAACTTTCCACAGGAAAAGAAAAAAAACAGGTTTAGTTTTTTATTATTTCTTAACCTATTTTAGTAATCCGAAATTCGGCTAAATTGAAGGATAACACAATAGATTTCCTTGCGAATACCAAAAGTGTCATACACATGTTCTTCAAAGCTTCTGCAATTAATAAAGGTTTGCTAATAGTAATCATAATGCCACGAAAAATTTCTAAATTATTATTTTATCCTACGATTTAAACTGTCGACAGGATAATGTCATGGGTGTCATTGCAAGTCGCGCACATGTAGCGCAGGATTCTTTTATTTTACAATATTAATTTGTGTTGACATAGACCTAAGTAAAGTAATATTTTTAATACCGGAAATACCTAAGTTGTGCACAAGCGTATTGGTATCCTTCTGTGTATGATTTTTCTGTTTTATTTCCGGTGGCGGCTCATGTTGCCTATACCTAGGGGGGCTGCACTGATTATTGCAATTTTAGCTTACCTTAATTATTTGAAGTTGAATTGCATACGGCATGTATGCAAACTTATTAATCACTCTCTCGTTGAACTTCAGGATGTTTTATATATTTTCCTTTACTATGGACAACATAGCTAGTCAGTTAGTCTATTTTCTCCAATAGTGTCCCTAAGGAATGTTTTGATTCTTTTCAGTGTAGCGAAACAGCGTTCAGATTCACTTGTTAAATGCAGAGTAATGACTATTTCCAAAAGCTTTAACAGTTCAAAAAAGTGGAGGGAAGATTATTAGCTCTAAGACATTGAAGCAACTTTACAGCACCACTAATATTCCTGAATTCTTATCTTGAATAGATGACTGAAAGTTCTGTATGTAGTTTGTTCTTATCAAACGCTGGAAACATTTTTACGCATTCACTGAACGCATTTTTTTGAAATATTGAATTAAATTGCTCAAACTGTGATTCTTGTAGCAGGGAAGACACAGAAAGATGTTCTCTAAACTGGAAGCGGAGATTCAATTGAGACAGTACAACATCACATACTTCCTTGGCTGCTGCTGCTATGGTCTGTGTGTTTGAAACAATGTTTCTCTTGTGTGGGTTTTCTGCTGCCAAATCACAGGACTCCATTGTGTTTCTTACTTTTATAATTTCAGCAGTGAAAGTGGATATGTACACTGGAGCTTTGGCAGCATCTATGTGGCGATTCTCTAGTTGATTGTACAGTATTTCTGCATGAGGCATAATTAAATGGAAAAAATTAAGGCAGAAACAAAACTCATTATTTTCAGGATACCCCATTATAGCAGATACCTCATTTATTGTCGCACTGCTTAAGAAGTCTCTGATTCTGATAAAATTTGAAAACATTCTTTCAATGCCTCCTTCTTTTCGTAAACAACATTTACAGTCCTGGATTTGTAACTCCACCTCGTTGATCCACCACTGAGTATTCTCTTCTTAACACACGAATCTAACACTGATGATCTGTGTGGAGAGCGGGAAAAGAAGGCGGGTATAGCAGAAAGATTTGAAAAGATAGCTTTTGTGTTTTGCCTGGCAGCTCTCTCCATTATCAGATTTAATTGATGTGCTAAGCAATGTACAAAGTATGCATTAGGGTACACATCTCTAACTTTAACTTGCACTCCATTGATAGTCCCGCTCATTATCGCTGCACCATCAAAACTTTGGCCGATGAGCTTTTTATTCTTATCTTTTAAGATATTGCCAAGCTCAGAAATTACAACTTCTGCAATTGCATCGCAATTTTGCTCATTCGGAATAAAAAAAATGTCCCCAGAATCGCTCAACAGGACTACCTAAGGCATTACAATACCTTAAGACTATTACAAGCTGGAACATGTTAACAATATCGGTAGTTTCGTCGGCCATAATAGACACATAGTCTGCTGCTTCAATTTCATCTAAGATGTTTTTTTTACAAACTTCAAGAATGCGCTGAAGTAACTCATTTTGTATTGCCTTAGAAGTTCCTTTAAAATGAATGGTTAAGCTTAAGATGGTACTTAAATAGGGGATCAATTTCTGCTGTATATTTAATCAGCCCCCTGAACACACCTTGATTTTGCGACCCTTCATGCTCTTCATGTCCTCTTAGGGGTAGCTCGTGATAACCACAAAATTTCACACAGCTGATTATCTTTATAAGAGTGTCCCTATCTTTTTGGACTTGATCGTTGTGACGATATATTGAATCCTTATAGGCTTGATTTAAACATGCTTATACATTTACTGACCCAAGTGTAGCAAAATTAAGCATGTTATTAACATTTCATGTTTATGGCATTTTTCATATAGTCTCTTCAAGTCTGAAACCTCCTTTTGAACCCATGAAATGTTGGCTGCGTCGTCTTTAATTCCAAATAAAAGGCAAAGAAGAATAGAAAAGGGAATTACTGACCTCACAGCCACATATCCACTCATATTTAATGTAAATTTCAGGACCGAAATACCTACTATATTGTTTTTGGCGGCTTGTTGCAGTTTTAATAATATTTAACACAGGAGTCAGTCTTTCACGCACTTTAATGTCACATTTCTCTTGCAGTATTAAAGCGCCAAAACGAAGCGGCTTTAAATACTCTACTGAATTACTCATTGTTACAAGCATACCATTGACACCAGTATATAAAATCACATTTGATTATACTTTACTGTCAGGAAACAAACATATATTTGAATCGCCGTGAAAATATTCACAAACAGTCTGATTTCACGAAAATCCGTACGAAATTGCACTTAACACCGCTTTTTGGACTGCAAACACTGCACTCCAGTAAGCTCACTAAACGTTGGGATACGCGGTAGGCCGAAACGTGCAGTGGGGCTAGCAGAGAGGGAAATGGAAGCAATACGCACGTCAGCGAGTTGTACTGGCAGTCCTCTGAGGGAGAAGCGGCTTCACTTATGAACTTGAAGCGCAGCCTGATATGAACAAGTTGTAAGGAAATACAATTTACAATATATATATCAATCTATTCAATTTAGGCAATTAAGGCAACAAAATTAAATTTGCTCTGAGGGGCTGCAGTCCCACAGTCCCCCTTTATCGGCCTCCACTGTTTATTTCGGTTTTACTAAGATCTTGCAAGCAGTCCGCATTACTTGTATATGGGAAGAGAGGCGAGACTTCAGCCCAACATGGCTGCCGCGCTGATTTTTGCTGTACTTTTAATATACAGCGCTTTACTAGGTTCTGTGCTTTACTGTGTTCTAGCGGATGGAACGTAAGCTCTGCTTCAGAACAATCTTGGCTCCACCTCTTCCATAAGAACCGTGTAACAACGTATACTCTAGCCCTTATACGCTGTACTTATGAGCGTAGACCGTGCCAATCTGGAATTTGCTCAAAGCTTCAGAAAACTACCGGCAGAGTGCGCGTCGCAAAACACTCCCGTTCAAATAAGAGAATCCGTACTCGAAAACAATACTTTATGCGCAATTACTATACACTTCTCTTTCTTTCCTTTTAGCACAAGTAGGGCCACGGCACGTCGGAACTACCCTAGAAGGGCGCTTGGAACATCTACAGAGCCAATACAAGCCATATCAGCATTCTTTGCGTGGCCAGGCTACTCTACAAGCTAGTCATCATTCTACAGTAAGAGTCGAATTCATAGTTGTCGCTTATGTGAAAAGGAGATGCTTAAGCAATAAGTATTGTCTTCTGATAAGGAAACGCTTATTACCATTTAGTATGCATAGACGCTACTTATACGCCCAGCGCTAAACGCTTACTTATTTCTGAAGCATAATATGTGGCAACATGGTTCAACTGTTTAACAGCCACTCGGATTCGTGAAGGAATGTGTAAACGAAAATGCAGGTTACCACATAGCTAGCCGCCATTTTCATTTTCGTTGTTTTGTTCACAACAGCTCTTGAGCCCGTGGTATAAGTTTGCGAGTTTTAAATGGTACAATTATTAATTAGTTAACTTCCGTTTAAAATCAAGTAGATTGTAGATTTAGTTAAGGATTCGCAGCAATAGTTATACAGTTACATTAGTTAGGTCGAAAAAATGCCCAAATGCAAGCATTTCAGCGAGCAGGAAAGAAACTAACTGAGATTGGTACTGAGACACAAAGACGTAGAATGCAGGCAATCGGATGCTGTGTGAAGTACTGGCTTAAATGGTATTTATTCGTGGACTGTTTTACAAATTTTAACCTGACTTTCTAGCGTAAGGTGTTAGTAGCCGGAGGTATTTACAATATGTGTACTGTGTATATGCATGTGTGGAAACAAATCACAAATGCAATTATTACACCATCTAGCAATAATCAGAAAAGCAAAAGTACCTATAACTTACAATGTTTGACTTTAACAGCGGTTTTACACGCAAAATCAGTAAACCTCTGTTCAAGATTTTTATACCCCAACGTATATTTGCGAATTAAGGGTAAAGACGTGTGACTTGGTTAAAAGATTCATTGCGGTCTTAGGGATTATGTAAAATAGGTAACTAGATCGAGCAAAGCACTGCATAAATGTACTTTATGTATTGCAGAAATATTTTCGCATTTTATTTTTAGGATTTTATTAAATGATTCTGAATAAGTACAGTACAGGTTTTTGGAAGAGTATAGAAGAAGATTTGAGGACATCGAGATACAACAATTATTTAGTCAGATAACTGAGAAGAGATCTTTGAATTTTTATGTTAACATAAAAAAACACTAGGAAAGAGAGAAATATGTAGACAACACAAATAAAGAAGAAAGAGGAGGTATAACATGGTTAAGGGCAGGAATATGGAGGCTAAAAGGGAAGCGAAATGGCTATGCACAAGGTGAATGTCCATTATGCCGGGAAAGTGAAGATATACAACATATTATATTTGAATGCAAAGAAACAGAGATTTGGAGAAAACAGAGTTTATGGTATGGAATGAATAGGAATAAAGATATACATACAATTCTAGATAAAAACTATAAAAATATGGGTAAATACTTAATGAAAGTAAAAAGTAAATGGATATGGACGGTTAAAAGAGGAAAAATAGTGTAAATAAAAATAAATCTAAGAACTACTAAATGTATCAACATGTAATTGTAATTCACAACGACTGCTCATCTTAGCGGCCAGGGCCAAATAGAGAAGGCAGTCTAAATATGTAATAACTTAGTGCTCAAATAAATTATTATTATTATTATTATTATTATTATTATTATTATTATTATTATTATTATTATTATTATTATTATATAAGTACAGCGGAATCTCGTTTTCCAGGAACCTAAGGACTTTGGACAACATAAATGGGAAAACGTCTGAACAGAAAACATATGGATGGTGTTATAGCACTGAGATTCTATACGTTATCTGTTCAAGTAAGCCTGTCTCACGTTGCGACTTCATAACCTCTGTTTGTTAAGGTTACATTGTTTAGCAGAGGTATTAGATTATTACAGCAGCGGCTTTGATAAACCGATATCTCTTCTTAAATGCAGCATCCCTATGCATTTCAAGTGAATTCTGCAAATCACACACACTATTTTACTAATGCGCAGTACAGTTTCGTTATGAAATTCCAAATATTCAATGAAATCGCTGTTATCATTAACCTTCGTTGTAGGCAGTTGATGCATGATGGCGTCAGCACTCCTTACTGCATATAAGCGGAGGCCGGAGCTTCCTTATATGAATAAGCATTTCCTTATTCGCCTGAAAGAGTAGCGTCTGTGAATTGAAAATCGCTGCTAAGGACTTCCTTGAAATAAGCAACGACTATGAATTCGACCCTAAGCTAATTTTATCTAAAAATATTTCAATACATTAGACATGGTGATTAATATTAAAAGTGCTATCAGAAGCGAAGATCTCATATTAGGAAAAACCCGTTAAAATACCTTTCTTCCCAGCATTTTTGCGTGTTCTACTCCGACCTAAAGAGAGTCGGCAGAAGATAGAAGAAAGCAACGGCCGAGATGGATAACGTGGTAAAACTGAGCACGATTTAATATGACAGAGTAATATCTTTCCGTTTTATTTTGAGGAAATGGTTTCTAGTTCAAGCATAGGATGCTTTTGAATCATTTCAAATATTTAATAATTCTACCAGTAATTACCGTTGGCAAGGTTTGGGGTGGTAAACTCTCTAAATTCTAAATTTTGGTCGTGGAGTAAGATTGAATAGCGAAACTCAAGTTTCCCAACCAGCAATAGGATGGCTTGGAAAGCCAAATTGTATTAAAGTTTAAACTTGTTTGGGAATGAAAATTAAATGAGAATGGATCAGTGAAAGTAAACTTAAATACCTTCCTCGTTATGTCAGGAAAGCTTATTAGTTTTATCGTGAGGACAGACTAAAGTTGTAGCAATATAATTATTTTATTAATTGATTGTGGTGTTGTTAGACGAGACTGACTTTGTATGAACATTCATTCTTGGAATTCTTATAATTCATGTTTGCTCATGCTGATTGTTAATATGTATTAGAAATAATTCTTTAAAGGAACCTACCGCAACAAAAGATCATACTTTTCATCTAGCGATTCACGTCCTTTCCCCTCTCATTGTAGGCCTTTAAATGTTTAATGTGTCCAGTATAGTGTACTAAAGGACTAAAGGAAAGTAACATAGCATGGTAGCAGAAATTAATGTAAAGCAAAGCATAGCTTAACAAAGTCAATGAAATTGTTTCAGAAATAGTTAAACTGAACTTATGTTTACTATGAGAAGCGGTTTGTTTCTGTCCGGCTATATTATTAGTATTACTGTTATTATTATTACTATTATTATTACCGAAGGGATGGATTAAGATTGATATAGTCCATAGAATGTTTTGTAAAGAAGTTTTGGGTTTACCCAAGAGTTCACCAAGGGGCGTGGCACTGGCAGAGCTAGGAAGGGTAGGGAGAAAAGGTTTAATAGTGGAAAGAATTTTGAAGTATTGGTATAGATGTTTAAATTTAGAAGATAATAATATATTAAAAGAATGTATACAGTTTCAAAAAGCTGTCCTAGGAGAAGAGTGTTGGTTAGGGGAGATGGGAAATGTCCTAAAAGAAATTGGCATGAGGAATATTTTCCTATTA
Source organism: Deroplatys truncata (assembly GCA_030765065.1). Classification (NCBI taxonomy): domain Eukaryota; kingdom Metazoa; phylum Arthropoda; class Insecta; order Mantodea; family Mantidae; genus Deroplatys; species Deroplatys truncata. Next base: position 32,184,223 of record CM060976.1, read on the forward strand.
GATAAATATAATAACAGTGGGTTTTGGAAAGAAGTGGGATTGAGGGTGGAAGATATCGAGAAACAAGAGATATGGGCTAGTTTTGAGGATAAAAGGTCATTGATCTTGTATAAATCAGTTAAAAGAGATTGGGGAAGGGAGAAGTATGTAGATATATGTAATCAATTTGGTAGAATAGGTCTTGCGTGGATGCGCACAGGAGTGATATTTTTAAAAAGGAATGGATATAATGGCTCGGGGAGATGTATTATGTGTGATGAATCGGGTAGTACTTTTCATTGTCTAATAGAATGTGATAAGGTTAAAAGGTGGAGAGAGGTTATATGGAATAAAAAATGGGACAAGTTAAACAAAGAAGCAGTAGCATTAAGAATGTTGGGAAGCACAAAAGTAGAAATAATTAAAATGATGGGGACATTTTTAGGCAACACAAGGGATAAGTGGATAAGGAGCTTAAGAAAAGTACAGCTGAACGAGCATAGTTTGTAAAGTGGAGAGATGGTATAGTAGCTTTATCCCATATATACAGCCTAGGGGCTAAATATGGGGGAGCTAGAAAACTGGTGCACTAGACATAAGTTTTAGATGTAAGCTTTATTGTATTATTGTAATAATGATGAAATAAATATTACATATTACATATTATTACCGAGCGAGAAGGTGCCCCTAACGTGTGCGACTCGCCTTAGGGAGGTCCGGGATTCGATCCCCGGCGTCCGCCCAATCTGCCCCGTGGGTTTTTCATGGTTTCCCCGGGTTGACACGATTTCCTTTCCACAATTTCTCTTTTATTTCGTTTCCTTCTCATCTTTCAGGTGTGCTTCTAGGTTTCGTGTTGTATGGTGGTGTCGGAAGATGGCTCGGATGGCATGCTCAATAGAAAGAGTATTCTCCGTGGACACCAGAGGGCTGCTTGATTGATGGGCGGCTCATCGCCATCTCTCGGCGGCTCCAGCATTGGGACGGATCTGTGAGCTTAGAAATGTTGGGGACTTCCGCGCGTCTCTGTGGTCTATCTACCTACGGCCTGTAACCTAGTATGGTTCCTTCACTTCTTTCCTTCCTCCTACGGGTTGGTGGCCACAGATGTCCATAGGTCGTGATGCGCGAGGTATCCCCCTTCGTTGAATAAACTATTATTATTATTATTATTATTATTATTATTATTATTATTATTATTGTTATTATTAGAGAGGAGGGGGGAAATATGTAGAGTGCTTTCTACTTAATAAATAGGTATCATGAAGAATAATATCAATAGCTGAATTAGCTAAAATAACTCCTGTTAAACCCCCAACCATGATGAGAAAGATAAATCCTAAAACTTATAGGGATGGTACAAAGTCATTAGATGCCAAACTGCAGGAGAAGTCAATGTTTACTAGTGTTGTATATTGTTTTGTCAATAGTGGTACACATATAGTAAATACGTAAACTCAAAAACTATCGAACTCCGAGGTAGTACTCAAGGAATTCATCCAAATCCTCTTCAGCTGAAGGGGAGCTGTCTTCACTTGATTCTCGTTCTTCAATTCCTTGATAGTACGCAGAAGTTATTTCTGCAGCTCCGGCGATATCCACCGCTGTGATTCTTTCAGGAGCAACCCTGTGAGGATAGGTAGCGAATGGTGAGCCGTTCACACAAATCTGAAACATCAATGTCCGTATTAATTTGGTGCAATGCAGATTGTACAGCATTTCACACTTGCTCACTGAAATAAATATATTTTAAATTAAGCCCTATATTCTGCTTCAAACAGCTTAAAGATGCCAAAGATTTTTGATTTTGTAGCGAAAGTTCTTAGTTCGACTTTTGCGAATACACAAGCAATTTTATGCTATTTATGCCCTGACATATGAAATAACCCATTTTTTAACAGACACACAAATTCACATATATCCCTTATATAATACTATTCTACTCATATAAAAAGTTAATTATTCTTCCATTAAGTAGGATAAATATTTGCCTACAGATGGGTTCAAATTAGGCATACCTGCCTTAGTTACATGTAAAATACAGAAACAACACTCAGCTACTGGCCTCGTAGCTCTACTTTGCGAGAGGTCCCGAGTTCGATTCCCGACTGGGTTGGGAATTTCTCTCTAGCTAAGATTATTCCATATCTTCCCCTGAGTCTGGAAGTATAAGTGAGTGTGTGTGTGTGTGTGTGTGTGTGTGTGTGTGTGTGTGTGTGAACTAATCAGCAAAACCTAAAGTTTACCAGAAATCCAACGACAAGCGAAAACGAGCTAACTTGATTGCCTATAGCCAATAATATGTTCCAAAGAAAAGGCTGCTGATAAGATCATTGCAGTTATAAATGGAACTTTAAAACAACACTCAGATGTTTACATTACATAGGAAATATACAATATGCATTCCTGGTTGTCATGTGATCGCCAGGGCTCCATCCCCATACAACATACAAAATGTAGGTTCCCATTTAAAAAATTTAAATTGACCCTAAAATGACCATCATAACATCTTCCAAACCAAACACGACTAATGACATTTACTTTACCCCATAATATCAAGCAACTTTCATGAAAAACATTTATTTCTACAAAGTTTAGTTTTGGAGATATTGTACAGTCTCAACTTAAATGGTCCACCCTGTATAAAGAATGCTATGGGCAGCAGCAGGGCAGACCCCAGGCGATCACATGGCAAGTAGGAATGCATATTATCGGACTGTGATTAAGTATTACTAGAATTAGGGCAAATATCCATTGAGCGAGGGATCAACATAACTACCACCCTACCTAGTACACGCGACGTCGTACTGAATACACGGACCCAGGGCTGTATAGGCGACAGTCAGTAGTTCACTTGCGTTACTGGTATGGTAGAGTTGCTCTCTGTGAGCTGTGTTTATCTACCCCTGATGCTTCTGTTTACAGTTCCAGATTTCCTTTGGCAAGCCCTTGCCCTCGCCGCAATGTTGATACAAACCCGCAGCATGCACACATTGTAAGCCAAAAGTATTTGCCCTATCTCTGCTGATTAAGTACAAGTTGGTCGTCTTATATATATGCAGTAAACAATAACCCTAAGTATAAACAAAGGACTAAGGAAAGCTTACAGATGCTGTATCTAATCCGACGCAAAGAAACATTATTGGTTGTAGACCAGTGGGTGTAAAACATCCATACAAAGTATTGCGCCGGCACGTACCTGTGTTGTCTAAACTGAACAGGGTTGTTCTTTAAATGAAACAAGAATAATTTCTGTTACGTAGGTGCTAGATAATTGTGTGATCTGAAGTACAGGAAGGAACATTATTTATGATACGAGACATTGACCCAATCATATTACGAAAGACAAAGCAACAATGCGAAAATATGGAGAGTTAAAACTCAGTGGTAATTTCAGCAACGGAATTGTACAAGATCCAGGTTCAGAATAATGGTATTATTGATCAATATATACAACTTGTTTATAATAGATAATTTAGAATGAATAACAGAAAATAATTCGGAAGGTATCTTGGTATACAATACGCTTTCTAAGACAACTGAAATATGTTGATTCCAAGTATTCAAACCATTTTTATCTATCATGCAGCGTTTTGGGAGTTACAACATTAACTATTTACATACGTTTAACACTGTAGCAAGGAAAAGACTCACCGACAGTAACTTCACCAGAACACTTAATGCCACATGGAGTAGGTACTAAGAACATGGCTTTAGCTAAGAAAGTGGTTCAAATGCCCCACATGGTACACATGCTATATAGTAACATATAGTTGAAGGTATAATACACATATAGAATAAATAAATCATGTAAGCTACAGTCTCCGATTGCACACGGCAGAGGTAGGCGATCATCCAACAGATACGGGGAGGTGATGTGGTCAGCATCACGCATCCCCCAGCTGGAAAGTTGGCTCACGAGGCTAGGACCGCTACCTATCGTAGCTCCTCGTTTTTCTGAGAGGGCATCGGTCCTATACCCGGGACCTAAAATCCGCACCCCCCATGGGTGGGATCGAATCTTGGCATTCCATGGCCGGGAACCAGAGTACCAGGCTCCAGCCCATTGCGCCACGGCGCAGAAACATACATATAGAATGTTTCCTTAATTTAAGGGGAGTTTGGTTTTAATTTCTTTGTTGTAGAATTGCGTTTGTTTTGGCATGTCGCGCTAAAACGTCCGCCAACATCGCTACACTCCATCGACCCTGATAGTGCACTTTTTTCACCGGTATGTGCTGATGAAAACGTTCACGCTGACTGAACATAGGTTCTCGGGAAACAAATAAGGATAAGAGTCGAGGAAATACATTTTTAGGGGAATGTTGCGACCCAGCTGTCGGTATGCGCTAGTTCACTTCTGCACAATATTTGCATAGGCAGTAAATTTAGTATTTCCTTTGAAATTGGGTAGGCTGACTTCGAGCCACCTAGTAAGTCTTGGAAGTCAGCAATGATCCTTATTTGTGAACCTATGAACAGCTTTTACTTTCGCTTCACTCAGCGAACGGGAAACTTGTTGCATCTGAGTCGTTGTCTAGTGCTTTTACGAAGTTCTTCATGAACCCTAGCTTTATATGAAGCATTGGCATGATAACTTCGTCACGCTCAACCAAGAGCACACGAAGGGCGTGTTTACTTCTGGCTGCATTCTAGTATCTCTGATCGGCCAATTCTTCTTTATGTAATGGTGCTTTCTGTCTCTGCTGCCCTATTCTCAGATGAAGCAGGACTTGGTGTAGGACAATGACTTTGAAGTCACCACAGATATGGCAATTGTACCCGCAATAGCATGTTCTTTCAAAAAGTAGCGACATGGTGTATACGTCTCTTTCATTTGGATACAATATACTAGCGGTACTGGTACATATCTGTACTTTCAAGCTCGTCTTAGATGAATCGATGAACAGCCGCCGTGCTTTAATGCTGTGTTTTACTCCGAGGCTTGGCAGAGACCATGAATGTCCGTGCAGTAGCAAATAGGGTCACTAATTGCAAGTAATTGCACAAATGTTTTGTGCCTGTCCTGAAAGTGTGAAGTCGTTATACCCGGTGCAAGTAAATTAAATTCTTTAAGATTTGAAAAGAGCAGTTCATCTTGGCCTTTTTTTTTGGTAGTGTCAGTCCAGTATGAGGTTGCAAAGTTCAGCATTATTCACTGAATGAATATCTTCTTCAAGAAAGTAGTAGTCAGAGTGTGAGACATTTGTAAGTGATGAAGGAGAACTTTCTTGTTGCATTTCTTCATCAATTGTATATTCTGCAGGTGCTGTTCATATTGAATAATTAATGGGATGACGTGGAATTGATTTAAAAACTGATGGAACGTCTGGAGACTTTACACATGCAAGAACTTGATTATACAATTCGGTGACTTTGCTAAACAGAAATAACAATGTGTGATATGGTTGCTTGACTGACGCCCTATCATAGGAACTCCAAATGCCACACGGTTGTTCTTGTTATCCAAATGCGCAAACTGCATGCACATGTCAAAAACATGAATTGTGGTGCACGCGACTTACCGCTATCCATATTCGATTCAAAAGCATAGCTCATATTATGCTCTCTTTGGAAGCGGTGTAAAAGTTTTTCTATGGGATTTATCTGTTTCATGGCCGCATACTAGCAAAACAGATCCGGTGAATTTATGCAACCTCTGGTTACCATAATAGCAGTGTCACTGAAAATAAAAAGGGATAGGATAAACAGCAGAGGGGACCCACCAGCCAATGAAACTCAGCACCAGAGCTGTCCATCGAACGAGTTTTGGTCACTATTTTGTGCCATTCATGCCTTCGAACACAAATGAGCTACTGCATACAAGCGGGCTGGGTGTACTGCATTCCGCCTGGTATACCGAACGGGTATAAGTCTCATTACCTACTTGAACGCCCAAAGTGTCCAGACCCAAGGGAAAGGCTCAGTGAGCTTACTTCAATAGCGTTGTTGCCTTCCTTACATACAGCTCAAGCTCGCGTGATAATGGATTTGAATGGTACAAGTGATACACAAGTGCGATCAACGGTCACAGCTGAATTATGAATGTATGCACTAACAATGAATTACTAACATAATAAGCCTAGTCGGCTGTTTTACAAATAGTTTATTATTCGGCTATTGTGTATATAGATTATGAGGCACATTCTTGCTTTGAAGCCATCACAAAATTTCAGCATTCCTAGAATTTGTATTGGAGATTTTTTTCTTTAAGCATTGTCCATTACTATCACGCGCCTTTCTTTCAGTCTCGAAGGAGATAGGTAAACCATTCCCTAAATACTACATTACTCCTCTCTTTATGATAATCACCACTACTTTTTGATTGAAGCACTAAATCTGCTCCTTCTATGAAACCATATTTGGCCTTCTGGCAAGGCAGATTATTATATATTATGATCCTTTACCTAATGAAGTTCATTCACGACAACATTCATATGTTGGAAGCGTAAATGGTAAAACAAGTTATTGTTTTTATTCCAAGTTATTATGTTATATTCTCCTTCAACCGAAAATGTTGATCACTGTGCTCATTTACAGCAACATACATTTGCTTGAAGTATAAATTGCAAAAACCAAACTAAGTTATTGTTAGGTTATGTTTTATTTCACCCGAAAACTGATGATATTGTGTTCCAGCAACATTAATTTACTAGAAGGTAAATTGCTGAAAGAAAAATAAATTATTATTTTGAACTGATTCTTTGGCTCGAAACATACGAGATAGAGTACATAATGTATGTATTTTTACCACAGTTTCTCATTTAAATTTTGAAAATGAACTCCATAATGTACACATGAAATTATTCCAGAGCCAGGTCATACATATTGAGCCCGAATGTATATTTTGTGAAGTGTTGTTTTAAATTTTCTTTTAATAAAACTGTCTTTGGTTTGATTTTTACCTGATTTCATACTGTACAACATTAACATGCTCTCAAATACCGTAATTTGTCATTACCGAGTTTTTCCGAGCTTTGTTAATTTGTATCTCAATAAAAGAAATCTAAATTTTAAGTACAATGAACTTATTTTCACTAGTGGACCTAGCTGTATAGGTACGTCATTAAAGTAAAGGAACAACTTGTGAATAGTTAACCTTAATTTACGTTACAGGTTGGTAGTAACATACTTTAATGACAGCTGTGCAATTTCAGGACTTTAAAGAATAATCATTATTTTATTTGTTGCATTATAATATAATTCGTAATGTTTGTTTATACATATGACTGAGTTGTTTTTTCCTCTCACAGAAGTTCAGAATAAAGTTGTATATAAAGCTTATATGATATTTATTTTGGAACATATTTTCGTATATATTTTGCTTAGGTGTAACGATAAAACAAAACATGAAAAAGGAGTTTGTGTATCACAATGTACTGAAACAAATCTTGACTATAACTGTAGGCAGAAACAAAGTCGAAAACGCTGTAACATGGCATAGGCTATTGTCATTCCTTTGTTTTAACTCACTGAAACAATACGCCTGAACAAACCGCTATGATATGAACTCTCGAACGAGCGAATATTCGAATGGGTAAACACACAATGGGACCCATTTCCCACGAGCTGGCATGTGAACCAGAAGCTCGACCATAGTTCGGTATATTCGTTGCTGCTTTTCGAACGAGTTGGGACGGGAGAAACGGACGAGTCTCATCATGTACACTATGAAACGAACGAGTAAAACACATGTCCTTGACAGCTCTACTCAGCGCAGTAGTGTCGTAGGCTACCTTGGTAGGAAGGGATGAAGGAGAGACTCGAAGAGCGACCAGATACGGACGACTATGGGTGCTAGCAAGCATGCGGTCCCTAAGGAATAATAACAAAATAAATAAATTAGTGTATAACAATGCAACACAATACAAACAACGAAAATTTTCGATGTTACATGAAAGGTAACGGACTACAATGAAAGAAGACATCGATGAACGATATTCCACGTGAAACTAAAATCGCATTGATAAAATGATAGAGAAAAAGAGTTTTCATATTTGAAATCAGGATCAAAAGCTGCATTAGATACAGTAACCATTGTATCAGATATCAGTATTATATCTGTTTTGGCGATGGACTAATTGAAATGTATGTGCATGTTCCAGAATAACACATGTAAGAAATTAAAAGCATTCACAAAGTGTGCGGTTTATTCATTTAAAGAGTCCTGTTATGTAGTACTACGACAGTCTTGTGAGAGGAGAGCCTTCGCTATAATCCATTCTCCTACAATCCTTTCACTTTTCCATATTGTGTATCGTGCGGTATCTTCTTTACTGAACTTTTGCCCATTTAATTAATTTCTTAGAAAGTAATTTCTTCTCATCCAACGTCCCAGGCAATTTATACCTCACATTATCAGCATTATCCTTACTTCGTCCCCTTTCTAAAGTAATTTAATTGCTTATTTTGTCTGTCCCTTTCACATGTTCAATTCTTCTCCATATCTACATTTCAAATTCTGCCAGTCTATTTTCCACCCTTATTCCCAAAGGCCTAGTAATACTTTACATGTCATTATCCATATAAATCTCTTAACCTTTTCACTAATATCTTCTTTAGTTTACTCTTGAAAGGTCCAGGAAACAGGCTTTTTTCTTGTCTTTACCATTACTATCCGATTTGACTTCTTCCAACTCATGTTGTACTTCTGATACAACTAAAGCACATGAAGCTGTCCAATTCCTCCTCTGTGTCACCTGGATCTTTGCTTTTCTTCCATTAATCATAGTATTTATACTTATATTGCCTACACCCATACTCCTTATCGTCATTTGTATGCATTAGCGTGTTTCTTATTACCTTCTCCTTTTCCATCAGCAGTGCCTCTTATGAGCACACTCTGTAGACTTTATTATTTCTACTTCTACCACATCTCCTTGTCCTGGAAACAATAATAATCTTCACCTAATTCTCCATGTAGATGTTAAATAGCGTAGACAATAAGGCGCATACTTCACATTACTTCTAATATAGTATCGCTGTTTTTTCTCCGGCTCTGACATTTGCTCGAATTGGCAGTGTTGCCAATTCTTGTCCCTACTGTGAACAGCGTGTATACACGTGCCATCTCTACGTAAAGTGTAAACAGTGAAATAGTTGCCTATATTAAGGTATTAAAGTATGGGGATAGCATTTACAGGAAGCTTAAACAAAGAGATTTAAATTGCTCACATTTAACATGTGAATAGTCCAGCAGAAAGACCTCGCATTCCTCGTAGATATGCATTTCTTCATCATTAGCATCACTGGAGTCACCACTGTCAGGATTTAATGAAATCACTAATTCTTCTACGCGTTTTTCCAAAACACCTTCCGCTTTTTTGCTTGAAGTAGAAGTTTCCACGTATGTTTCACAGCATTATGCCACTTTTCCACTGACCCCTGTTCGATTCCTTGTTGCACCAAGCGCTCAACGTCGGCGATGCAGAAAGTCTTGTGTTCTACAACGTACCCCTTGACTTGTGCCCAGATGAGTTCAATGGGATTGAAATGGCAGTAGTATGGTGGAAACCTGATGACAGTGTGCACATGTGCAGCGGCGATGGTGTCTGTCTCGTATGCACAGGATCTTGGTTTGTACAACTTAACAATTTGCAAGAGCTCTTCTTTGTTCATTAATGCTGACACGCGGCGACATTATTTTTCAACAGCCATTGAAATATGATTTGCTTCTTGTCTTTGGCTGTTGGTGCTTTATTTAACTGACTGAATGGTAAGGGGCATTGTCCATTGCAATATTGGAATTCGGACTCAGTTGTGGAAATAAGGCTTCCTTAAACCAGGTGGTGAAAGTTTTCTCATTAATTTCTTCGTGATAATCACGCGTACTTTTTTAACATTGCTCCAGGAACACCAGCATAAAGCAGAATAAGTTGCTTCCCTTCCCAATGGGCACCTTCATTGTTCCTACTTCACTCACGTTTCGTCCAACCATACCAATTTTTTCGGGACTAACGTTTGGAATTTCCCTCAGAAATCTGCCAAGCCATGTCACTATATCACCTCTTTCTAATACGGCTTTATTACCTGAAAAAGTTCTTGAATTTAAAAAAAAAGTTCTTTTAACACACTGCTTAAACTTATCTTACCTGCATCAAATAATCCGGCTTGTTTCAAAGAACCCAGAAATTTCTCTCGAGTAGAAAATTCCTTCCTCATATAAAATTGGTAAATGTGTTGCCTTATCGCATCCTTCTGAAAGGTATTCAGTGTGTCTTAGGCCTGACTATAGATCTCGATTTTCCTGGTGATTGCAATTCTTCTGATGCCGTATTCAAATCGGCCGGGCATTTTTCCTTCGTCACACTTTTCACAGTTGAACTTTCAGTGCATCACAAACTCTATCCACTACTCTTGTCAAAGGAAGAAGAGGTGTCCCGTTGTCTCGCTACTTTTCAAAATATTCACGTAGCCTGAATATAAATTCACGGCTTTGCCTACGGTAAGTTCCGACTTTTTTCTTTGATTATGAAGAACGCTAGCCATAACGCTATAACAACTATAACGATAACTATAAGAATAACTACAACAAGGATAACGCACTAAATCGCACACGCACAAAAACACAACTTCACCTGAACTAAAGCAAACACCTACTGACCACACGTGCTTCGCTTACAAGAGAATTGGCAACACAGTCCAAAATGCAGTGGACACACACTGGGAAGAAGGCTGTAATTGGTCCTGGCAGACAACTTCCACCGTTTGCTGTGCGAGTCAACCCAGCACTGCAAACCTTGCCAGATTTTCGATTCTTTTCTTTCGTGTTGTGTTTTGTGTGTAGCAATGCTCTAAACAACACACTAAACTATATTTATTAAAAACATTAGAAAAAACCAAATTAGAGTCCCGATTAATCTTTTAAAACGAAACAAAATAGCTTCCTTTACTGTGGAAATTCACAGCGCTGTATTGCTAAAAGTGACCATTCTAATATATAACCATCTCTTTCTTTACCCTCACGAAATGTCAGGGCCGGAGATTCAGCAGCGTGAGCTTCTTTTTATAGACTATTTCCCTCTGATATACGTACCTTCTATCTTAACTCTGATCAGTTAAAATCTCATTTTAATTCAAGGGATACTGTGTAGATTGGAATATTTCCTATCTTTGTTAGGGCTCTGCGAAGGTTTAAAGTATGTTATTTTATTTCTTCTGTTATGCAGAAGTTCAAAAAATTATCACTATAGCCAAATCTCTACCCCTAATAGTGTCCTTACCTTAAATTCTTCCTTCCCACATTGGACACTGATAACAAAATCTTTTCCACGTTCCATCGGAGCGGGTGTCACAGTCGCCTCCTGGCCCCAGGAATCCTTTGTAAATGTATTCATAACGAAACTTGGTTCAGAGTCCCTGAAGTTCCAGCGATTGTCCATATGAAGGGCTATACCTTCTGGGTACTTGAAATTGAAGTTTATCCTGCAGAGCAAAACCTTTTGTTACTACAGAGTCAAAATATGTATCTGATAGCTAGCAGGTTGCTGACACAACTTTTATTCACAACAATGAAAATATACAGTATCTTGAAACTGAGGTTCAAAATAATATAATGTATATATCACAATGGTTTCAAGCAAATAAGTTTTTACTTAATGATTCTAAAACTAAAAATATAATTTTTACTTTAAATAATGTTGTTGTCCCAAAGCTTTGTACTGATGTAAAGTTTTTAGGCATTTTTATTGATAGATTTTTAACCTGGGAGTCACATATTACATTTTTACGCAGAACGTTGTCAAGGGTTTTATTCCTGATGAGAAACTTAGTCAATTGTGTACCCTTTGAGTATATACGTGTCTCATATTTTGCATACTTTCACAGTATTATTAATTATGGTATTTTACTTTGGGTTAATAGCTCATATATCCAAGATGTATTACTTGTGCAAAAGAAAGCTATAAGAATTATGGCTAAAATAACTACTAGAACACACTGTAAACCCTATTTTAAAAGATATAATATTTTGACTGTTATAAATTTGTATATTTATACTGCATTGGGTTTTATGAAACAGAATCAACATATGTATGACACGAGATCCAATATTCATAATTATAATATCCGTAATGGCCAAATGATCGATATTCCTCAGCATAGACTTAAGAAAACTTCTCAAAGTTACTCCTATATTGGCATTAAACTTTTTAACAAGCTACCTCAAGCTGTAAAAGATTTGCCTTATAAAATATTTTGTAAGCGATTGCATTCTTGGCTTGTGGATAATCCATTTTATTCTATTAATGAATTTATTGATTTTAATGCATCTGATATTGATATTTAATTGTTACTTTTTTGCTGTAAAAGTTGCACAAGGTGTGGTTTATGTTGTATTATTAATTTGTATTATTGTATATACTGACAATGTCTATTGCAGTTATATAACTGTTTAATGACAATAAATTGATATTGATATTGATATTCATACAGGCCAAAGGTTGAAATGAAAGCTCAGAGTTACATAAGAGGAATCAAATGGAAAAACCTTTCAAACAAATGGAAATGTATCTAGAATACTCAAATCCAAACAGAGATATAAAAAAAAGTCTTTTTCAAATACATTTTGTGGAGATAATACGAAGTATTTAGATTTTTGGAACCTATTAGGTATTGTGGAAAACAGGAGAAATTGCATGAAGCCGTCCGTAATCTTATAAATAAGCAGCCTTTATTTACTATAGTTTCAACGCTCCCTTGTCATTCGCGTTCAGCAGAAGTATCTTCTATCGCCGTCAGAAGTACCTAACTCAGGTTCCTATTCCCTAAGGGCTATTCACATAGAAACATTAGCATTATCGTGAGAAATAAATCTATGGTATGAACACAATATTCGCCTTGCCATTCAAAATGCCAACAAAACATTAGTGTCAAAACAAGACTATTGAAATAAATAAAAACAATCAAAAATGCAGACTGCGATAATTAACGGAGACACAGTAGTACATTTTATGTTGTCACAAACTACATTAGCTTGTATTTGTGTTTATTATCTATTACATTTTTTCATAAATGAAAGAAAATGGAACAATTTATAACCCAAAAAGTTTTACAAAACGTGAAAGACACCATAGTAATAATAACAATTAAAACCTGCCTTCACATATCAGTTCATTCACAATCTATTTCCAAATATTTTGTTTTAACAAATTACCTCTATGAGAATTATCCTTTTGGGTAATCTGTATTACGTTGGTCTTCAAAAGCGATGAAAGTGATTTCCTAATCTCCTACAGATGTCACCCTATGTCATCCTCTAGCTCCAACACAATGCTGGCAACATAGAATAACAAAGATCGCCAAAGTCAATGAGATACCGCCAACGCTCGCAGCATGCGTTTCTAATCACTTTTTATTTTAGGTTTATTAGCTTTTTACGTTTCTGATTTATGCGAAGCTATGTTAGATTTTTTTAATATAAGCTTAGTTTCTGATTCAACAAGGTGAGGTTAAGTTTAGTCTTTTTTGTATAAGCTTAGGTTACTGATTCGCAGGAGGTTAGGTTACGGTTAGTTTTATATATATATATATATATATATATATATATATATATATATAAGCTTAGGTTACTAATGTAGCTGCAAGTTCTCCACACCTAATTGCTCTCTCCAACTGTGTATATTGTATTTTCACATCTCCGCAAACCTTTTTATTGCCTGTAATATGCTATTATAACAATGCATTGCGTTTATATCAGTAGCAAGAAAAATGAGGAACACATCGCTTATTCCACGGATTTTACTTCTCATTTAGGTTGGCAGTTCCCATTGCTCATGTGCAATAGCGACAAGATGGCCACGTTTGTTGTCTTCTCGTCGTAATTTTGCTATAACACCAAAACACCTAAAACGAGCGGGCAGGTGGTCACCAGCTATAGAACACACAACTACTCCTAAAACTCACTCCTAAGGTAATTTATATACTTTCCGTTTTTATTAACGTTTTCAATGAAGACCAAAATAATGCAAAAAAGCAATTTTTTTTGTCATAAAGACAACGGTGATTTTCAAATAAAATAATTAATTTTGATCACATGACTGCATTTCTCCTCTTTTTTGTTTAGTGTACTGCGATAGTGTTTTCCCCCCTTTATTTTCTTTCTTTCGAAACCCATTAACGCGAACATTAAAGCTTGGAGATTGCAAAGTTTGGCGTTAGTGTATGGCGATAGTGTTCATGTTAATGTTAATGAAAATAATTTTGAATGACCCCATTTATTAACCTGGCCACAATCTTGTGTTCGTGTTGTGTTTGCGTTAACTTTTCTATGTGAAAGGGCCTTTAGTTTTGAGCTTTGGAAACTTTAGAGAACGTGCTATTTTATTATTGCCAGCCATCTCTGCACTTCTATAAACACAACATTTGAAATAGTCACGAATCCAAATACTTATTTAATGCGTCGATACTGCCTCTAATTGTGGCATGAAAAGCTGCTTGACGTAAGCAATAATATAAACTGCCCTTAGTATTTATGTCTGATTTCAGTGAAATTCGTAAATGTCAAATTATCTGCAAAGAGTTATGTAAAATCAAACTCCGTATATACAATTATAACTAATATGATTTTCCGGGCTGTTATGCCGTGGTCTTTCTTCAGCAGACCACAGCATAACAGCCCGGAAAATCATATTAGTTATAATTGTGACACCGGCCGTGAAAACCTACGTTCCGTATATACAGTTCAGATCTAAAATTAGCAAATTTTGGGGATGTTTTATTTTACTTCAAATTCAACGTATACTAAGACGAATGTTGATAGTTTTCAAGTAATTTAATTGAACTTAATGATTGTTTGCTTTCATGATAATTAATTTGGGACTAAAAACTAAGAAACACCTTATGATAACAAAAATAAGCATTAAAGCAAAATTAACGAACCAAAGGAGCCAAGCTATTACGAGCTATATTCTGCGAGATAACCACAATAGTAGAAAGTTTGTTATTTTTATCCCCACATTAATTATTCTCTCTATCATCATGTCAGTAAAAAAATCGAGTTTTATTTATGGACGCTGTTTAACTGCCGTGTTCCTTAGCGTCCCATTCTATTTTGGGGTAAAGACCGGTAATTTTACCGGTAATAATTTCAGAGGGCTCTTTGTGAGGCTTGAGATTCTTTTACGTGCCGTAAAACTACGACACGGGACCACTGGCTTTACTTTCCTTCCGAAGGAAGCTATGCTAAGGATTTTTACGCCCGAAAAAAAATCCATCGCTCTCCGCCGGGTTTGACCCCACGACCTCGGGAACTAGAGGCTAGCATAATAACCACTACACCACGGAGGACGACATGCTGTCAGTGCATACGTATTTCATCTTTCTTGGTAAAACAATATACAATTTTATTAGTGTTATTTCAAGCAGAAGTGAATATATCTCAAAATAAAATAATAATGATAAACAACTGAAAATATAATCTTATAAGGAAATATGAGCCGCTATATATATATATATATATATATATATATATACAAACAGACAAATGTATGCTTTCTTCATGATGAATCAAATTGAAGCAAAGATGAAGGGAATAAAACCAATAAACGTAGAAGAAAAGTATGATTACTTAATCAGAATACTAATGACTATCTGTAAAAATCGATTGTCACTGGTCAGTTGAGTAACAAGAAACTCGTTCATCGGCCAAAAATGTTTGCGTGTAATAATTATCATCAAAATTATCAATTCCTTAGTTTCACACCCGGCCCTATGAAAGCTGCATAGTGAAGGCTGTGAAAGGAGAAGGGCTTTGTTGAACCTACCTGGGTTCTCCGTTTTCCGCTCTGCCCCTGATGACAATCTTGGACCCGGGACCAAAGCTTAGATTTAATGCAACCGAATGCCACCCAGCAACTGGACCTAGCACAGTCACTTGGTGAAGATTATCTATGGAGTTGCATTTTATTTCTTCCTGAAACAGGTTATTGTCACATTATTAGAATTAGTAATTGTAGTAGTGGTGATGGTAGTAGTATGCACACCAGCAGCAGTAAACAATATTTTGAAGTGTGAACAGTATTTGTCGAGAAAACAAAATAATAAGCAATGTAATAGCTGCCTAGCCGGGATTTGAACCACGGATCTTCCGGTGTCCGTTCGGTTGCTCCAACCACTGAGCTACCATGGAAACATGCCGGCACGACATTAAATTCTCCAACTGATTCGCATTTTTCCCTGTAAACCCAAGGAGATGTCAAAATGTATTGAGATGACATACCCCAATGGCGACTTATAATTTTAAGTACTTTAACAATTTTAACAATGTTGTAAGGTCTTTAAGATCCGTGGTTCAAAATCCGTCTATGGCATTGAATTTTTCAGTCGCCCGATTCTACCTTTCCAACACACGGCTTGTGTGGAAAAACAGTTAATTCCAATGTACTATTTGGGAACGTAGTATAAGACTGATATAAGGCGGAGTATGTGTTTAATTAAAATGGATAAAGGTTCTGCTTCTTTCTCTAATTTATCTTGTTTGCTTTTCTCAATTCTTTCCATAAGAAGAAAAATTACTGTGTTTTGTTAGTTTTCTGTGACGTCGTTTCCCCATGAGGGCACTGTAAGTGCGCTTTCCGTAATCGGGTTAATTTCTATAGTCACTGATTGCGCCATTAGACGCTCATGTTGACAAGCTATTAGCCAATCGCCCATAGATAGTGCTACGGGAAAGAAGAAGGACGCTGCAGGCATGAAATCGCCGAAAATTTCACTTAGGGAACTCCTCTTTCTAGATATGATAAGCATAGTATATTTGACTGAATGTAATTTATAAATAAAAGCATTTCACTAGCAACGTAATAAACGGCCCATGAATGTCTGTCTGTATGCACGCGTGTATTTAGACCACACCTAAAAAGAACTTGTAGGATTCAATTCAGTTTTAAGAAGGAAGACAAAAAATCTGATGTGCTACACTCACATGACTTTCTCTACTCTTGTAGGAACTATTTTTACAAACGTTTATTCTCCATATGCTTCATGTTAATCGAGATATCGAGATGTCAATCTTATTGCTAATTTTCTTGTAGATGCAAGGGGAACATGGTAGGTTATAAGCGATAGTCAAATCTTTTAAGCGCTGGTTGCTATGTGGCGCATTCTATTCTGTTTGCATATCCAGGACATAAAAAATTGAATAACGAATTTGAGAAAACGTATAAGTATTGGAAAATTTAAGGAAATAACAAGCAATATCTCGAAAATGGTTCACTCAACTAAAAAAAATGTATATGACATAAATTGTGTATTTTAACGCGATCTACATTTTTTGTGTAGTAAAATTTTGTCTATCTCTTATGGTTTACCAGTTATGCAAAAGTCGTTCATAATGAAGAATACTTTTGGAGACATTCCCAGGAAATTCAAGATATACATTTTATTTGTCATAAAAATATCTTAAACATATGATATTTTAATCAAAATCGTTAGAGCCATTTTTGAGAAAATTAAAATTTTCGAAAAATGTTCCATGTAAAGGGTACTCTGGGGTGGGGGGATTTTTTTGAAAACCTTCGTGTCGCATCCTTGGAAGATACTGAACGTAAATACCAAGTTTGGTGTTTATCCGACTGTTCGTTTCTGAGTTATGCTGTTCACAGACACACAGACAGACACACACACAGACATGTTTCCAAAAATGCTTTTTTTGGATTCAGGGGGTCTCAAAACATGTATTTCCGTGAAATCTCGGTATCGAAATTTTGGGTGGAATACAATACTTCCCCTACTTACTATGCGTAGTAGAGAAAGTAAAAAGAAGTGGGAGAAGAAAAGAATATATATATGCAACAATCACATCATTTTCTCTGTCCACTATCCTTTATTTCTATATAGCTTTCAGGTACATGTTATTCTTACGACAACCGGTTTTTCTACCTACTTCATGTTAATCGAGATAAACCTTCGCAAAAATAGCTTCATTGCACGTTTCGTTGAAGGTATAAGGCAGATAGAGGACAGCGAAACTATAGTCAGCTATTTAAAAACTGGGTCTCTAAATGCTGACCTTAAAACTCCATACTCTTTTCATGACATCACAAAAAGTGAGGCAGTATTTGTATGATATCAGTCTAATTATATAACATAAAATATAATAACAGCCCGCCTTAAATCAACATGTGTATAATATAATATATAAAATGTAAGTAACAGTCATTGTATTATGTTTATATTATTATGTACAGGTATAATAACATTATATGAATGTATTACGTAGTTTAATAATGTAGGAGATGTGAGAATAGGGGCAAGCTGCTTTCCGTAGCAAACAGAATTATAAAGTAAAAGCCGAAAGTTGCTAACAATGAGCGAACAATGAGGTAACCTTGAGACAGCAATAAATTAGAAAGTTTAATAAAGGCTACTAATAATTCGTGGAACAATAATGTAATATTTAAAACGGTTTATAAATAGCCAATCAAAGACTAAAAAAGCTTTAAGCTAAATAAAAGTATTCTATTGGAGTAGGATTAGCCAATAAGAGACTTCAAATAGAGGAAATGTGCAAATTCATGCGGGAGACGCTACAAGACAGCGTTCCCAAGCAGATCGGTATGGTATGTGTTCAGTATGAAATTTCATTGCAGTGAGAATAATATAAAGTTTACGTGTTAAAAGTGCACACAATAATCTCACAGCTCTACAGTAGGATACATCAGTGAAGTGTTATTTAATCGTGTGAAGGATTAATAAAAAAAAGTACAATACAATTATAATTTGTGTAAGCCTTCATTCTTTAGCCACACCAACCCTGCTAAGAGATACTGCTTTACAAATTACTACTGACGAAGCCGAGGCATACATACATAAGTAAAGTAACATTAAAATAAAAGTTAAAATTTTAAACGTGGGGCGAAGGCCACCGGAAAGTTTGTATTGTACGTGGGGCGAACACTCCAAGAAACATTTCTCCCGCAATACGTGTGTGGTGCAACCACAATAATTAAACACCTTCAAGTTTGGTCACCATACGTGGGGCTGCAACTACATCCAGTTTGGCTTCCGTACGTGGGGCTGCAACAGCATCTACCTCAAAAGCAACTGAATAGCGACAGTAGTTTTAAAAACTACAGTATGAAAAATTAAACCAACGATAACGGATATCTTGGAAATGGCCAATGCCACAAAAACGTTATTAAAAACAAGTGGTGTGCTTTAAGGAGATCTATATTTTTTTGCGGGTCATGTTTTTATCTATCTTTTATGATTTACACGTTATGCAAAATTCGTTGCGAGTGAAGAGGATTAATCCAAGAAATTCAAGATATGCGCTTTATTTATGACGTAAGTGTCTAAGGAATATAGTATTTTAATAAAAGTCGTTAGAGCCATTCTGCAGAAAATAATAATATCGAACATTTTTATATGGTGCGGGGAATATTCTTGACAATCTTCGTATCGCATCTTTGGAAGATAGTGAACTTGAATACCATATTCACCTACGTGCGCGCACACACCACACACACACACACACACACACACACAAAGACACCATACACATTCACATAGACGCACGCGCGCACACACACACACACATACACACACATGTGCCTACACCCGCACACCGAGGTAAATCTTCCGTTTAGACTGCCATGCAGTACTTACTTTTTTATTTGTTCTACAGTTTTCTAATTCTTCTTTTACAATCTTTAGTTCATTTTGTATTCTCTCATTTTCAGCAGTCAAATGTTCTATTTCCTCCGTTGTCCTCTGAAACAAATTAAACGCCACATCTTACTCCAGTAAATACAGTTTCATGTTTGGTTTACATTCATAAAGCCAACTGTGTATATGACAAGCATAGGGTGAGTAGCATAATTCCTAACAAAGAATACAATTTGAGTTTTAATTGCTTCCCTTTTCGGAATTCATATGAAAAGTTTCAGAGAAACCGAACGAGACTTCAACTAGTGGAAATAATTGACAAGAATTACATTTAATGTAATTATAAAATAAAAAACCACTTATTTTAATGCCATGCGCCACTATATAGTTATGACGGAAAACTTTATCAAACTTAAAACTGGATTTAGTTTAGCTCAGCATGCTAGACATGTCTAACAATGTATATTACTGGTTTTGGAATTAGATTGGTCGCACACCGCGTCGCGGGGTGTTAGACATATCCTAAAATGTGTTAATTGTCACAAATCGTTTCTTGGTGTATATTAATTAGGTCTTTATTTTTCGGCTTGGGACTTTGTAAGCCTAGGCCCTAGCCAATTTATGTACAGAGAAATATAACATTAATAATTAAGAAATACTGTGTATACTGCAAGGAAATATAAAGGCATTGGTCTATTTTGTGCCTCATGGGAAGTTCAACTACAAGACTAACTTCTGTAAGTTAACGCCCACTTGTTAACGCCGTAAGAGATTTTGAGCAGGAAACTTAAAGCTCTTCACAACACCTTAACATCGCTCAGAATCACATCAGAGCATCGTAAGTCTTCTCCCATATATAAGGAAAGTGAGAAGACATTTGAGAGAAAGAGAATTTCATCTTTGAAGCGAGTTACCGCAAAAAGGAAGAGGAGTTGAATTATTCGGCGGCTTTGCACCCGCCAATAAATGGATCCGAGATCATTGCGGACTTTTCTGCTACGATTGGAGAGATGCCCTCAAAGTGACTCCTGGAGCTATAACCGTTACCCCAGGGAGGTCCCGGAACAACACCCTCTGCCGCCATTTTGGCAGAGAGCAGGAAACATTTCCACATATTTGGGTGGTTGCCCGTACAGAGGAGTGCTGCGAAACAGCAGATATCATAAGATTAGAAGATCGATTGCAACAGGTATGAAATAAAAATATTTCGAGGTTCACGAGGAAGTACATGGGTTGTCTAACAGTGGTAGCAGTAAGTGCATCGACGTCATTGCCTACAGGACATCTAATAGTAGAGCAGAGATCCTTGATCCTACTATTCGTTTTGAGTCTCACTGTGAACAGCCTGAAGAACTGGACGCAGAAAAAAAGCAATTTATGAACCCAGTATTCCCTGTTACAAGGACAATTATAGCCTTAAAAAAGATATCGGTCACTGTATTAATGATAGGAACTAGAAGGACAACACCCAAAAATTTACACCAGCTTTGGGTAGATTATAAAACAGGATAAACACCTGTTATTTAGAATAGCAGTCATGGTGATTAGGGAAAGAATTCTTATCTTTGGAAATCATTTGTACTCATTCTAATAATAATGATACTTAGCAAATTCATGGAATTTTTTATATAATTCTTTTCTAACTGCATTAATCCTTTTAGCTAATAATTTAGAATTTTATTATGGAAAGATTTATGTGTGTTATTTATATTAATTTGAAGTTATTGTTATTAATGTGATAGGTTTTATATACTAGTGTTCTAATTTATTTTTATCATTGTATATGTGTTTAAAATATTAATTGTGTAGTCATACTTTGTCTACAAGGCAGCCCTCAAATGAGCAAAGTATTTTAAATAAAGTATACACACATATGTTATATTGCAAACTAAAAGCAAAGTTTAGGGATGTGACACCATTAAGGTCGGGATCACAAAGTACTACCAAGTGTATGTGAGTAAACATGATTATCCTTTAAATGAGAGCTTTCACCAACTAAACAACACAAAAATGGTGCAAATGAAAAGCACTTCATGCACCAGGTGATTGAAATGCTACTGCAGTATTTATAAACGTTATTAAACTTGGTTAAAGACATTCGTTCTAATTTCTTACCTTTACAACAGCATCTTTTTCTTCAGAATCTTGTAAAGCTTTTCGAATTTTCTGCTGCAGTTCAATCTCTTCAGATGGCAACACTTTGTATATTTCCCTTTCATCAGGTTTCTCAGGAACAAAGACACCGGTTTCTTCTTGGGATTTCATCAGCTCATCCGTTACAAAGCTTCTCTGTTGTGACCTCAGAATCATTGACTGAATATCTGTTTTAAATTTTAAAGAAATGGAGATCAATTTAAAGTGAGAATACGGAACTAGAAATTAAATATTGGACTCAGAAATAAACGTTAAACCCATGCCCATTAAAATTATTTTAGTGCACGCAAACAATAATACCCCCATCGGGAAGAAACCTGTGGTCCAATTGAGAAAGATAGCAACCTGCCATTCTTTATGGATCAAAGTGAACGAAATATTTGGAAGCACTTCTATCTAGGCAGATAAAATTAATAATTAATAATATCCTATTAACACAGAAATACATACTTCCAATAATGTGTTAAGTCCGCAGAAGGAAAGTGGTTGCAGTACTTATTCTATTATGAGCTAAGAAATATTATTATAGCTTCTTAATTAAAAATCATGGAACATTTAACTGCTGTAAAAAGCATTTGATCCTAATAGTATGTTAGCTCGCACTGTGCGATTACCGATAAGGTAGAAGAGAATATAAACACTGCGCTCACAGCGAGGAATTCTATTATAAGCTTGGCCTACACAGTCAGTTAATCGACATCATACGCAGCTTCCTACACCAAAGCTCCTTCACAGTAGTATTTGCGGGGAAGCATGAACATCAAAACCCATACGAGGCATAGTCCCCGAAGGCTCTGTACTCTCCCCCACACTGTTTAGTGTGTACATGGCAGACTCCCCAGTGGTGCAGGGCGTCAATATGACGCAGTTTACGATGACGTCCAGTTGTACACAACCAACAGACACATACGAAGAGCCTTCAACCCTATTCAGACACCTCTGCCTCGTCCAACACTGGTACAGGCAGTGGTGGATGCCCGTACATCCGGGCACAAGCCATACTGTCCTGTTCACCAGGAGGCGAATCCCCGCATCAGACTTACCAACATTCACCTATCAGGGCCAAAGGATAGAGTGGAGAACGTCTATTCGCTACTGGGCGTCACTCTCGATGAACAGGGCTAAGGGGGCGATAGCCGCCTTATACCCGGTTCTGGCTTCCACCATGCCGGTTCACCTAAAGCTATGTCTTTATAAAACTCTTATACTACCTCTGATGCTCTATGCCTGCGAGGTATGGGGTATGGCAGCAAATGTCTGGCTGCCCTGGTTGCAGCGGATGCAGAATAGGGGACTTCAGTCCATCTATTCTGTCTGCAGTCGCTTTCCAGTGAGGCTAATACACGAAACCTCGGCCCTCCCATACGTGGAAGATGTGGTTAGGCGCCGGGCTCAGAAGTTCTATGCCAGATTAGCCCATCCTTGTCACATCCCTGGAGAACTACTTATCTAATGAAAGCCGCTACCGACACTACCGGATTCCCCGCATGGCTTGTGGGCATCCCCGGTAAAAAAGCATTAAACCTATCAACAGCATAACGCTCACACTAAGTACTCCCCCTCCCCATGGGAGTGGTCATTCAAAATTCAAACCACATAATCCATTTTAAACAAGACACCCGCGGAGCACAGGAACTGCAGCCACTGAGGAGCCTGTAAACACCTAGAGCTATCTCCTATCATACCACAACCTAAAAACCAAACATACCACCCTACAACAATCCTACCATCCCTGTAGTTAAGCCCTTCCAAGGGTAGTTACACAGAAACACTACTTAGGCTCACCACGAGCCTACTAGACCGGAGTGGAGTTGAGGAATGCTACCACATTAGTAACGCAATCGAACTACTGACTGTCCCCTGTGCAGCCTTGGGTCCGTGTATTCGTACGTCACCTATACTACATAGGATGATATTTACGTTGATTCCTCGCTCGATGGATATTTGTTCTAGCTCTATTCATCACATAGAAAACATAACCCTTCACAGTTCAGTCGTAGCCACGTCCCATATCACCACAGTGAAGCTCCACACACAACTGCACTGCAATAAACATACATCCCTATCACTGTAGGTGCGAGGTTAAGTACCACCTACTGCATGTGTTGCTTTGGATGGTCACCGAAATTGATCTTGCTGTGACATAAAGTTGCTCAAGATGTTCCTTCAACCACAGCTGCAGCAGGATGATATATCTAGAAAAGGTGGTTTTTCAGCGGGATGGAGACATTTCCACTTAGGTGTTTGGTAGGGGATTGCAGTGCATTAAGCTCCATCTTCTGCATTTTTGCAGGGGTAGCAATACATTATCGCCGCTTCTTGCAGCGTGTGTCTTTGGGAGTTGAATGTGGAATGTGGCTGAGAGAGAACTGCAACGACTGCGTTGAGTATGTGTGTTGTATCCATCAAAATAATTAGTGAACGCTTATAAGCATGCTGTATTAAAGCTTGAGACTTTGCACATCGCTAGTACGCGATTAAAAATTATATGTACAAAGGGTGACTTCAGTATGCAATTGCGTTTATAGGATATTGATTTATGTATATTTATTTAAACACTTGAAGCGCTTTATAAATTGTGTATCTAAAGAAAACCTTGGGTAATTTTGACCCAGGGTGAGTATCGCAGCCAATTTTGAAAATATAATTGCGACAAAACGTGATACCAATTACTAATATTATTATGCTGCTGTGTTGTCTTTTATTTAGTGATTGGAAAGAACATTAATAATGTACAAATTAAAGGAGCATGTAAATATGTATGCGTATACACAAACATTTGAACACAGAAGTTGGTGATATATGTATTTCTACTACAGAATACCCCAGGTTTACGATTATAATGTAACACTTGAAAATTAAAACTAACACCGTCGTCTTAACATGGCAACTATTTGTTAACTATTCTAAGGAATTACATTACACACACAAGTAACCCTTCATACTTTATCAGTTCATTTTTGCACACAAATAAGCTGATAACACTTAAAGTTGGTTTTCTTAAACTTACACTTCATTATTTGGCAGTGGCATTTTATTTGTTGCGGAAGTACCTACCTAGTTTGTATATATTTTCCTAGCAGCCATTTGCACAGCTGTGTGCTACATTTCTTTTGTACAAATACTGTACTTCAACAACGCATGCAAAGCGCAACAATGTAAGAAGTTGTAGTTTCAGAAACACGTGCAATGCAACGATATGCTTCACCAAACACATCAACAATGCAACTCGTCCCAACCATATTCTTGGTGGAAATATAGACATGTTAATTGATTTTTACTTTCTCTACTACGTATAGTAAGTACGGGAAGTATTGCATTCCACTCAAAAATTCGATACCGAGATTTTACCGGAAATAAATGTTTTGAGGCCTCCTGAATCCAAAAAAAGTATTTTTGGAAACATGTCCGTGGTGTGTCTGTTCTGTGAACAGCATAACTCAGAAACGAACAGTCGGGTAAACACCAAACTTGTTATTTAGGTTTAGTATCTTCCAGAGATGCGACACGAAGGTTTTCAAGAAAATCCTCCCACCCCAGATTACCCTTTACATGGAACATTTTTCGAAATTGTTTATTTTCTGAAAAACGGCTCTAACGATTTTGATTAAGGTATCATATGTTTAAGCCTTTTTATGGCAAATAAAATGTATATCTTGAATTTTCTGGGAATGTATCCAAAAGTATTCTTCATTGTGAACGACTTTTGCATAACTGGTAAACCGTAAGAGATAGACAAAATTTTACTACACAAAAAACGTAGATTGGGTTAAAATACACAATTTTACATTTTTTTTGTTGAGTGAACCATTTTCGAGATATTGCTGGTTATTCCCTTAAATTTTCCAATACTTATACTTTTTCTCAAATGGAAATTCGTTATTCATTTTATTTTGTCCTGGCAATGCAAAGAGAATGGAATACTCCACATTGCAACCAGCTCTTAAATATTTCACTATCGCTTAAAGCCTACCAATTCCCCTTGCACCTACAAGAAAATTAGCAATAATATTGACATCTCGATATCTCGATTAACATGAAGCATGTGGTGAATAAGCGTTTGTAGAAATAGTTTGTACAAGAGTAGAGAAAGTCATGTGAGTGTAACACACCAGATTTTTTTATGTCCTGGACATGCAAAGAGAATGCAATGCTCCACATAGCAACCAGCTCTTAAAAGATTTGACTATCGCTTAAAGTCTATCATATTCCCCTTGCACCTACAAGAAAATTAGCAATTAGATAGAGTCTGCAAATGTTTATCTGGATTAACATGAAGTAGATGGAGAGTATGTGTTTGTAAAAATAGTTTGTACAAGAGTAGAGAAAGTCATGTGAGTGTAACACATAAGATTTTTTTTCCTTTCTTTTCTCCCCCCTCCCCGATTTTTATTTAATACAAAGAAGTTCTGCGATACGATACTCAAGGGCACAATTCAGATTGGTAAGTACAATAACAACTAGTGCCATTTCCTTCCTTAGTCTCAGTGCAGTTAAGCTTAGAATTGTCTGTGAGACAATATAAAGAGTATTTGTACCTTCTCTAAACTTATAAATGTGGATTTTCTTTGTGGCGAAACAAGAAATAACTGTTTAGCAGCTGCAGTGCCATAGAAAATAGTATATCCCGATAGCCGCCAGCCAATCATTACCTTTCCAGATCATCGACCGGTATTTGCGAGAGCATGAAACCTTCAAGGCAAACGGGAGCGATACCAGTGCTGGGGAAGTCGCTGTAGAGCGCAATTTGAGGAAAATGTTTTGTACAGAATTGCAAAATCGCTATCTACCATCATTGCGCTATTGCACATGCACTGGACACTAACCACGTCAGCATATGGCAAGCTATACGACCAACTTAATCCCCTTTTCCGTCAAATGTGCAAGCGCAAGTCCGGCAGGCTTTGGTTCCCACGTACCATTTTGAACTGTGCTTTCCTGTGGCACCAGAATTCGTTTCGCCTGTATTGTTTAGACCAGACCGTATTCCCCGGGGATGAACTAGTTTTAAACTCCAGAAATAGTCATGTGCGATATTTCACTTCCCATGCTGTTGTGGAGGAGAGTCACCAGCAGATGTTTTCTATGAGAGTCGGACTCGTTTCAGAGCATGTCACTGGCCCATATCTGCTTCCCCTCGCTTAAATTGGCGTCTTTATTTCATTTGTTGCGGAATATTTACTGGTATTTCTAGAAACAGTGTGTCTGCATATTCGAAATCCAGCTCTTTCTGTCAGATGGATCGGACAGGGCAGTCTAAATGCAGCTCAGCCACCACGCTCTCTGGTCCTCTATTATTGCTGTGCCTTATTCCTCTATTTGAGGAAAGGATCACCAGTTTGGTTTTGACATTTCACAACCGTGCAGTTACTGTGAATGTCGGAGAGGGCCTCCCTGGGATTCCCGGAGAACTTCAAAACCAAAGCGGTACTGCTTGAGACGTAGAGAAGGCCTTTGCCGCCACGTGGCATCAAGGCCTTATGTACAAACTCAAGGAAGCAGACCTCCCTCCTCCCTATCTTGCGCTGATAAGCAGTTTCTTGCGAGGCCGTGTTTTCAGAGTAAGAGTGAAAGGAAAAGTTTCATCCGTCAGACCCATAGCTGCGAGAGTTCCGGAGGGCAGTGTATTGTCCCCGCTTCTCTTCGCGGCCTACATGCCTGACTTCCCAATGGAACCCAGAACCGTCACGTGCCAGTATGCGGACGATGTACTTATTCAGGCACAGAACAATAATGTGTGCTTCTGTTGCCCTCCACTACAGCGACAGCTCCAGGCCATTGGTAGGTGGAGCGAGAAGTGGAGGATGACCATTAGCCCGGGAAAGAGCTCTACCCTTATACTGCGAAGCGAAACTCCGCCCAAAGGGACACGACACAAAATCTTGCGTAAACCTTAAACCCATTTTATCGCATAAGCAGAGCCGCAATAGAGGCTAGATAACTAGGCAACCTGCTCTCGATTGCTGTTGTGTTTTTCTTTTCTGTGTCCATCTGGCTTGACCTGCCACACCTGCCAACTCAAAAGGGTGTTTGTTACTTTCACGAAAGTTGCATCCTGGGTTGTTATTCGATGTACATCAGGAATTTTAGATCGAGTATGGCAATCGTCCCTGCGCCAATGTTAACTTTGCTGTCAAAATACCGGTCACCTGTTCGATCAGTTTCATTAAAAACTGTAGTAACGGCTTAGGTGTTTCTTTTTTATGATTTTCCTTTGTCTTAGCTTTAAAACATTTCCCGTTTTTAAGTACAAAATGTGAATTCTATTCCATTAAGTATAATTCTATAGTTTTAAGCAACTTCTAATTAAATAAATTTATATGCTAATATTTAATTGTATAAACTGAAATAGCAATTTAAAACGTGGACTAAAATTATTATTACCTATAAAAATAAAATGTGATGAATCAGATTCGAAATTATAAAGAGTGGCCATCCTATGTCATAACCGTTACGCTAGAGATATAACTATGAAACATCTGTCGCTTATCTATGTTATGATTTCGAATGGCGTCTTCATTAACCAGATGCACACTGGCCCTTTAGAAACTTATAGGCATTACTTCGAAATGTAATTAGAGAGATCATACGTTTTTTATTCCAAATAACTTCTAAAACATCTCTATATATTCTGAAATGATTTCGGTGTAGTTCATTAACACAATATATATATATATATATATATATATATATATATATCCCTGTTATCGAGTGGAAGCATGCTGACTTCTCACTACAAGGGCAATGGATACGATTCCCAGCTGAGTCGTGGGAATTTTTCTTCAAATTAAACTTCCCTAGCATATGCACAGTCTGGAATAGTGAACGTGAGTGAATTATAGGATAATACTTATTTAAAACCTAATGTTAGAAACCCAAATTCAGTGAGTCAATGCATCAATACTACCAAGGAATTCTTCTAAAGGCTAAGCCGCCAATATATTTTCAAGGTGACTATGTAACAAAGGACATTTAACCTAACTTGTAATATCGTGTAAATATCTATAGGGATACTCTAGTACCTACTCACCTAATTCTACCGGTTGCTGAAGACTTGGTGTTGATACTCGTTGGTACTGAAACTTCCTCATCTGCGACATCATTTGGATCATCGTGAGCAGAAGATTTAGGTTAGGTTCGTGAGGGGCCATTGGAACGTTATGCCACATTGAGGACCTCATGGCCTGAAGGCCCATATTTTGATGTGGCACTTCCACGTACATAATTTGTCTCCTGGAAATAATAATTCGTCATTGCTTGTTAGGAGATGAAAGACGAATCCAACTCCAACCACGTCAAGGATCTTCATAGGAAGCTCAATGTCAATCAGAGTATAGCTTCATACGTTGAATCAAGTTCTACCAAATCATAGTATTGTAAGCATTTTATAAAACCTTTGGAAGATCTGAAGGGATGGTCAAAAATGATAACATAATCGAATTCTAAATTTTACATATAAATACATCTAAGACCAATGCACATCAAGTGGTATTATGCTCTCTGCATTCTGCCGTTTTTGAAGATAATCAAAAACGTTGAAACAGACATGGGGAGGTATTTAATACCTTATTGCATTGTTCCATTGCATTTTTCAGAATCTATATTTCATACTTAATTTTCACAATAATATTAAAAACTCATTATTTTTGTGCAGTGCTTTTGTTTTGGATAAAAACAATTTTATTCAAGAAAAATCAGGAAATCGTATTAAAAAAGAAGTTTGGCAACAAAAAAATTAAAATCTCAATAAGTAAGTGTATTATTTAAAAAATAATTATATTATTTTAAGCTAAGAACAAGAAAAACGATGTTTGCTTTATTTCAAATTTTATCTAGCAAGAAGTCTGGGAAGTACTATCAATGTTTTGTATTAAACATTCATAAACTAGTTAATATCTTGGAATATAATTACCATAATAATTTAAATTTCGCACGCGAGTTATTCTAATCACAAGAAACAGTGTACAAACTTTAAAATATATAGCTTCCTAGATCATAGGATCCTTGAATAGAGATAAATTAAAACAGTATAGAAAAACAGATCAAAAACGCTTGAATGTTCACAAATATTCGGTGATAGTTTCCAAACTGATTGCGGTCATTCTCAAAATGATTCATTTTTCCATCGTTTTGTAGCTATAAACGAATTATTGGACACGTGTCTACCATTCAAGAGAAAGGGAACAATAAAAGGAATATAAACGTGACGGTTAGTCCCGAGAAAAGAAAAATCGGCGGGGAAAACGCTGATCTGCTGTTTAGAGCAAAGAGGTATTATAGCCACAGATTCTTTAGACCTAGGTTAAAACGGTGACGAATTGGCATTATTCTGGATTACTCTACAAACTTTGAAAAAATGCCGGGTAAAAATTTCCGAAGAATTGCTATTTTTGCAACACAATGCACCCGGTTGCATTGCGAGAACTAACGAAATGGGCTTTGAATTGACCACTAATCACAATATTTAGTCCTGAACGATTTTTTATTTCCAAAGAGAAATTAATAAATGAAACATTGTAAGTATTGTGGAGGAATGTTTCCAAAGCAAAGAGGACAGTGTTTTCAAGAAGGTCAGAAATGTTTCGGAACGTTTTGTCAAGTTATTGAGTTAAAAGTGACTTGTTAAATAAATGAAAATGTAATTTAAAATACAGTTTTATTTTATATGTTAGGCTAAGAAGTTTGCCAATATCACCTCGTGCATGACATGTAATGAACATTACTCTGGTTTACTTACCACAGTTAACAGCAACAACACTTATCGACGAATGAGTGCGGAATATCTCTGAACACTCTTTATATATGTGATTTTCTCGAGAATGTTTCAAAGCGATAAGCGGAATTTCCCTAATTGACAGACGAGAAGCCGTTAGGTCGAAGTTCAGGTCAATAAGTGCAGTTGAAATCCATGTTTTTAATATGCAGAGAATTGACACATCACCAAGTAGTGTTTGCAACATTAACAATGTCTATATAGGGAAAATACTTTGGGATTCCAGAGAATTGTTAAAACAGATATAGGTTTTCTGAAGTAATTACACCACAGAGAAGATAGTCTAATGTCTCACTTCCCCGAAAAGCCATATTTCTTCAGAAGATAAACCACATTTGACGCAATTTCTAACTGATAAATCCCCTTCCGTTGCCTACAAGGTCGTAAATATAAGGGTTAAATTTCAGGCGCGTTCATCAAGTGGCAAAAATAGCACAGCAGTATTGGTAGAATGTATTATTATTATCATCATCATTATAATCATTTTAAAATATTTACCAAATTCGCAATCCTTTAAATTTGTAGACAAATGTTCCTTATGATTTGTGCCTGAAATTTAAGATACATAATATTTACAGGTAATCGTATTATTATTATTATTATTATTATTATTATTATTATTATTTTATTATTACTTTCTCTACTACGTATAGTCAGTAGGGGAATATTGTATTCCACCCAAAAATTCGATACCGAGATTTCACCGGAAATACATGTTTTGAGACCCCCTGAATCCAAAAAAGGCCTTTTTGGAAACATTTCCGTGTGTGTGTGTCTGTGTGTGTGTGTGTGTGTGTGTGTGTGTGTGTCTGTGAACAGCGTAACTCAGAAACGAACAGTCGGATAAACACCAAACTTGGTATTTAGGTTCAGTATCTTCCAGAGATGTGACACGAAGGATTTCAAGAAAACCCCCCACCCCAGATTACCCTTTACATGGAACATCTTTCGAAAATTTTAATTTTCTCAAAAATGGCTCTAATGATTTTGATTAAAATATCATATGTTTAAGATATTTTCATGACAAATGAAAAGTATATCTCGAATTTTCTGGGAATACTTACAAAAGTATTCTTCATTGTGAGAAACTTTTGCATAACTGGTAAACCATAAGAGATAGACAAAATTTTACTACACAATAAATTTAGATCGCGTTAAAATACACAACTTATGTCATATACATTTTTTTGTTGGGTGAACCATTTTCAAGATATTGCTTGTTATTCTCTTAAATTTTCCAATACTTTTTCTTAAATTCGTTATTCATTATTTTTGTCCTGGTAATGCACAGAGAATAGAATACTTCACATAGCAACCACCTCTTAAAATATTTGACTATATCTTAAAGCCTACCAATTCCCCTTGCAACTACAAGAAAATTAGCAATAAGATTAACATCTCGATATCTCGATTAACATGAAGCATATGGAGAATAAGCGTTTGTAAAAATAGTTTGTACAAGAGTAGAGAAAGTCATGTGAGTGTAACACATCAGATTTTTTTCTTTCTTCTAAATGCTAAGCTAGATATTTAATGTTTCTCATAGACATTACTAGCAATTTAAAGAATTATGGGTTTACAGTATCACTTCAGCATGTAATTAATTGACTTTATGTCACATTAACATATTGGACTTTCAATAATTAAACTCACAATCTAATCTCATCTCATAAATATTCAATTAACATTCATTTTTATTTTCCGCCGAGAATTCACCCTGTCTTTAGGCTCCCTAAATAACAAAGAAAGAAAAAGAAATAGAGAAAAGCCCGTGTGTGTGTGTGTGTGTGTGTGTGTGTGTGTGTGTGTGTGTGAATGAATACAAAACGTGGTATTTAAATTCAATACCTTCTAAGTGCAATACTAACACTAAGATATCTCAAGAAAATCTCCCACCACAAACTAACGATTTTGGTTAAAGTAGTATATATATATATATATATATATATATATATATATATATATAGGATATTTGCATGACAAATAAAATGTATGTTTTGAATTTTCTGCAAACAATCTGAGAAGTTATCTTCATTTTAAAAACGTTTTGTATTTTAATTGGTAAACCGTTAGAGATGGACAAAATCTTACTGCACAACAACTCGTTAAAGGACACAGCAATGTCAAATAATATCTTTTGTGGCATTAACCATTTCCGAGATGTTCTTTATTATTGCTTTGAGTTTTCCATTAGTATACATTTTTTGCTATTCGTTTTCTCTCCTATTCACGCAAAGAGCATGACATTTAAAATATACATACAACGAAATGAGTAATGACTGTTTATCTTGATTAACAAGAAGTAGATGTAAGAATGAGCTTTTTTAAGAGTAGTTTTTAGCAGAGTGAGTAGAAAAATTAATGTGATTGCTACTCATGAGGATTTTTGAAATGGTGTTTCAATATCTCTATAAAAATCCGTTCAATACACAATTTAAATTCGTATTGAATCGTTTTTAAAACTAAATACTTCACAAATTTATTTTTCTAAATTTATTTTTTTTAATCATGTTGGTGATATTTTCAAATATATAAAAATTGCACTAGTAGATGTAGCATATAAATTATTTTTAAACACCGAATATGCAAACCGATATTAATTCTATATACAAAATAAAATGGAAAATTGTAGTACTATTTTACTTCATAAACGCTTATTTCAGCAGAGAAAGAAGGAAAGAGAGAGAGAAAGAAAGAAAGAGAGAAAGAAAGAAAAACGAAAGAAAGAGAGAGAGAAAGAAAGAAGTAAAGAAAGAAAAGGGAAAGAAAGATAGAAAGAGAGAAAGATAGAAAAAAAGAAACAAGGAAAGACAGAATGAACCTCGCTTTTTTCGACGCATTATAATTTACACATGGAATTATCAAGGTATGTCTTACTGAAGTATAATTATGATAAAATAGCAACTAATTCATAGCTTTTGTTATCTTCTCTTCCTTCCTTAAGCGCTTCGCCATTATTCAGCATTTATGTTTTGTACCTACAAAATCATAATTTATGCTGGAGGTACAATGACATGCAGCGTGAATGTATCACTCCCTCTATACATCCTTCTCGCTCTTCCTCTCTCTGCCCCCTCTCCTCTCTCCTCTGTCTCTCCCTTACACACACACATTCACACACACAGCTATGGTATCTCTCGTACACTGGGTATCCGCTGCAAATAAAAAAGACATTCGTATGTCTTTTTATTTCGTTTTATTTGGACTCCTAAATACAAGTAAGATAATTCAGTTGTTGGTCTGGTTTAATAAATATTTAAACAAAACGATTTGCTTTATATAATTGCATTTCCTAAATAGCTAAATGAAACCTCCCTAGAATGCTTCGATAAGCACGGAAGTCGCTTGCATTTGTTGTAGCTATTTCTCTGAGAAGAATGCTAAGTGCAACCCATGTTGACGGCGAATGAGAAACGTATCCGCAATAACACTGTGTAAAAATCGGAGAATGGAAGAAAATTAGGACGGATTCACAACCTATGGTTTACGAATTAAGTTGTTTTCAACTCACTGGTGCAGTAGATCGCTAAAATTGGAGATTTTTGGATTCACGTCCGCCAGAAGAAGCTCATGAGCTGTCACTTCTTTGCACGAAATGCACTGTATTGGTTCCTTTTTTGTTTTATGTTAAAAATGTAGATCTTTGGTTTTACAGCGAAAAAAAAAACTTACGTATAACATACGTATGTCCTTCTCTAGCCTCTATCGCTTATTAGTGCGTATACAAACTATTCTTAAGAAAGCTTCTTTTCCTGTCTACTGCATTTTAATACAGATAAACCCTTCCGGAAAAGCTACATTACACATTTTGTTATAGATACAAAGCGAACAGCGACAGTCAAATGTTTTACAACCGGAACCTATATGCTGGTCTTAAAACTCCATACTCTCCCCATGACATCCCGAGAAAAAGCTGAAAATCGACAGGGCTTTAAAAGAATAGCTAGGTGTTGATGAATTCGAACCATTAATAACGGATATCTTGGAAACGGCTGGTGTCATAAAAAACGTATTGAAATAAATTGTGCATTTTAAAGAGATCTAGTTTTATGCAGCATCTTTCTCTGTCGCTTAAGGTTTAAAGGTTACACAAGATTACACAAAATTCCTTCCGAATGAAAAGCACTTCACAAGCTATTCCCAGAAGATTCAAGATCTACATTTTATTTGTCATTCAAATATGTTTAATGTATGGTATTTTAGTCAAAAGTTAGAGCCATTTTTGAGAACATCAAACATTTCGAAAAATGTTCCATGTAAAGCGTAGTTTGTGTTGGGGATTTTCCTGATAATCTTATCGCATCTTTAGGAGGTACTGAACCTAAGTACCAAGTTTGATATTTATTCGACTTTTCGTTTTTGAGTTATGCTCTTCACAGACACACACACACACACACACACACACTACATTTTTCCAAAAAGATTTTTATTATTCAGGAGGCCTCAAAACATGTATTGCTGCTGAAATTTTGGTATCTAATTTTTGGGTGGAATGCAATACCTTCTCTACCTACTATTTACGTGGTAAAGAAAGTAACTGGATGATTTCAGAGACATCGAAGAACAATGATTTCAGCGCAATGTTGCAATATCGTAACTGCAGTCTATACAAAACGTTTTCAATGTAGGGTTATGTCAAACAGAAATAACATATTATGAGCTCCTCACTCACCGGACAAACCTTTTTACTTTCTCTACTACGTATAGTAAGTAGGGGAAGTATTGTATTCCACCCAAAATTTCGATACCGAGATTTCACCGGAAATACATGTTTTGAGACTCACTGAATCCAAAAAAAAAAATTTTTGGAAACATGTCCGTGTGTGTGTCTGTCTGTCTGTGTGTCTGTGAACAGCATAACTAAAAAACGAAGAGTCGGATAAACACCAAACTTGGTATTTAGGTTCAGTATCTTCCAGAGATGCGACACGAAGGTTTTCAAGAAAATCCCCCCACCCCAGACTACCCTTTACATGGAAGATTTTTCGAAAATTTTAATTTTCTCAAAAATGGCTCTAACGATTTTGATGAAAATATCATATGTTTAAGATAATGTCATGAGAAATAAAATGTATATCTCGAATTTTCTGGGAATGTCTCCAAAAGTATTCTTCATTGTGAACGACTTTTGCATAACTGGTAAACCATAAGAGGTAGACAAAATTTTACTACACAAAAAATGTAGATCGCGTTAAAATACACAACTTATGTCATATACATTTCTTTTGTTGAGTGAACCGTTTTCGAGATATTGCTTGTTATTTCCTTAAATTTTCCAATACTTATACTTTTTCTCAAATGCGTTATTCATTTTTTTTATTTCCTGGACATGCAAAGAGAATGGAATGCGTCACATAGCAACCAGCGTTAAAATATTTGACTATCGCTTAAAAGCTACCATATTTTCCTTGCATCTACAAGAAAATTACCAATAAGTTTGACATCTCGATATCTCGATTAACATGAAGCATATGGAGAATAGGCGTTTGTAAAATTAGGTTGTACAAGAGTAGAGAAAGTTATGTGAGTGTAACACATCAGATTTTTTTTTATGTTCTGGACATGCAAAGAGAATGGAATGCGCCACATAGCAACCAGCGTTAAAATATTTGACTATCGCTTAAAACCTACCATATTCCCCTTGCATCTACAAGAAAATTATCAATAAGATTGACATCTCGATATCTCCATTAACATGAAGCATATGGAGAATAAGCGTTTGTAAAAATAGTTTGTACAAGAGTAGAGAAAGTCATGTGAGTGTAACACATCAGATTTTTTTTACTTTCTCTACTACATATAGTAAGTAGGGGAAGTATTGTATGCCACCCAAAAATTCGATACCGAGATTTCACCGGAAATACATGTTTTGAGACCCCCTGAATCCACACACACAGACTGACACACACAGACTGACACACACAGACACACACACACGGACATGTTTCCTAAAATGCGTCTTTTTGGGATTCAGGGGGTCTCAAAACATGTATTTCCGGTGAAATCTGGGTATCGAATTTTTGGGTGGAATACAATACTTCCCCTACTTACTACACGTAGTAGAGAAAGTAAAAAAGCATTTTTGCAAACATGTTCGTGTGTGTGTCTGTGTGTCTGTGAGCAGCATAACTCAGAAACGAACAGTCGGATAAACACCAAACTTGGTATTTAGGTTCAGTATCTTCCAAGGATGCGACAAGAAGGTTTTCAAGAAAATCCCTCCACCCCAAATTACCCTTTACATGGAAGAATTTTCGAAAATTTTAATTTTCTCAAAAATGGCTCTAACGGTTTTAATTAAAATATCATATGTTTAAGATATTTTCATGACAAATAAAATGTATATCTTGAATTTCCTGGGAATGTCTCCAAAAGTATTCTTCATTGTGAACGACTTTTGCATAACTGGTAAACCATAAGAGATAGCCAAAATTTTACTACACAAAAATGTAGATCGCGTTAAAATACACAATTTATGTCATATACATTTTTTTTATTGAGTGAACCATTTTCGAGATATTACTTGTTATCCCTTAAATTTGTCAATACTTATTTTCCCAAATGGGAATTCGTTATTCATTTTTTTGTCTTGGATATGCAAAGAGTATTAATCTGCGGGAAAGGGAATGGTGCTGCACATAGCAACCAGCTATTAAGAGATATGTATGTGCTTAAAGGCTACTGTATTTCTATGTTGTCCTTGTAAATATATATTCCGCTTACATCTACAAGAAAATTAGCAATAAGATAGACTCTGCAAATGTTTATCTCGATTAACATGAAGTAGATGGAGAATAAGCGTTTGTATAAATAGTTTGTACAAGAGTAGAGAAAGTCATGTGAGTGTAAAACATCAGATTTTTTTAATTTGGGATAAACGAAGATCAATTTTACGCCGAAAGCTGAATAGGAACGTGGGAAAGTTTTAATTAGTTCGTATCTGAAGAACAAATACCAAAGAAATACTGACAATTATTTTAAAGGACGTTTAGAGCATTGTATTGCCATTCGCGTTGTTTAGTTCAAAATTGTGTTCGTCATCTCCCATGTCCTGTTTTAAATCCGTGCATTAATTATTGCTTATATTCCTTCATATTCTATTTATACTATAGTATTACCTCTTACATGCAGAATTTAGAACGGTTTCATACTACGTATGGACGGACAGAGCGACGCAAATAGCTGGTATGTGAATTCGTCTAAAAAGCATATGTAAACAAATATTAGCCTGTGCTCGTGAAAAGCGTATGCTTAAAACACAAAAGCTGGTCATATTTTAAAGACATAGCTCCATAATATAATAGCTACCATCAGTTTCTATAGCAAACCCAGCTGGCAGCAATGGCTTTTCATACGGTGTGAAAATATTGTACCTTCCTTCGAAAGGGAAGTAAAGCCATTGGTCCCGAGTGATGTTCACTCATAAATAAAAGTAGGAAGTAAACGCTTCCTCGTGTTTTGAGGAAGACTCAAGTACATTTTCACATCCAACAAGTGTCTGTTTCTCCCTACTGCCATATAGTGGACGTTGAGCTAATCAATTATCACCGCGAATCCAGAAGCCGAGAGCCAACGTTACAAGAATTCCAATTACAGAAAACCTCCCTAAAGTTTCCCGCATGTTCTGGCTAATTGAAGTGACAGCTAAGATTTATTAATCTTCAAGGGTGTAAGTTGTAGATTATCAAAGAAGTAGTTTCAAATAACCCTTAAGACAGAAAATATTCATGCATCCTTTTTCAATATTGACTAAAATATCAAAGCTGAAATACTGACATATGTTGAATTGTTAAGAGCGTCTTGCACAAAAGTTTTTATGCATAGCCTTCGGTACGCTTAGTGGTCGTTTTTGTGTAACTTCGTCCTTAGGTTACACGAAGAGTATTGATGTGATCTAGAGAAATATATCAGGTCTTTTGCAAACAAATACCAGCAACATTATATTACTAGTTCCAAGAAATGGTAAAATCTATGACTCTATACGGATTTCGCACCCAACCTTCTGAGTGTGGCAGCTTTAACATCTAAGATAACGTCGATATCTCGAATAATTTTTATACACTTTACATCCAACTACCATTGCGGCTTTGAAGCAGCTGCTTGATATTGGGGGTATTTTATGGACAATGTTCAGAAATTTGCGGAGCAAATCACAGATTTATACATATTGTAATTGAAAGTACTTTAACTATTCTTTGATTATAGAAGCTATTCGTTTTATACATTTGTATATACGTTTCAAACTTCATACCACATAGAAATTCTTGCTTTCATTCTTGCCGCTATGAATTTGAGTAGAACAGGGAATGATCCTTAATAAGAAAACCTCCCCCTCTAGCTGGATAACCAACCTAAGACCCCCGGGTTTAGAAGGCAAAACACTGACGATTCGAATGATTTTTATAGTCCAGCGTCAGTTCTTTCGTTTCTTGTCAGCTTATGGCTCACATACAGAGGTACCTATTAAACAGCTGTTATCAAACTTACTCTGGCTACATAATTATACCACTGTAGCATAAAGCATTAAAACCATTATAAAATGGGCTTTTTTCATGAATAATATAAAGCGGTAAAACATAATGGTTTATATCAAGTGCTTGAAAGGGTAAAGGGGTAGAAAATGCTATGTAACTGTTACATATCAGAAATTACCAGATATATATAAAGTTTTACAATCACGCGGATTTTATGCAAGAAGAATTTACAGAAATTATCCCTACCCACACAAATCATTACGTTGAAAATATTTCTTTATTATTTAATCACTCAAAACCATCTCTAAAGGTTTTGATGAACATACGTTTGATATATGGGCATTAGGAGTAAAACGTATAGGTAACTTGAATTTTCTATTTTAAGCTTACGAAGTCGCTCTCATTCACATTTTATTGTATATAATTCAGAAATATCGTTCATATGCAAACTTCTGCAGTTCTCCGTTTGAGACCTCTGATATGCCACTCCGAATTGGACCTTTGAATGCTTCTACATCAGTCGGGAAAGTGTAGTGTGCATATGAAGTTACGTTTCGTGAAGTTCTTTGGTGAAGCATGAGCTGAGTCGGCGATTGGTAGTCCACCCTGCTAACGTATTACAATTGATTTAAATTAGATTATGACGAACTGTTCTTCCTAAGCATTGTGCGGTGAAAACAGTAAAAGAGAATTCCTAACGTCTCCTGATATGAAGTTAAAGATTGAGGTAACGTACTAGGGAACATAATTATAACGTCAGAGGGTTCAACATATATAATAAGCTTTTCAAAATATACCCCAAACTGAATACTATGCTTTCTTAAAATTCGACGACCGGTATCACAATTATTTCAAACATGTACGCACTCCTTGCAGGAACCGTGAAATGTAAAGTCCGCAACGAAGTAATGACGCTGATAAACGAGATGGCCTCAGTAGAAACACAAATAAAACACATACTACAAACAAATAACTATAATACACCACTATTGCTCCGGTCCCCTCGGAATATTTCGGTGTGGCCGGAGCGGCAAACGGACGCGTCGGCAGGTGGTGAATAGCTGATGCCCGTTCCTGGGAGTGTCTATCGTTTACCACTCAGGGTGGTAGTCTAGAGGTACCTAGTACATCTAGTTCCCGAGGTCGCGGAAGACGATGGATTTTTTTCGGGCGTAAAAATCCTCAGAATGGCTTCCTTCAAAAGAGAATTAAAGCCGGTGCTCCCGTGTTCGCAGATTTAGCTCAAATTTGATAAAGAGGCCTCTGAGAAAAACACCCGGTCTTTCACACCCAATGTAGAATGGGACACTAAAAGCTATACTAGATGTCCATAAATAAAACGCAATTTAATTTTCTCAAGGCGGGTTGTCTCTACGGAGACCGCGGACCATCTCTCCAATTTCCAGGTGTAATGTGTAGCGCAAGCCTTAGTCCGTGCCAAACGGATGGATGGCACAAGGGTATTGAGTCTCTAACGAAGCCTCAGAGATACCACGCAACCTCTCTGAGCATCATAGCCTTGCTGGGGGACAGCGAGACTCTGCCTCAGTCGACCTTATATTTCTCCGCTACTCGTTGGACAAAATGGAAGAAGATTTAAATTAAAACAAACCCAAGAAGGAGAGGCAGTTTCCTCAGACTTGTCAATGGAACTTAGACTTGTCAATGGAACTTTCGGATCTGGAGACAAGGTTGTATAGGAAGTAGTTCACTCCACAGGCCCGTCAATCAGTTCCGCCGATCCAACGAAAGAAGCTGAACACCCCAAGGGGGAGGCCTTAGTGTCAGGCGTTGACCAAATAAGACTTAAAACTAAGAGACCCTCAAATGCTCAGCGTAAAAAGACTTCTAAATGAAAATAAAATGAAAGAGGGGAATTGTATTGTTGAGAAACCGGCCAAGAAGACGTCTATTGAAGTGAAGAGAATTGAACCCAGTGGAGGGAAGAAAAGACCTCACTCGGACTCGAGCACCCTTACCCAGCAGCAATCTAAAAACATAAGGACATACCGCAGCAGACTAAGTCCTTTAAGGAAGCTCTGACTGGAATAAAAATGGCCATCATTTGTGTGGGCCATAAATCAAGTTGGATCAGGCATAGTCAGAACTGATCCAATAAAGAATCTTGGAAGTTGTTAACAGCAAGCCTCGGAGGAGATAAGTCCAAAATTTCGAAATGCTAGTTTTTCGCAGGGGATCCTTTAAACAACCTGTGCAAACGTAGAAACGAAGCAGTGGCTAGTAAGCACTGTTGCCGAATTTGAGGACCCTTCGAAGGGAATGGCGTTGCAAGTTGTGTACGCCAAGGACCTTTCGAAGAGACCAAGGGCAATTGTATGGTTCGCTGCCACTATTAAACCATCATGTTGAGAACACAGGACTCAACAAGAATGATTGGCATGTTATGAGCCGCAAAATGACCAATAAGGGGCAAACGCTGGCCATATCATTGGGCTGCGACTCGATTAAACGTCTGGAAAGTCGTAATTTCAAAGCCTTCTGGGGATTCGGGAGCACAGACTTTCAACCTCTGAAGGAAAAGATGAAGAAGACTTCAGGTCAAGACGAAAGTGCTACAGATTAACCTCCAGCACAGCAGGGCTGCTTTGCCTGTCTTGTGTGTACTAATGGAAGGTTATGATGCGGTCCTTATACAAGAGCCTTGGTTTTCCAAGGGGGATATTAGGAGTCTGAAAGAGGTAGGTGAAAAACTAGCTTATAGTAGATCTAATGAAACTCCAAGGACCTGTATCCTTGTAAAACAAGGAATAAAGATACTGCCGATTATGCATCTCTGTTCCATAGACCTGACGGTAGTAAAACTACAGTAATAAAATATGGAAGAATCGAGGGAGGTTATCCTCAGATCGGCGTAGCTTCCATATGATGATCCAGAACCCTCCCCCATAAAGGAAGTTGAAGGGTTGATAGGACGGCTCCCACTGATCATTGAATGTGATGCGAACTCCCATCATACTGCATGGGGGAGCCTTAATACCAATCAAAGATATGAGAATCTCTTCAATTTTAATATGTCTATAACTTAGATATAATGAATGTAGGAAGTATGCCAGACTTTGTTAGAACCAATGGGAAGGGAATTTTAGATACAATAGCTACGAATTATATTAGTAACTTTGTAAAACTAGCATTTATGTATCTGATGAGGTGAGTGGATCAGACCAGAGACACATGAGCTTTGAGTTACCTGGTTTTTCCGACAGTAATAACCATATAGAAATCATCGCAAAACTGACTGGGATCAGCTACTTAGCTCAGAATCTGAGCAAAATTAACATTGAAGCAGACAGTTATGCGGATCTAGACGTAGCATCTAGGCTTTTGCAGGAGGAAATAACTGATACCTTAAATATCATATGTCCTCATGTGCAAAGACGTTCACGTAGGGGTGTTCCCTGCTGGAATAATAAATAAGAGGAAAGAGGTAAGATGACTCAATAAAGCGAAGTATTCAGACCCTCGGACTGAATGCAGAAAGGCCTTAACGCAATATAATAAAGATTTGAGGAAGGCCAAGAGGGATTCTTGGAGGGGCCATTGTGAGGAGATTGATCAGACTCCTGACTGCGCCAGACTCCAAAGAATTCTCTCTAAAGGAAGGCTAACCCCAATTTCAACTATTCAAAATAATAATGGAAAGTTCCCTAACAGTGCTTAGGGCACTATGGAGGAACGTCTAAGAACTCGTTTCCCCAGATCAGAACATATAACAGAGCCTTTTGGAGACTGGAGCGGTCTAGGACTTGAATTCCCATCGCATACCTTAAGGAAGGAAGACGGGCAAAGCAGCTAAGAAATTAATGTTACGAAAAACTAAAATGAGTTGTGTTCTAATTTGTACCCTTCAAATCCCCTGGCAGAGATGACATATTGCCTATCACGCTTCAAAAGGGCTTTGAACTGTTGGCAGGGGGCTTAACAAAAATTCTCAGAGCACGCTTGGCACTGGGATATATTCCATCCCACGGGAGGCATGCAAGTGTAGTATTGATACTAAAGCCCGGGAAATCTATGACCCTGCTAAGACCTACAGACCAATCAGTCCGATGGCATTCATGACAAAAACTTTGGAGATACTACTAAATAAGAGGATCAGGGAAGGTGTTTTGTTAACCGGACCTTTACATCAGAACCAGTTTGCTTATAGAGTAGGATACGCCACAGAAGCTGCGCTTTTCCACTTTGTAAACAATCTGAAAAAGCTATGGTGCTTTGGGAAGTGGCGTTGGGCGCTTTCATGGATTTTGAGGGCGTTTTCGACAACACATCCTTCAGGACAATTTCAATAGCTGTTAGAGAGCGTGGAGTTGATGTAATCCCTTGTAGGTGGATAGAATCTATGTTCAAAAACAGAGTGGTACATGCATCTCTTGCGGGCGACAATTTTTCTGCAATAGTCCACGGGAGATGTCCACA
This sequence comes from Deroplatys truncata, assembly GCA_030765065.1. Taxonomy (NCBI): domain Eukaryota; kingdom Metazoa; phylum Arthropoda; class Insecta; order Mantodea; family Mantidae; genus Deroplatys; species Deroplatys truncata. The sequence continues at coordinate 32,227,642 of CM060976.1, forward strand.
GGGATGATTCCTCTCCTGAGGAATCTGGTTGTAGACACATTGCTGGAAATGGTCAGCGGTCTGGGCTACACAATCTACGGCTATACTCTGATGATACTGCCATCATAGTTCGCGGAAAATTTTTAAACACTGTTAAGTAACCATTCAGAGAGCACTTAATAAGCTAGTAGAATGGGTAAAGTTTCAGGGACTAACTATTAGTTTCCAGAAAACAACCTTGGTCTCCTTCACCAGAATAAGAAACTTAGAACAACTTGGGCTTCGATTTCACAGTGTTGAGCAATTAAATATGTCGGAGGAGGTTAAGTACCTGAGAGTAATACTCGACTCCAAGTTGACCTGGAACCAACATATGGAAAAACTGTATAAAAAGGTCATTACTACTTTTTTGTAGTAAGACGAATGTATGGCAAGAAATGGGAACTAAGGCCTAGAATGCTCCACTGGCTATATACTAGGGTAATGACACCATCATTACTGTACGGTGCAATAGTTTGTGGACTAAGACACAAGAATAAAGCACCAAAACAAAACTAAGCAGGTTCCAAAGGGTGGCTTGTCTAGCAATAACTGGGGCAATGGGCACAACTCCTACTGCAGCAATGGAAACACTCTTGAGCCTGATCCCTTTTGAATATTTTGATAAAGAGGGAGGCTAGGATGGCTTTCCACAGACTGCAGAAAATCAAAACAATTAAGATTCCTAGATCTGCATCAGAAATCTTAGCCACAACGAAGTACTTAGTAGATCCGATTTTAAAGGCGGAAACAGACTACCTCGGAAAAACCATAAGAAATTCAAGGTAAAAAAGATAAGTGAAGAGAATTTATGACAAGAATCTTAACAGAAGCTACTGAGTGTTCGTTGTTCTGGTTCACAGACGGCTCAAAACAGGCTCAGGGACGGGTTTTGGGGTTATTGGTTTAACACCCAGGCGTAGCTTTAGTAATTCGTGGGTCTGGTAAGCACGGTGTTTCAAGCCGAGGTATTTGCCGTCCTACAATGTGCAAAAGAATACCTTAGAAGAAAGTTAATAAAGAGATCTTCATGTTTTCAGACAGACAGGCTGCACTAAAGGCATTAAACGGTCCTTTAGTGTCATCTAGACTAATAGGTGCATGTACTACTGTCTTATTCAACTTGGCAGAACATAACAAAGTTTGTTTGTCATGGGTCCCAGGTCATAAAGGAGTTGAAAGCAATGAGAAGGCTAACGAATTTGCAAAGCAAGGATCGCCACAGGCACACCTAAGTGTTCCATTAAAGTGTTTATAACAAACTGGTGCAAAAAACAACTCTCTTTGACCTGGAAGAGTATTCCTGGAATTCGACATGGAAAATTGGTTATCGAAGAACCGTGCAAATCTTTAACTGACAGACTGCCTAAATGTAGTAAGTTTCAGCTAAAAGCAATCGTAACCTTTGCCACTGCGCATACACCAGTGAGAAAACACCTACACATAATAGTAAGGTTTTAGGTCAACACAGTCTGTAAATTGTGCGAGTCTGAAACTATCATTAAGCGTTAGCATAAAGGAGATATAAAATCTTTGGGAAATTTTTATGGAACCAGAGGACTACTACCCTAACACACTATTGGTCCAGTGTAATCTGGTGAGGGACACAGGACTAATGTGAAGGAGTAGCTATCATTATAGGGTGCAATAAGCCTTTAAGCTGCAGTGCAACCGGAGCTTTTGCAGACGGATCCAAGTTCTCAAAAAAAAAATCCAGGGCTACCGAACTTAACACAAAGCTGACGTCGCAGTTAGGCCCATAGTATGTGCGAACAGCTAGCCTACGCAAACACCAGCACGATTTTTGCTAAAACTGCTGAAAGATGATATCCGGTTCAAATTGAAGAATTCGAGTGAGGTAATCAAAATTATTTACAGGCAACGGCTGCACGAAAAAGAGTATCTAGTCGACTTCGACGTCTCCTCATTCCTCATTTTCTGAGAGAGTGTGGCTTATCAGAGGAGGCCGAATAACTGCTTTCTGCTTGAAGTTGACGTTTTGCTATTACAGAGGCAGGTTCTTCTCCTGAATACAAGGGATGGCAGAGGGCTCACCACTGTCAGAAGCAGGTTCTTCTCCCAAGCACAACGGGCAGCAATGCGCTCAAAACTATCAGAAGCGCGTTCTTCTCCCAAGCACAAGTGACAACAATGGGCTCATTCTCAGAGGCAAGTTCTTCCGCAAGTTCTTCCAAGCAAAAGGGATGGAAATTGGATCTCCACTGCCACAAGTAGTTCTTCTCCCAAGCACAAGGTATAGCCATGGGCTCACCGGTCTCAGAGGCAAATTCTTCTCCCGAGCACAAGCGATGGCAACGGGCTTACTACTGTAAGAAGCAGCGTTTTCTCCCAAGTACAAGCCATAGTAATGTGTTCACCATTCCCAGAGGCAAGTTCTTCTCCAAAGCACAAGGGATGGTAATAGGCTCACCATCTCAGGGACAGTTCGTCTCCCAAGCACAAGGAACGACAATGGGCTCATCACTGTCAGAAGCAGGATCTTCTCCCAAGCACAAGTGATAGCAATGGGCTCACCATTATCAGACGCAAGTTTTTCTCCCAAACATAAGGGATGGCAATGGGCTCACCACTGCCAGAAGCAGGGACTTCGTCTACGCACAAAGTATGGCAATGGACTCACCATTCTCAGAGGATAGTTCCCCTACCACGCAAAGGCGATGGCAACGGCTCGCCTTGTCCCTAGTTATATTTTATATAACTGAAGGGAAATATTGGTAAGTAAAATCTTAGCACTTTACTTAGAATAGTTACTTGGCTGACACATTTGTTATGCGTTTTCACGACCGAGGAAGTCGTTTACTTCTTCTCGATCAACTACCTACATCATGGAGGTAGCATGTGACGGGAAACTGCCCTTTCTAGATCCCTTGGTAATCAGAGCGGCAGACGAACACTGGGTCACTCAATTTTTAGTAACACTACTAGTATGGGTCGCAATTTATGGGTCGATTATTCGCATCACATTCTGAGAAGGAAAAGGATATTCTTAAGAGTCTGGTCATCAGAATAGTTAGAGTCCACGAAGCTCAGAGTTTGCCGGAAGAGAAAAAAATCCTCTGGAAAACTCTAAACCCAATGATTGTAAAAAGTGTGCAGTAAATCGAGTACTGAAGACCGCAGAAAAAATTACCAAACAACGCGCCGAGGAAGACTTATCGAAGAGAGACTGTGCTCCCATATGTATTTTTACCTAAAATTATTTAAAATTCAGCAAATAGGTTTCAACATGCGGAAACAGTATTAAAAATAAACAAGCCTACCAGGAAAGAATAGAAAGGGAGGGAGAAAGCAAAATCAATAATTTCAAGCAAGTCTATTAGGTGATGCTCACGAAAGATCTAAACTTGTCATATAGAATACTTCAAAAACGGCTAACTTTATGAAGAAAAGAAAAAAAAAGGACTGACACAAACTCTGTATTCTAATGAACTCTAAATTTAAGTTTGAGTCTGGCTGAATTCAATCCAATAAAGGGAAGTGTGCAGTTTATTTACAAAAAATTGAAGACGTAGGTCTTATTTCCCACGTTAGTGTGTTAAACAAGTATCATTTTAAACAAACTCTTAAAAGCTGTTTCTGAGAAAATTAAAAATCATGTAACTTTTTCCATGTAAAGGGTAGTATAGGGAGGAGAATATTCTTGAAAATCCTCATGCTTCATCCTTGGAGACGCTGAACTTAAATACCAAGTTTGGTACGTAACTCATGTTTCGTTGTTTAATTATACCGTTCAGACTAAGGGACAAAGAACCAGATACATACACAGCACACACACCTTTTCCTAATAATACATTTTTGGGAAATTCACAGGTTCCCAAGTGTGAATCTGCGGAGAAATGTCAACATCGAATTTACAAATGAGGTACTGCCTCTTACTTAACTGTAAACAGGCGGTAGATAAAGGATTGTTCTGGGTCGCTCAGTGGTTAGGCGCTGGTCTTCTGATCCCAATGTCGCGGGTTCAAACTCCGCCCAGCCGATGGTTTTTAAGTGTGTTTTAAAGCGACAGCTCCATGTCAGTAGATTTACTAACATGCAAAATAGCTCCTGCAGGACGAAATTCCCACACCGGCTGCGCGATATTATCCTGGCAAAAGACAGCGTCGTTAACAAGCAAATTAAAAAAAATAAAAGGTTGATAAAGAAAAAAAGATGACAAAGCATCCTAAAATCTGGCAGACCTGCCACTGCAGGAGAGTTTAAACAAGAAAGACCCGCCGCACTATAGAAAAACGTCCCAAATGAAGTAAAATATATTGAAGACAAAATAACCCTAAAGTCAGTCGTCTTACACATGGCCGAAACCAGGCGCTCCATTTTGTTTGATGAGACAGGGTAGTGGCCAAGGAAAACAGTTGGCACCCAAGAAAGGAAAAAGAGGCTTAAGGTATGATTCCTTAGAGGCGTGACGTTCAAGTGTCGGAACGCGGCGACGGTAATGAATAATACGCCTGACGTCAGCATCATTTCCTAGAACGCGCGACGATTATTAGTTCGGCGCGGTAGTGTTTCCGTAGTTCGTATGAGGAAAGTTGCAGTTTCTCGCAATGGGCGTCTTTTAGAGGAAGATGGTCTTATCTTGTTGTTAACGATGAAAATGTTAAAAAGAAGAAAGTTAATTCACTGTTTACGACGAGGCACTTGAAAGCTTCAGCATCATATTAATACATAGACTTCTGAAACATGAATCAAAATTGTTCCCACTGAATGCGAATTAGTTAAATTACTTCCTAAGCATGGTCGCAGCAGAGGTGAAGAGTTAGGAAACCAACAATGGCTGAAGAAAAGCTTGCAGCATTTTTTAGATGGATTTCAACTGTTGTAAACATTTAATTTACAGGTAATTAAAGCTTTATTTATTGAATATAGTGAATAATTAGGTTATTATGTGGAAGATGTACTTTTGTAATAATGTTTAGAGATATTAACTAACTATTCGTAAACACTGAGCTATGAATGATATTTATAGAATGATAACACTAGTCTGTATTTTCAAACTTTTTGTCAAATTATTTCTTAAAAGTAGCTGTTCTTTAATCAAGTTTTTATGCTGATTCCAGAAATAACTTCCGTTTTTTTCTATCACGTCAGGTTTTTACACAAAATAAGAAGTAATGTTTTGACAATTTTACTAATGAGCGTAGAAAGGTATTCAAATACCATTTCACACAAGGTAAGTTTTTATTCAAGAAACATTTTAAGAAATACTCTCAAGAACTCCCCTAATTTATTTCATGACTACATGTTAACAAGACAAGAAGCCAAAGTGTTTCATTTAATTTTTTTCAAACTTTCTCTTCTTTGAATTTCTTGCAGATCCTTGAAGTTGACTGTCCCTCCTCAACATCCAACAGCAGTCGGCCATCATAGTTTCATTCCATCTCCTCTGGTACCTCCTCTCCATTTCCTTAATATCTTGGTGAAAACGTTCACCCTGCTCTTCACTATAATGTCCCAGATTTTCTGGAAAGTAGTCGATATGTGAATGCAGAAAATGCACCTTTACACTCAACCCATCTTCTTGAAATTTTCCAACATTGTTTCGACAATGGCCTTGTAATTAGGATCTTTGTTATTACCTAAGAAGTTTTCAGTAACTGATCGGAAGGCGGTCGTTGCCTCTATTTCTCTCTCATTCATTGTCTTCTCAAAATCTTCATCCTTCATCAATTTCTTTATTTGAGGACCAACAAAAATCCCAGCCTTTAATTTGTCTTGTGTAATGAAGGGAAATTTTTGGAAAGGTACTTGAAGCAGGGTCCATCTTGTGGTAGAGCTCTTACAAATTGCTTCATCAAGCCCAATTTTATGTGTAGTGGCGGAAGCAATATTTTTAAATCTCTATATTCTTGAAGTGAAATTGTGAAAACAAACTGTACGTGATAGAAACAAACTAAAAGCAGTTCTGAAATCAGCATAAAAAAGTGAGTCAGAATCACTTATTAGTTTTCAGTCATTCGATATCATGCAGACTAGTGTAATTGTAGAATGATTAAATCGGATGAACAGAACTACCCAACACAATCCGTAGTACAAAGATAATAACCCAAGTAAGTAGGTGACATGAAACCTAATTAAAGTTACATATGTCCATTGTTCTCTATATTTATGTAGCTCCATCAATTATTACGATGCACCAGGACTTGCTGTGGAAAGGATGTTTAGATGGGAAATGGGGTTGTATGATTGCATTTCTAATTCGGAAACTATATTGCACATTTTTATCTCGACTTCAGTAATTAGTGGAGGTCCAAGGTTTTTGCTGATAAGACTATACTAAAAGAAATGTGCATAATATTGTGTACATACTTTATCATTGTATTTGAATTTGTTGCATCATTAGCAACCCTCTATAGGCAGCTCCTTTCTCTAACACTTTAAAATATTTCTTTGTAGCTGATATTTGGCTTACTAGCTCGAGATGTTTACGGACAGAGATGAGCAAGTTGCAAAAGGAATCTCTTCCTCAGCAACAAGGGCACAGTTTTCTGGTTCTAGATTTTCCTGTATTGTCTTGGAAGCTGCAACAACTATATTGACATTGCTGACATCACGAGATTCCGTCTTGGTCAAGGTCACATTGCAGTGTGATCTACAAATTTGTATATAGCTCACGCTTTATTTTAATTTATTTATCACTCTTTTATTTACTTCTGTTTTACTTTATGTTGTATTGTTACTTATTTCCTAAATAGAGGTTTAGGAGGACTGAGACAAAAACCATACCTGGGTACTATAATACTGCATTTTATGTATTGTTTATGTCTATTCATGTAGTTCGGTTTTACAGGCTTTCCTCTTATTACAACACTTAAAATATGAGCAAGTAAAGAAGTACAATAAAAATTGTAAAATTTCATAATTAGGACTAGGACAAATATCCAATGAAGGAGGAATCGACGCAACTACCACCTTACTTAGTACAGGTGACGTCAAAATTAAATTGAGTTTTATTTACGGACGCTCTTTAACTGCGTCCCATTCTACACTGGGCGCGAAAGACCGGAAATTTTGCTCAGAGGCCTCTTTATGGAACTTGAGGTTCTTTTGCGTGCCGTAAATCTATGATACGGGACCACCGGCTTTATAGGTGACGTCGTACTGAATACACGGGCCCAGGGCAGTTGACAGTCAGTACGTTTGCTTGTTACTGGTATGGTAGAGCTGCTCTCTTTGAGCTCTGTTTTATGTTCTATTCTACTCCTGACGCTTCTGTTTACAGTTCTAGGTTAACCGTGACACCCCCTTCTCCTCTGCCTATACAAACTGCAGTGTGCACACATTGTAAGCCAAAGGATATTTTCCTAGCTCTGCTCATAATCAAGAGATCATAAGTGTCTAAATTCTCCATCTAATGGCACCTTTGAGACGTGCATATGGGAGCCATGAGAAACAACGTTAAATCTTAAAAGCAGTGTGATTTTTAATAAGAAAACATTTTACAATTCTAAAATCAAATGACCTTTGCATAATTTATAAGGAGGCTTGAGATTGTCTCAAGGTCAAATACCACGCGTTTGCAAATTCGCGGCTATATGTGTTATGCCAACAGCTAAAGCACTCATTGGTTAAGGAAACTAGCTCGCTTCGTGCAATTTGCTCTGAAAATATGGGAATATTTAAAATAATACTCACTTTTTTCTGAATTTCAAAGAATAAACTATGTTTACGGAATATTAAAATCCTCTTTCAGACATTCATTCATTCATTCATTATCTGTTTACCCTCCTCTTATGTAGGACTTACACCCCCCAGGACTTACAAGCGGGTGCCTGGGGTCAGTGGCCCGTCGAGGAGCAGACACTCATGGATCACACAGAACATCCAGGATGGGTGATCAGCCCGATGCCTGGTATGGGATGAAGGAAGTAGATGAAACGAAATGTTGTTGAAACGGATGAAAGGAAAGGTGATGATGGAGCAGTTGGCGGAATGAATGGCGGGGGAAACCGGAGAACCCGGAGAAAACCCGCCCAGACGCCGCTTCGTCCACCACAAATCCCACATGCAGGTCCCTGGGATCGAACCCGGGCCGCCTCGGTGGGAGGCAAGCGGTCTAACCACTCGGCCACGGCGCCGCCCTCTTTCAGACAAGAAAAGCAAATTTTATGAAATGAACGTCTGTAATGTGTATACCCTACATCTATTAAAACAAGCTAGATGCAATTTTGGAATTACAATTATGTGAATTCAGGCTCATAACCATTACGCAAAACCTGTTTACCATAAGCACATGCAAGTCAGTGGACATGCAAAATTTTGGAATTTTTGTTAAGTACTCCGTATCTTTTGGCTGAAGTTACCACTGCTTCTGATATTTCTGGACACATATTCCTGATGCGATTCTTGTAATTATCACATTTGAGGTCATGAAGACCAGGATATTGCTCCACTAGCTCAATTAATAAGCTCTCTTCTGCACTAGAGAGTGACGTTTTTGTTTCATACAAGCGCCAGCCAGCGCATGACGTCTATACTACTACTTGGAAACGTCGAGTCAAAGCGTTGCGCCAGGCAGCGGCGTGAATATTAAAACTCTTCCGCGCATGCTCTGAACTTCGCGCCTCAACGTCATGCCAACGCCACGTCGCTAAGGAATCATACCTTTAGAAATAGTCCACCAGCCACAAAATCTAAACATTGACAACGGAGTACAGATAAACAGTGTAGTGGACAATAATACGAGGCCATAAAAGAAAAAGAAAAAAGATACAGAGCACGAACTGCACAGAAATGGTATGAACATTTCATGTAAGGTACAGCAGCATGATCCTGGTAGAAGGTCAATCTCTATTCCCTCCCTTGGACGGTCGTAGTAGTTAACCAATCAGAGCCAACCAGTGCCAATCAATGCATGACGGGACATCTAGAATACGTACCGTTTTTTGAGGAGATTCATAACAAGATGGTTGAAACATTGGCTAAAGCAATTCACATAATTCTTCGTCGACCAGACAGCTTAGATAATTGTCCCAAACTGGAGGTTAAAAGTAATACTAAAGTGAGTTGGACCATGTGGAGAAGAACAGAGGAGGTGATAGAGTTTTCAAAGGAATTCGTACACTGCAGTTCAATATCAAGCAGCGTACAGACCCGAGGTTGATGGAGCATGTAAAGGCTGTTCTTCCGTTCATATCGGGTGTCCGTATTTTATAGCGTCGCTGGGATTTATTACTAATTGAAAAGAAAGTTTAGTGTACCATCGTGTCGTGCAATTGTGCTCCAAAATATATGGATGACGAACGAAAAAGTGATTCAAAGAGGTCAAGCATGTGCTGCTGAATTTGACTTACACATCATAAGAGAAAATATCCAAATGGTTTCTATATGGACTGTGATCAGGGTCAGACCCACTATGATTTTATTAAAGTGCTTTCGTATACTCCATGTAGCCAAAATTACATGACAAATTATTATCATGGAATCCATTTACAATCAATTTATTTGCGGAAGTATTAGATTAACGATACTTCCTTATACGTGGCAGAACGGTATTGATAAACCTGACTAACTTCAAAAGAGCCATAGACATGGCGTTCAGCACTAATCTTATAGAATGTGCAAATATAGCATTTGAGCAACCTGCATTTCTTAAAACTGCTTTTTGTATCCATTCGTAATGCTTTGAGCATTATACTAAATGTCTTCGCTTATAGTTAAGATATCCGAATTTAGTTTGGCTTATACCTCTGCGATTACATCCAGTAAATGTTTGCATAGTTTTGCATAAAAACTACGCTTACTAGTACGTTTAGAACTTTTTAATGCATTTAACCCCGTTCTTAACACTCACGGCATTATGGGAATTAACATTGATGATACATGAAATGAAATAATAATTCGGAAAGGCGATTTGGGAAGGAAATGTCCCAGGCCTAAGTTTAGGGTACCTCATTTGCAGGTTACAACGACTAAGGAAAACATGAGAAAAAAAATCTGAGTAAAGCGAGTCGGTCCTTGCGGAATTAGACCTGGTTTACAAGTCCGCGTCTTAAAGACCTCGGTCACCCTTGTCGTAGCACATCCAGGGTTGCGTAATGGTACTGCAACTTCAGGCGGCGCAGATTAAAGTTGCCCACCTCACATTTGAAAGTGAATATGATGCAAAAACATTAAATGTAGTTTTATTTATGGACGCTCTTTACCTACTATAGTCCTTAGCGTACCATTCTATATTGGGCGTGAAAGACCGGTAACTTTGCTCAGAGTCCTCTTTGTCAGGCTTGAGGTTCTTTTATGTGTCGTAAATCTACAACACAGGACCACCAGCTTTACTTCCCTTCCGAAGGAAGCCATGTTAAGGATTTTTACGCCCGAAAAAATCCATCGCCTCCGCCAGATTTAAACCCGTTACCTCGGGAACTAGAAGCTAGTATAGTACTCCCAGACCACCGAGGACGACGAATATGATATGTTGACTGCTCAGAATAAAATAAACACACAGAAGCGAAGTGCTGAAAAAGACTCACCACTTCTACAAGTGAAAATTACCCCCTGCAACATCAGTGCATCATTGTGCACGTTTAATCATGTTCAGATAGACCCGGCATGAAGCACTAATTCGTATCGCTGGTGGCAACATTGTCTTTCAGATCGTTATTTATTTATTTAATTCTTTTAATTCCATTAACCCGGCTTTAAATACATTGGTCTTATCGGAGGCTTTTCCTTGGGAACTTATGGCATATTGGCTCGTCTTCTCTTGCCGTTGGGTTTTTTGCACTTTTTGAGTTTTAATCCTTAGGTCTCTCTCTCTCTCACACACACATTCACACTCTCATTCACACTTCTAGACTCTAGTTAGGATAGGGAATAATTTTGACTAGAGAAACATTCCCAACCCCTCAGCCGGGAATCGAACCCGGGACCCCTCGCACAACAGGCAGATGCCCTACCGACTGAGCTATGGGCCAGCCCAGATATTTATTGTGTGTGAGGTTCTTTTATACATCTCGCTCCTCTCCCCCTCAACTGTCCCTATAGGAAAACTTCGCAATAACTTCTGATGTGCCAACTAAAGGAACCCTTTCTCTTTTTACATTTTGCATTGAGATAGTGTAGGTATACTCCGCTAGTAATTAATATTCAGTAATAGCAACGCAGAGTAATAATGCTAATAACAGGAAAGGGAACATTTAATGTTAATAATGATGGTATCATGGTATCAATTTGTATAATGACCGTTACTTAACGTTCAAGTGTGTATTATTTTATGTAAGAATGAAATTGGAAGAGGATAGGCTAAATATTTTGGCAGACGAGTAGTAATTAGTGACTCAGGTTGTGGAGTTTGACTTTACTTTAGTCCCACCATGGTTATTTGTAATAGTACCATTGAATTCTGAATTTGCTTTGCGCACTGAACAAGTCATCCAGTTGCCAGGTCATTCACTATACCATTAGTGTAATTTCTTCTGTTTTATAACTAATATTTCTTAAATACAAACCATATCTAACAAGATTCTGACGGTTGGTAGTTCAACTGTGGGAGCTCTCTGCCTGTTGCTGCCAAATGATGTAAATGTGTCGAAAGCTGCAGCCATTATCTATTTTTTTTAAGTTCCCTTGTTGTACCCAGTTTATGCTACTGTGTTTTACTGTTTTCATACCGCTTATTTCCGCAACACGCATACACACACAAACACCCATGCCCGCGACCCTCAGTTTGGCGGAGCGCCGGAGCGACCACGGCTAAGAGGGCCGGCATGCTATGAAACCATTAGCCCCATAGCCATTGTCAACAGTAGACGATTCCATTTTCAAAATCTCTGAGGGAGAAAAAATATTAATACATATAATTTTAAACCAAATTAATAAAAGTAAGAAGTTACGATATTTTAAAAAAGTTTAAACGAAATTGAAGCTAGAAAATCATTCATTTTACACATGAATGGCAGAACTTTTTACTAGTGGTTTTTCCAAATAAATTTTTTAAAACCCTAACGGAACAAATTTAGAGCATAAAAATAACCAACTGCTGGACACAATGCATAATGAAATAGGTACAGTAAGGAAAATATTTGATGAAAATGCAATAAGTAACCACTAATGAGAATACTACCTCGCTGTAATTGCTGAGGTTAGAAAACACCTAACAAACATAACGATAAACAACACTCAGAAAAACGTTGCCCGTCCAGAACCCTTAACAGATTCAACGAAATAAGATTCCGCATTCCTAGACCACCAAATTAACCGCTTTAGAAAATATATACTCGTATAGTTTGCGACCACAGATAAAATAGTCTTCTCATTTGTTCATTATAAAATATTGGTTCACTGATTTATAATGTTAGCAGTTTTCTCTCTGTATACAGTTACTTAGCTTCCCTGCTAATGAACACGATTAATGCATAAATGCAAAGGAAATAAAGCACAAATTTCTAATATGAGGGTTATCAGAATGTTTGAAGAAACAATGTTTTGAAGACCCCATTTCGTGTGTGTGAACAGCATAACTGAAAAAAATTAAGTTTTGGATAAATTGTAAACTTTGTAGCGGTATTACTTATAATGTTTGTGTATTTGTGTTTACTTTACGCGTTGAAGCCATCTTGTGACGTGATTCATTTGTTAGGTTTGTTCGCTCCATCTGGTGTTAGCAATTTGCGGCAGTATTAGTGTTTGTTTGAAAGAATGCGACTATTATTTGATTTAATTTTTGTTTACTGTCCTCCGGCTAGCTATTATCTTTTCTTGGGTCGAGCACTTCTCTTTATACAGGTTGTGTAAACGGAAAGGAATCTTTTATCCAAAGATAACACTGATGAAGAAATTTATTATACACTTTTATTGTCGAAACACAGTCACTATCACATTTACATATTGATCTTGACACTCGCCAAACTGAAACTGTTATAACAACTTCTTACTAATCACTTTTAATCCACGTACTTCAACCTTTTGTATAATTAACTTTATAACACTTGAGATTTCATAACTCTGTTACGCGTAACCTGCAAATTGATATCCGAAGTGTGCCGTACAAATACTTTCGACGAACTGATGGGAATGCGACGTGTAGTGTACAAAGAATTTTGATGAACTGACGGACCGAAGGCGACGTGTAATGTATTGAGATTTTCGATGAACTGTGGGCGATCTACCTCTAACCTACTCTTTTTATACTGCTTCACCCAGATATGCCTAAAGATTATAAGTGAACTGCAATTGGCTAATAAAACGCGCCAACATTAGCGTCTATTTTAATGTCCAATGAAAATTATGAATACATATGCTCTAGGGAAACGTTCCAGAAGATTCTCAAGGAAAAAACGCGCCAACATTACGTAACTTCCTCGTTCCCAATAATGATAAACAGCTCACCCCCTCGCTGCATTATTGTACGCTATTATTGTCAGTTTCAGTAAGGCCGTATAAACTTACTTCTCAACAATAATTACAATCAATAAACATCTCAAATCAATGTCACATAAAAATGCATATTCATATTACAATCATTATTTACATTTAAGTAATTTGTGATACAAATTACTGCATCAATTTAGAGTTCAGTATCCTCCAAAAGTTCAACACGAGGATTTTTGAGAACCCCCTCCCCCTTCAAACTACTCCTTACATAGAAAATGCATCGATATGTTTTTTATTTTCTCAAATATTGTTCCTAATATTTACATTTAAATACCATGTATTCAATATACTTACATGATTAACAAAATGTATATCTCAAATTTTCTGGGAATAACACGTGAAGTCTTCTGCATTCAGGAGGCATTTTGTATAATTTTTTATAACTGGTAAACCATAAGAGATAGATACAAACTATTGAATAAACAACGTAAATCTCTTTCAAGCTTACACATTATTTCAAATAACGTTTTCTGTGCCATCAACCATTTGTGGGATATCCGTTGCTATTCCTTAGAATTTTTCGATAAAGCTTTTTTAGAAGTGCTAAAATCCACTAAAAGTGCACAATTCAGTCGATTCTCCGATGTAATCAAAAGAGTACGCACTTTCTAAGATAGCTTATAGCGACCAGCTTTTAAATATTCACTTATCCCTTCCATTTTACGCATCCCCCTTGTACCTACAACGAAACGTTTATCTTGATTATCATGAAGTAGATAGAAAAATATGGTTTTGTAAAAATAAATCGTTGAAGCTATAGAAATAAATGATAGTGGACACAAAAAATCATATAAATGTAGATAATGCTATAAGACCTTTTTTAATTGGTAGGACCTCAAAATGTATATCTGCGGTGAAATCTTGATATCGAATTTTGTAGTGGAGAACAATACTTCCTCTGGCTAGCCCCGTAGCTCAGTCGGTAGAGCACCTTGCCTACTATGCGAGGAGTTCCGAGTTCGATTACCGGCTGGGGTGGGAATTTTTCTCTAGCTAAGATTATTCTCTATTGTCCCCAGAGTCTGGAAATATGAATGTGTATGTAATCTAATGATTAAAACCCAAAAGGTGCAAGAAGCCCAACGACCAGACAATACGGGTTAACACCATTGCCATTAGGCAATAGGTTCCAAAGGAAAGCGCAAATAAGAAAATTTATTTAAAGGCGGGGTGTAAATGGAAGTAAAAAAATACTTCCTCTATTTAGATAAGTAAACGTGGATATTTATTAAAATATAAACAATTTCGGAAATGTTTACCGTTCGTTTTAATTTTTACAATATTTAAGCAGTAAGTCCTAAAATGATAAATAGCTTTTCACTTATTTTAATGTGCTGAGGTAAAGAATATTGTAATATATTTTACTCGTAATTACATTATAAAAAATCTGATGTGTTACACACACATGACTTTCTCTACTCTTGTACAAACTATTTTTATAAACGCTTATTCTCCATCTACTTCATGTTAATCGAGATAAACATTTGCAGACTCTATCTTATTGCTAATGTTCTTGTAGATGTAAGGGGAATATATATTTACAAGGGCAATATAGAAATACAGTAGCCTTTAAGCACATACATATCTCTTAATAGCTGGTTGCTAGGTGCAGCACCATTCTCTTTGCCACAGATTAATACTCTTTGCATATCCAAGATAAAAAAATCTGATGTGTTACACTCACATGACTTTCTCTACTCTTGTACAATCTATTTTTACAAACGCCTATTCTCCATATGCTTCATATTAATCGAGATATCGAGATGTCAATCTTATTTGTAATTTTCTTGTAGATGCAAGGGGAATATGGTAGCTTTTAAGCGATAGTCAAATATTTTATCGCTGGTTGCTATGTGGCGCATTCCATTCTCTTTGCATGTCCAGAACATAAAAAAATGAATAACGAATTTGAGAAAAAGTATAAGTATTGGAAAATTTAAGGAAAGAACAAGCAATATCTCGAAAACGGTTCACTCAACAAAAAAAATGTATATGATATAAGTTGTGTATTTTAACGCGATCTACATTTTTTGTGTTGTAAAATTTTGTCTATCTCTTATGGTTTACCAGTTATGCAAAAGTCGTTCATAATGAAGAATACTTTTGGAGACATTCCCAGAAATTTCGAGATATACATTTCATTTGTCATGACATTATCTTAAACATATGATATTTTCATCAAAATCGTTAGAGCCATTTTTGAGAAAATTAAAATTTTCGAAAAATGTTCCATGTAAAGGGTAGTCTGGGGTCGGGGGATTTTCTTGAAAATCTTCGTGTCGCATCTCTGGAAGATACTGAACTTAAATACCAAGTTTGGTGTTTATCCGACTGTTAGTTTTTGAGTTATGCTGTTCACAGACACACACACACACAGACACACACACACACACACACACACACAGACACACACACACACACACAGACACACACACGGACATGTTTCCAAAAATGCTTTTTTTGGATTCAGGAGGTCTCAAAACATGTAATTCCGGTGAAATCTCGGTATCGAATTTTTGGGTGGAATGCAATACTTCCCCTACTTACTATACGTAGTAGAGAAAGTAAAAATGAATAACGAATTCCCATTTGAGAAAATAAGTATCGAAAAATTTAAGGGAATAACAAGCAATATCTCGAAAATGGTTCACTCAACAAAACAAATGTATATGACATAAATTGTTTATTTTAACGCGATCTACATTTTTTGTGTAGTAAAAGTTTGTCTATCTCTTATGGTTTACCAGTTATGCAAAAGTCGTTCACAATGAAGAATACTTTTGGAGACATTTCCAGAAAATTCAAGATATACATTTTATTTGTCATGATAATATCTTAAACATATGATATTTTAATTAAAATCGTTAGAGCCATTTTTGAAAAAAATTAAAATTTTCAAAAAACGTTCCATGTAAAGGGTAATCTGGGGTGGCGGGATTATCTTGAAAACCTTCATGTCGCATCCCTGGAAGATACTGAACCTAAATACCAAGTTTGGTGTTTATCCGACTGTTCGTTTATGAGTTATGCTGTTCACAGACACACAGGCACACAGACAGACACACACACGGACATATTTCCAAAAATGCTTTTTACTTTCTCTACTACGTATAGTAAGTAGGGGAAGTATTGCATTCCACCCAAAAATTCGATACCGAGATTTCACCGGAAATACATGTTTTGAGAATCACTGAATCCAAAAAAAGCATTTTTGGAAACATGTCCGTGTGTGTGTCTGTCTGTGTGTCTGTGTGTCTGTGTGTCTGTGTGTCTGTGTGTCTGTCTGTGTGTCTGTCTGTGTGTCTGTGTGTCTGTGAACAGCATAACTCAAAAACGAACACTCGGATAAACCCCAAACTTGGTATTTAGGTTCAGTATCTTCCAGAGATGCGACACGAAGGTTTTCAAGAAAATCCCCCCACCCCAGACTACCCTTTACATGGAACATTTTTCGAAAATTTTAATTTTCTCAAAAACGGCTCTAACGATTTTGATTAAAATATCATATGTTTAAGATATTGTCATGACAAATAAAATGTATATCTCGAATTTTCTGGGAATGTCTCCAAAAATATTCTTCATTGTGAACGACTTTTGCATAACTGGTAAACCATAAGAGATAGACAAAATTTTACTACACAAAAAATGTAGATCGCGTTAAAATACACAACTTATGTCATATACGTTTCTTTTGTTGAGTGAACCGTTTTCGAGATATTGCTTGTTATTTCCTTAAATTTTCCAATACTTATACTTTTTCTCAAATTCGTTATTCATTTTTTTATGTCCAGAACATGCAAAGAGAATGGAATTCGCCACATAGCAACCAGCGTTAAAATATTTGACTATCGCTTAAAAGCTACCATATTCCCCTTGCATCTACAAGAAAATTACCAATAAGATTGACATCTCGATATCTCGATTAACATGAAGCATATGGAGAATAGGCGTTTGTAAAATTAGATTGTACAAGAGTAGAGAAAGTTATGTGAGTGTAACACATCAGATTTTTTTGGATTCAGGGGGTCTCAAAACATGTATTTTCGGTGAAGTCTCGGTATCGAATTTTTGGGTGGAATACAATACTTCCCCTACTTACTATACGTAGTAGAGAAAGTAAAAAACTAGTGGACTGTTGTCCTAAACTAAACGTATTTGGATGGTATTGTTTCTTTGAAACCTTTTCTGACCAATCTATTTTTTAATCATCAGAAGTGGATAGAAAAGACAAGCGTAAATATGCACGATCAAGTAAAATGAAAAGCAATGTAATTGAAAAACAGAATTGTATTATACTTCATATGTTTAAGCCTTATTAATATTCATTGAAGGTACCTTCATTAAGCTGCTGTTGCCAGGAAAATTTACGTAACATTCCATCGACACCGGATCACAAAGCCGTGCATAGATATAAATTAAAATTGGAAATACGATACTGAACCGGAACATTAAAATGTTTCGAAAATAACAAAATGGAAACAATAAGCTTGGACTAATAAAGGAGTATTCCATTCCAAAAAATGTGTTATTTATGACCTAACAAAAATACGTTTTGTGTTGGAGCTGGCCAAGTTTTGATCTTCAAAATTGGCAATATACCAGATTGTAACAGACAGTGCAGAATATGGCGTCATATTACTGATAATGCGACCAGCTTCAAGCACTTATCTTGGGAATCCCATTCTTGACCTTTTGGGGCCAATAGACCGACTGTTTCATAAGTAAACTAACCATATGGATGAAGCTTAGTTTAAATTCTTATTATATGCGAATTTTCTAGAAAAGTGACTACCGTCCTTCGCATGCATCTGA
Organism: Deroplatys truncata; assembly: GCA_030765065.1. Taxonomy (NCBI): domain Eukaryota; kingdom Metazoa; phylum Arthropoda; class Insecta; order Mantodea; family Mantidae; genus Deroplatys; species Deroplatys truncata. The sequence goes on from CM060976.1 coordinate 32,245,864, forward strand.
AATAAATTTGTGTTTTTCCTCTTCTTCTTTTTTATATCTTACCTCCTCGTTTGTAGGACTTACACCCCTCAGGACTTACAAGCAGATGCCTGGGGTCAGAGGCCTATCAAGGAGCAAACACTTTGGATTAGATAGACTATCCAGGATGGGTGATCAGCCCGATGCCTGGTATGAGAGCGAGGAAGTAGGTGATATGAAATGATGGTGAAATGCATGAAAGGAAAGGTGATGTTGGGGCAGCTTGTGAATGAATGGCAGGGGAAACCGGAGAAAACCCGCCCAGATGCCGCTTTGTCCATCACAAATCCCACATGTGGGTTCCTGGGATTCGAGCCTCAGTGAGAGGCTAGCGGTCCAACCACTCGGCCACGGCGCTGCCCTACAAATTTAAATTTTACTTTATTTTATTTCACATTTGTATTTATTTTTTATAACTTCACTTAAGTTTGCGACACAGATCTCTGTGTCATGGAGTTGTGCTCACAATGATGATGGTGCCATTTGCTATAATCGAGCGGTTGAATTCAGACCTGCCCGGCCACAATCGTGACAACTACGACAAATGCGCCCAAATTCACGAGCCGGAATCTGGACCCACTGATGTGTACCCAGTCTGGGATCGAAATCAAGATTCTTGGATCAATAAGCAGGTGCTCTACCAGCTGAGACAGAGGCAAATTACCTACATATGAGGTGTAAAGTGGGTTTCAGATTTCCCATTATATTCAACTGAATTACCCATTAACAAATATTCGTCGTCCTCCATGGTATAGTGGTTACCATGCTAGCCTCTAATTCCCAAAGTCGCGGGTTCAAAACCAGCGGAGGGCGATGGATTTTTTCGGGTGTAAAAACCTTAGCATGGCTTCCTTCGGAAGGGAAGTAAAGCGGATGGTCCCGTGTCGTACATTTACGGCAAGCCTGATAAAGAGACTTCTGAGCAAAATTTCCGGTCTTTCACGCCCAATAATGGGACACTAAGGACCACAACAGTAAAACAGCGTTCATAAATAAAACTCAATTTAATTCTAATTTTAACATTTACAAATAAAGTATTCCGTTTTACCTTTCAAGTTTTCAAGCTTTCATTTTACCTTTCAACCTTAAAACCAATTCTTCTATCCACTTTGCCTCAATGAAGACAAATACGTGCCTAGAAATGGTTTCAGATTTAGACAACAAGAGCTTTGTTTCTTACAGGATTTGGAGACAACTCCCAACTATTTTATATATCACAATCAGGAGCAAAGTTATACAATTCTGGTGTTTTAAAATCTATGCCATAAACACATTCCCCCATTTGATATCGATTTCAGCTGAACTGGCAACTATGTGCCTCTCGGCGTCTTACGAACCGTGTTCCACTAGGGCAAGTTTGCATGCTAGAACTTAGCGGTGAAGTTTCTGGATTGAAACATTACGTCTTGTAACTATATTTTCTTTTTCTTTTTGGTTTCTTTTGCTTTTTATTAATTTAATGGAAGCTGATAGTTTCGTACGGAAGAGACAAATAATACTAATTCTGAGATATTCCTTTATGTGAAAGCTTAATCTTGTAACTTTCGATTATATAACAAATTGCTATTATATTTTCCCTACTTAACATAATATAAATAAATAAATGTGTATATTGCATTAATGTGAAATGAAAACCTAAGATTTAGAATGATATTTCACTCTTTATGAGTATTTCGTACAAAAGAAGGAGCAGTATATACATATAAGATGAAGGTAGACTTACAATTTAATTGCACAAAGTCGATGCTTGCAGAAAATTGTGCACTCGCTTTCATTTATGCCGTCACCGCAGCTTTAGGTGGCATTTTACTGCCCTTCACAGGTGAGTATGCTATACGTATATAGCAAGGAGAATGTGTGTATCCATTTACCCTTCCGCGCATGCAGTGGCGTTCTGTTTTACGTGCACAGTTCTAAATTATTCGCATATGAATATATAATTTTAAGCGATAGCTTTTCTCCTATCACTTATAATAATGTTTAAATATATAACTAAATAAAACCTTGTTATACACAATATCTGAATGAAAAAATATTATAACGACAATATAATATAAAACTGAAGTAAATTATGCGTTTTACTACTCAAGAGGACACATTTACTAGACATTATTTTAATAATTTGTCCAATTTGCATTCTTATCCAACAGCTAATTTAGCTGTATAGGCACTGAATCATTTTCATATGTGCTGGAATAACTGTGGCTGTAAACGCAAATGTTCCCACATTTCATCACGTCCCCAGAGGGCCACCAGCGATTCAGTGTCTAAATTAGGTGTTGGACAAGAATGGAGTTTGGACAGATTATTAAAATAATGTCCAGTGAATGTCTCCTCTTAGAGAGTAAAAAGTATAATGTATTTCAGTTTTATATTTTGTTGTCATTAAAATATTTTTTCCTGGAGATATTGCGCAAAACAGGGTCTATTTAGTTGCATATTTAAACATGGTTATTATAAGTGATGAGTAAAGCTATTGCTTAAGGTTATATATTCATATGTGTGTAATCTAGAATTGTTTACGTAAAACAGGATGCCACTGCATGCGCGAAAAGTAAACAGATACACACACCTCCTCCTGTTAAGGCCAGTACAGTGCCTCCCAAAGCTGTGGTGACGGCATAAATGGAAGCGAGTGTACGATTTCCTATTTCTCCAGGTAAACATAGCTACAAGGACTAAGACGTTATAGAGGAATTTCATATGGGTGGAACTTCACTTAAATTTACTTTATTCTTCCATACAGTTGCAACAGGTGTTCGAAGTGACGACCCTGCTGGCGACTGTTCCGTGAGTAATGCCATCATCGCCTGCACAACCGATCGCGCGACACGTGGATGTGACATCATGGTAAGCTAAGGTGATGACGTTTTCCTTGAGATATTGGCTGAGTCACTGATAGTTCTCGGTGAGCGATTTCCATAAGATAGTCCGATAATAGAGTCTTGTGATAGATTGTATTAGTTCGCACGTCCGATCCACAGTTACTTGAAGACAGACAGACAGACAGACAGACAGATAGGTATAAGGCATCTTTATTGGTTTCAAATTATTGAAGTTGTTACACAAGTATTTAGTGCATGGGTCATTGACCATACATGCATATTTAAGATACAAGTATGGTGACAAATAAACAACAGAAAAACAAAACAAAACAAAATGAAAATAGATATAAATTACCTTTGTCTAACTGAACAAATTTGACCTAGCTTCGCGCACTTTAGCCAAGAAATTTGCCCATGTTTCGCCAGTTCCTCTGGTCAACCAGTGGCTTCCAGCATGCCAATCTCTTTCTTGAGGGACTTAAGCATTTTTAGTTGCTTGTAGCCAGCAATGATATAATGCGTTACTACTCGGGGCCTGCAATGGCACTTCATTTGGCAGTATGGAAAATTCGCGCTTTATAAAGTGGAGTAACCACCTCCATTGAGTGGGCTATTATAAAAAATAGTCCTATTTGATGTTCTAAAAGATATGTATCAGCCCAAACACTGTTGCGCTATTGGACTTGAAAGACCAGCTTTTGTATTCGTTAAGGATTCGTGTTGCTCAATAACACACATTGTGGGGGATTCACTTGGCCTGTGTTTGCAGTCTTGCTTAGTCTGTAAATAACACGCTTGACAAAAGTTTGGAACTTGTTAGATTTGTCGTATGACCTACTCAGCGAGTGTCACTCTCCATGTGCCATCCGTTTGTCGCAGCTCCCGGTTTGTTACATCACCTATTAAGGATACAACTTTGCATTATGTAGTGTTCTTCATAGAGAACACAACCAGATATTAAACTACTTGCAGAAGTCCCACGTCCTAAAATGCGGAAGACAAATTTCTTACGTAGCCATCGTCTGTAATACTCTGGTCCTTAGTTGTCACTCCGCAGGATGAGAAGATCAACCCATGTAAAGATGAAATGTACCTGCAGATGTTTGAAAGGTGTCCCGCAAACCACTCATCCGATATGAACTACTTCTTCAATCCTGATTAACCTATACCTATGAAACTATCTTATGAATTAAACATAAAACCCAAAGTAAAGCTTTAATTAACGTGGTGTCACTTTTGCAAAACGGTACTGCAGTCATGGAGACTGATCATTTCTGAGTTGGTGTAATTCTTATAATTATGATAGTTTGAATACGTTTTGGACATAGAGAGGAGATACTTTAGAGCTAAAATAACAAGCATTAACAATAATTAGGTTTAAAATTCTCATACAAAATATTTTATAAGAACCGTCAGCGACACTGGGCTTTCCATCCTTGTCCTAAACACGGCTTGTGTGGGAGAACAATTTATTCCATTAACTGACCTAATAGTGGTTAAACTATGAAGTCCCTTGAGTACTTGCGGCAATGTAAGTCGACATTACGATATGTCATCTCAATACAATTTGAGGTCTCCTTGTGGTTTATCGTGAAACCTGCGAGCCAGCTGGGGACTTTAATGTCTTACCAGCATGTTGCTATGATAGCTCAGTTGGTTAGAGCAACCAGACACAAACCAGAAGATCCGTGGTTCAAATCCCGGCTAAAACAATGAATTTTTTTAATCGTCTGATTCCATATGAATTGTGTTAGAACTGCATTTCCATACCGATTGAATTGAGCATATTAATACACTAATATCAACTCAAGGAACCACTGACACAAAAAAGAAAACATAGTTAAGTACAGAAAGACCAGAAGAACACTTTTCATAACAAAAGGCGCTTATAAGCAGATCTCCACTGGAATCGCTGCGTGTAAGTCAGGGGTGCAGTTGAAAGGGAAAATACCGAACTTCCCCCAACATTACATCCCAGCTACCGTAGCCTCTCTGACATAACAAGCAATTCAACAACGAATGGTGTCAATGGTGGACACTCGATAGTATGTAAGAATAATAATAATGTTGACAAATCATGTATTTATTTTCATTATATGACTGTAATACACTATGAATGCTTGTTTCTTTTTCGGGTCATGATTTGGAGATCTCTATTGCTACGGGCCTGTCTATATAAGACTGTAATTTAGTAACATTTAAGACCAATATGGCAACTAGGTTAGAGTCATTATTCTTGAACTGCTTTTGTTGTGAATGTTGTACATAGCTGAGAAGAAGTTCCTCCAAGCATTGTTAACATATGAGAGGCGAGATTTTTCAGATTAGGACACAAACTTGAATCCACTAGTTTCCATAATTCCATCCCTGTATTGTGCTGCACGCCAACGATCTCCAGCTTAAAGTTTAGTGGAGTTTCTTCTGTTTTTAAATATTAATATTTACACACTCATATTGTTATACATCGGGGTGAGGCCAAAATGTTCGCAGCTAAAATATTAAATTTAGATACACCGGCATAAACATTGAGGGACGTAGCTACAGATGCAAGCGAAAGATACCAAGAACTTGCTGCACAAAACTTAACCGGGCGTGGAATATTTATAAATATTTGAATTCACATTTTGCTCAGGTTTATTATAAATTAAGGTGGCCTACATTCTACACAAAAAGGTTACAGACAAAACACTGGGGGGATGCCCCACGCACACACAAGGCAACACGTACTCTTACATACTCATCCTAACATATGGAAGACTCACACAACTCGCTACAACTGACGCCAAGCCAAGCCAAACCACCACACAAAAAGGCTATTCCCTTGACTTGCCTTCACCCCCCAATCAGGAAGACGAAGTTGCCGCGCCGGACAAGAACTCAACACACAAACACAACAACCAGCTCAACAATATTATACACAGCAATAATGTGTCCGACGCGATAATACACACACATACGCTAAAATATCATTCAGGTCATGAAATTAGTTTTTAAACTCCAACAAAAGAATCTCCAGAACATGTTGGTATTTTGTAATAACACGACTCTTTTGTCTTAATGATGACTTCAGACGGGAAAAATGACGAAATCCTGGCTTCTGCAGCTGATGAAACCATAGCCGAGTTTACCCATAAATGACCTAATGGCTTCGGCCATATTCACGATAGTGATTTTTCCTTTGTAGCAAGTATTTAACCGATATAAATGATCACACAAGTCTGTTAGGAAGGCAAGATCCATAATTCACTAACTATTGGATATTTCACGGATGGTAATATTGTGTTCTATCCCCGCTTAGCCAGCGAATTTGGAACTAGTAAGTTAAATCGTTAGGATCACAACATAGTTCTTGTACATATTACTGAAACGGTCGATATGGCAGTGAGTTGCTGTTAATTAAGTTAACAGCTTTAGCTACTACTGACATTATGTTTTCTAAAGTTGATGACTTATAGAGAACGGAGGCCTGCAGTAAAGGTTGCTTTTCACAGGTACTCTCCAAAAAAAGAGAATCATTCCTTAGTCGCGTACAGGATTTAATTGCTACATTTATCGCCTCCGCACCCCTTTGAATAATGGATGAGTGTACCTTAATAAAAGATTGGACCTCCTTGGTACGTGTAAATACTAAGTAGTAACAATATGACGATAGTAATGTTTCCCTTCTGAAAACTCTACCCTGCCTATTTGAAATGTTGTAGTAAGACATCTCCATGGCGCACATCTTCCACTATTGCAACCGTTTCCGACCTCGCACTCTAGCTCCTTGGATTTACCCCGGCTTGGTTAAGTGGCTTATCGGTGCCATGGTCAACCTAGGATCACACTTCCCAGTGTAATGAACTTCTATTACCGAGACACTCATATTGGTTCCCGGAAACGTGCAATTGTAACAATAGTAAGGGAGGAATGACTGACTTCACCACCTGGAGAATTCAGGCTTGCTAAATTGAAGTAAAATCCACCAATCCCCCTGTAGGAAGCTAAATATCTAGATCTTTAACATATCAGAAGATTTTGCAGACCAGAGCACCATTCCTACTACGTTGGTGTTTGCTATTCACGCCTCTCATACGAACTGTAGAGTTCCCAAATTAAAAGCAAAGGTCGACAAAACCCAGCAGCAGGAGGAGGTTTAAGAAATCGCTAAGTTTTTTCAGAAAAGCAGTATAAAGTAAACCAACAACGTCTGCATAAATTTTGCTTTTTATAAAAAAAAAATTGTGCTTATTTTACGGTTACATTTATTATTACTATTAATTATTATTATTATTATTATTATTATTATTATTATTATTATTATTATTACATTGAAAGAAATTACGGTTTTTTAACTGTACATTTAATGCACTCATACGTACAACTAATCAAAGCTAATCAAAATACAGATATTCATTGCTTTCTGAATTATATTAACGTTAATCTATTGGCTATAAAATATGTTTTTAGACAGCAACGCCTAAAAGTAGAACTTCTAACGCAGTGCACACGAGCTAAAAGCTTTAGATTATCACACTAGTGCGATAATCTTCATTGTGACCAACTTTGGTTTCAAGTCCAATCACATGGCACATGCCCTTTGCATTTTCTCATGTTTAATAACTCGACTTGGTTTGAGTAGGGTTTACTTTTCATTATGTCGTTTCATATTATTAATCTCTAATTGCGCTCGCATTATCTGTACACAATACAAATCATCATACTTCAATTTATCGCAGTTCGCTGTACAGTTAACCTATACGTTATATTGGCAGCTTTCTTTAATCTAAAACGTTACTCTTTTATCTAACCTATTTAAAGATTAAATGGCGGAAATTATGAATTCGGAACAAAACTGAAATGGAAGTGAAATTACAGAAGCAGAAGAATAGCACTAGAAACACTTACCCAACAAATCCAGAAAGCAATATGATATAGAATTTAATCGCTTCACTGTCTGGTGCAAGACAAAACATCTTGAAAATAATTTCACTGAAAATGACTACTAATGAATCAACAAAACATCCAGAGATCTCACATCTCGCTTTTTTAAACGTCATTTCTCTTGTTTCAAAAAACACGTTCTAAACGTGATCTCTGTTAGTTTCAGGAATCAGTATAATATTATTGATATTTTACAAATTCAAGCTCTGTCTAAAAATAGAACATATGTGCCACACGTGTTCAAAGTGGTTTTATCCCTTGTATCACAATAATCTACTATTAATAAAGCTACAGTGGCGTTATCTTTTCTGAAAACATAATAATTATGGACATTAATCTTTTTTCTTTGTAGTTTGTGTCTTTAGCAAAACATTTTGGTAAATGGTACATATATATATACACAAACACCAGTGGCCCACACAAGCCGTCCTTAGTTGAAGTTAGTTTATACCGGATAGCGCGAATGCCAAAGGTTTTGCCTAAACAAAGGGGACTCCATACAGATTAGTGGAGACCTGCACTGCCCCTTTAAACATCAGTGATGCGGCAACGTCTGTTGCACCTATGTATGCGGGAAACATAAAGCTGCAATCGACGGCTTGTTTGGACCACCTGGTACATATCTGTGTTTGCGCGTGTGTAATTACGGTGTGGAGTCATATGTTAACCAACTTACTTAATACTGTGGTACCGCAAAGAGAAATACAATGACACTGTAGTGAGCTATTGCATTTTATATTTTAAATCCCATTTTTACTTTCTCTTCCACCTAATAACTAATAGTAGGTAAGAGGATGTGTTGTATTCTACGCAACAATTTCATGTCGAGATTTTACCGGAGATACATTTTTGAGGCCACCTAATACCAAAAAAGCATTTTTTGAAAAATACCCGAGTGTGTCTGCGAACAGTACAAATCAAAAACGAAAAGTCAGTAAAACACCAAAACTTGACATTTAGCGACACGAAGTATTTCAAGAAAATTCCCCACCCCAAACTACCCTTTAGATGGAAAATGATTTGAAAACTTCGATGCTCACAAATGGCTCTGAAAATGTTAATTAATGTACCATATGCTTAGTATATTTTCAGGACAAATGAAATTTAAGTATATCCTGGATTTTCTAGGAATAGTTTTGAAGCGCTCTCCATTATAAAGGATTTTTGCGTAACTAGTAAGCCACAAGCGATAGATAACATCTTACTGCACAAAAAGATATAGATTCGTTAAAGCACACAATATATGTAAAACACTTTTTTTAAATTAAGGATTTTTAGAGATATTCCTTGTTATTGATTTGAATTTTCAAATACTTGTAATTTTCTTGGGTGAAAAATCACTACTCTTCTTCTCGTGTTCATGCAAAGAGAGCGGAATACGACTCGCTTAAAGCTACTGTATTCCCTTGTACCTACAAAGTGATAAGTAATTACTACATTTTTGTAAATGTTTATCTGGATTAACAAAAAGTACATAGAAGCATAATCTTTGTAAGAATAGTTTGTTGAAGAATTGGTACAGAATATCATGTGAATGTAACACATCACATGTTCCTCTAACGGAATAACCGGCCTTTAAACAGGGATATTCTTGGAGAGCAGCTTTGAAGGCTTTACCATTATCAGATAAAAGTTCTCAGCTTAAGGCAAGGATGGTTGAGGTTTATAATGCCTCCATAATAAGCTCCTTGTTGGAAGAAGGACGAGTGAAATTAACTGCGTAATTTACCTATTTTCATTTCCTGTAATTGTATGGTGTTCCATGCTTTTTTTTGTAATTTTAATGCAGAACGTAAAGAGAAAATTTTATATGGAAGAACAATATTGTTAGTATCTGAAATGTGTTGTACATGTAATCTCTACAGATGAATATCAAGCCTGTCGACGTATCCCTGCAAACATGCATACTTTCTGATTATACAGTTCAGACTTAAAACAAACCCTTTTGTAATAATACCTGCTAGCAATGTTTTTATTCCTAATTGGCAGTAATCTATATATAGATTATGTGTGTGTGTCTCTGTGTGTATGTGTTCCTTATAAGCTTCTACACCATTGAACCGATTTCAGCCAAACTTGGCACAGTAAACCTTTGACACAAGGCAAAAATTGCTGCTTAGCTTAGAATTCGAAATTTCGCACCATTGCACCCCATTAGTTATTTAATTTTATGTAATGCCTACAAAATCTCACAAGACCATCTACATCCTTCACAATGGTAATTGTAATAGGTCCAATATTACCAACATAGGAATAATTTTGTTGTTGTTATTATATAAATTAATTATACTTTTAATAGACCTTAGCCCGGTCTTAGGCAAGTATTTAATATAGAGTCAACTGAAATAGTCTAAGGTCTATTAAAAGTATAATTAATTTATATAATAACAACAACAAAAAATAATTAAAACCCTTAATAATAATATATAAGCACCCAGCACTGAAGTACTTGCAATAAGCAGGTCGCCGCTAAGTTTGTCATCTCGAGGGAGATGCCTTGGTAGGTATCTGGGAAAACAACTTGAGTCAATTGGGGAATTCAATGCCCCACCGGCATGTTGTCACTGTAGCTCAATGGTTAGAGCAACCGCACGGAGAGCGGGAGAACCGTGTTCAAATCCCGGCTGTGGCGTTGAATTTTTCAGTTGACTCTATATTAAAAATAGGAATAATTACTTAGGATTTCACAACCTCACAAAATAACAAAGAAACAGCGAGTTCACATATTATTCGTTCATTACCTTTCTGACTAATCAGTCGTCCATCGTGGTATAGCGGTTACAATGGTCTAGTTCCCGAGGTCGCGGGTTCAAACCCGGCGGAGGCCGATGGATTTTTTTCGAGCGTAAAAATCCTTAGCATGGTTCCTTCGAAAGGGAAATAAAGTCGGTGATCCCGTGTCGTAGAGTTACGGCACGTAAATGATCCTCAAGCCTGATAGTAGCCTCTGCGCAAAATTACCTGTCTTTCACGCCCAATATAGATTGGGACGCTAAGGACCACAGCAGTTAAAGAGCGTCCATAAATAAAACTCAAGTTAATTTAATTTTCTGACTAATCACAGAGGAATAACACAGTCAAATAAATAAAATTACAACAGCTATGCCATCTGTGGGCATATTTGCGCAAATATAAAGGGCTACAATCGCTTGATAAAAAATCTCATGTGATACATCCACATGACGTTTTCTACCAACTATCGTTTATTAGTGAGTATACCAACTATTCTTACTAAAGATTATTTTTATATCTACTATGCCTCAATCCAAATAAACTTTGTAGATAGCTACATTACACATTTTGTTATAGATACAAAGAGAACCGTGATAGTCAAATGTTAAAGAACTGGACGCTATACGCTGGCCTTAAAATTCCATAGTGTTTCCATGTCATCGCTAGAAATAACTGAAAATCGATGGGGCTTAAAAAAGAATACCAGGTGTTGAACAATTCGAAATTTTAATAACGGATATCTCAAAAACGGCTTATGCTAAAAAGAACAATATTTGATGTAAATTGTGTGTTTTAGAGAGATCCACATTTTTGTGTGGTACGTTTTCGTCTATCCCTTAACGTTTACGAGTTATACCAGATTATACAAAATTCCTTCCGAATGAAGAGGACTTCCTAGGCTATTACCAGGAAATTCAACACACAGACACATTTTATTTTTCATGTAAATACCTTACACATATGGTATTTTAATCAAAATCGTTAGAGCCATTTTTTATAAAAATAAATTTTCGAAAATGTTCCATGTAAAGGGTAGTTGGGATGAGGAGATTTTTTGGAAATCTTCGTGTCGTATCTCTGGAAGGTACTGAACCCAAATACCAAGTGTGATTTTTATCCCAATTTTTGTTTTTGAGTTATACTGTTTACAGACACACAGACCTTTTTCTAAAGCTAATATGTTGCATTCTCATGACTTTCTCCATTCTTGCACAAACTAGTTTTACAAACGCTTATTCTCAATCTACTTCATGTTAATCGAGAAAAACATTTGCAGTCGTCCTCCGTGGTCTAGAGGTACCATGTACGCCTATGTACTCTAGTTCCTGAGGTCGCGGGTTCAAACCTAGCAGAGGACAATGGATTTTTTTGGGCGTAAAAATCCTTAGCATGGCTTCCTTTGGAAGGGAATTAAAGCCGGTGGTCCGTATCGTAGATTTACGGCACGTAAAAGAACCTCAAGCCTGATAAAGAGGCCTCTGAGCTAAATTTCCGATCTTTCACGCCCAATATGGAATAGGACGCTAAGGGCCATAGTAGTTAAAGAGCGTCCATAAATAAAACTCAATTTCAATTTCATAAACATTTGCAGAAACTATCTTATTGCTAATTCTCTTGTAGGTGCAAGGGGAATATGGTAGACTTTAAGCGATAGTCAAATCTTTTAAGAGCTGGTTGCTATGTGGCGCATTTCATTCGCTTTGCATGTCCAGGACATAAACAAGCGAACAAAGAATTCTCATTTGAAAAAAGTATAAATATTAGAAAATTCAAGCAAATGTCAAGGAATATCTTGGAAATGGTTCACTCAAAAAAATAATAAAAATATATATAACATTAATTTTGTGTTTTAACGAGATCTGCATTTTCTGTGTAGAAACACTTTGTCTATCTACGGTTCACCAGTTATGCAAAAGCCATTCAAAATGAAGAGGACTTTTGAGAACATCTAAGGAAATTCAAAATATATATCTCATTTGTCATGAAAATATTTTAAATATGTGATATTTTAATTAGGGCGGCGCCGTGGCCGAGTGGTTAGACCGCTCGCCTCTCACCGAGGCGGCCCGTGTTCAATCCCAGGGACTTTTCGTTTTTGAGTTATACTGTTCACATACACACGCATAGACACACACACGGATCTAAAATGCTTTTTTTATTCAGGGTATCTCAAAACATGTATTTCCGGTGAAATGTCAGTATCTAATTTTTGCGTGGAATGCAATACTTTCCCTACTTTTACTATACGTAGTAGAGAAAGTAATTGGCATTTCGAAAACTTATATATTGGAATGTGCATCAAAGCAAACAAAATACCTCTGTTTATTGTTCTTTATTTCCATTGATTATTCATTGCGTATTGATATAAAACAACATAAAAGCATTCAACATAATTGCATTGATTACAAAAGTCTCTATGGTGTTCAAACATTGCTAACGCAAGAGCGACAAATAAGTCGAAGTTTATAGGCATTCATTCTGCGATCATACTCCGATGTTCGGATGTTCACTTATTGCCATTTGTAGTTTCTCTTTTTTGTAAGCAGCGGATTTGTTTCTCTATGGGAAGTTAGTGATGCTTTTATAAGCATAAAAACAAAAACTGAGTGATACATAAAATGACATTGGGCATGGATAATAACAACAACATCAGACCATCGGAGTACTACTTACTATTGTTATTCATCTTTTCTTTGTATATTCATTTTGGCCTGCTTTTATTTTGTCTTTCGTGTGTTTTCTTAGTAGTTTAGTGTATGTTGATTACTGAGAATGAACAAGGTTATACTGATGTTACTTAAACTGATATTATTTCTTCTCTATAAATAACGACCAGAAATTCCGAATGTGACAGTGTGAAACCGTCACTCAGCTGTATTCAACAAGATTATCATTACTAATTATAATTGTTCAGCAATGCTTTTGAATAATGTTTTCTCAGCACTTTTTTATAGAGCCCTGAGAATTTTAATCAACTCTTTGTTTCTTTTGTAATACTTTTCAAATGCCTTCAAATAAACGCAAGGCTATTGGGTATGTGCAACCTAAGGCTAAATGTTGTAGGGATAAACTGTCAAACTGTCAAACCACGTGCATCTCCAGGTATTTCAGCTAGTAATTTCATATAGCTGAAGCTCTAAATTCCAGATTTCTACACTATCTAATAACTTCTGAATAAAATTAGAATTGTAAGAAAGTAAACCGATAAGCAGAAACAGCGAGAAGTAAGAAAATCCACTCCGCAGTCTACTAAGCAGGTATAGAATTACATGAAACAAGTGAAGATCGGTCGGTCCTTACGATTTGAGGATCCCAAATGCGAGTCTAGGCTCTCTCCGCAATGCAAGTGATAATGCTTTAGCCTACGATTCTCTTGAAGATCCTTCTTTTGTTCTTAATTTTGAATAAAATGTTATTCTGAGTAGAAGAGGAAACATGACAGAGTTGACGAATCCTGAGATGTAGATGGTACCTTAAAGTTAACCACAAATATTGATCCAACAGTTAGTCGTGCTTCTGTTACGCAATCTAATAAACAAGAAGTAGAAAGAAATATTGACTCTTGCATTCCTATATGCTCTTCTACACTCTTAGAAGAAATCTGAGAAGATCAAAGTATTCAGTATTGTTGCAGATACTACGAGAAACATTGTTGAAGTAGTTGTTGTGCTTGGGTAACAACATTCTGAACTTGGTGATTAAATAATGTCTGTGATTTATAATTTGATATTTTAATTTTATATAATCTTTATTTTTACCTCCAGTAAAGTAAGAATGGAAAGTTATTCAAAAGATCGCTGCATACATGTTTGCAGTTTTGTGCTAGGTTTAATGCAATAATTATAAAAAAGAACGTGCTGGATGATTTATCGTAGTAAAGAATTTTTCAAAATAAAAATACGTTCGAGGGAAAGACCTCAGATGGTAGCCTTTACCTATACAGATGAATCGGCATTTGGGAGTACACAAACTACCACAGATCTATCAGAAGAATGGATTATTCGAGTCTAGTTAAGGTATTTGATCCTACTTGATATTCTTATACTCAATGTGTATATTGAGCATATTTCTTAAGTAATGGTAATTCAATAATAATATCGTTTAGTATTGTCGCCATACCCGTTTATACATCCTCATTGATTTTTAAAAATTACCAAATAATTAATAATCATGGCTAATAATCAAAATATTAGGGATCATATGGTACAAAACGAAATTGAATATTGATTACCGAATACTGTATTAAAATGCGAAGAATGTAGTGCAAGAGATGACCTTATGCCCACCTTTGAGCTATTGGAAAAAACTTAAGCGCATATAAAGTTTACATGTGATTATATCTATATTACATTGTTGCAGTTAAACATTTTCAATTTTCATTTATATGGTACATATGATTATAAATAGTGACGATGTTTAATCATTTGTCGTAAATATTTGTTAATTCCAATGATTGCTATTAGTTATGTATATTGTAAGTCGCTTATATGTGTTGGCATAGTAATTATTACAATCCATTTAGTTTAAATTATACTTAATTCAAGATTAAGCCCATTTATCTCGACCCTCAGCTACAACACTAGCTGCTATGATGATAAGTCACATGCAGTCTGTTTCATTTCCATGTAAAACAAACAATTTATTGATTTAATTGCTTTATGTTGCGGTGATATAAACAAGTAACTAAAGAAGAGAAAACTGTATTCTATGCTTCGCCCAAGTCACGGATTAAGCGGACGTGTAAATGCGTTTCGTTTCACGGCTATCATAATAAGCCAACACATAAGCAAATGTAAGCACATATTTATAGATGTTCACTTAACGTTATAAGTAAGGATTTGCATTCTATACACTGAACAGTAAGTTTTATTGAAGTGGGTTTTCTTGAATTTTAATGCTACAAATTATTTCATTCCCTTGAAAACCATGACCTGGGATAAGAACTCATCGCTCAACATTAGTATATTTATTCAACATTCCTTGAAAACCACTTCGATTGAAAATTACGTCAATTTAAACTTGTCATTCAAATAACGCCTCGTCGTGAGCTACTTTCAGCTTGTTAATACTATTCAACATATGCAATCATATACATCTTATGTGCACGTCTTCTGTGTAATTATTGTGCATTCGGTTTATTGTATACTTGGAAAATCAGTGAATTAGGGTCCTTGTGGCTACATATACCTTAGAGACTGGTAAATGTACGAATGAGCGAAGGGGCCCCCTCGCCGGAGCAGAATACCGCAAGTAGGTCGCAGTGGTCGTTTTTGCTGACCGTGACCCCTAGGAAGAGGGATGAGGGGAGAGACCCGAAGGGCGACAACCGCAAGCATGGACCGACCCCCTAACATTTCCAGATCGAACGCATTCGACTCCGCCCGGGCCCATCCACAAGCCCGGCAGTCCCCCCGGGACGGAGCTCACTCGGAGGCGAGACCTGAGCAGTGTCGCAACGACGCCAGGGAAGAAACCTCTACAGAGCACAAGCCACCGCCCAGCCGCAACCCGCCGAACACCGATACCTGGTCCTATAACCCTGACAAGAAAGATGAAGGGGACAAGAAATGAGAGGCAGGAGAGTCGTGTGGAAGCTGAACCATCCCAGCATTCGCCTGCCGTCCCCGGGGAAATCAAGGGAAAAACTCATGGGTCACAGTGCGCGGTCGCCGGGGATTGAACCCGGGTCCTCCCGAATGCAAGTCACACACGTTACCGCGACGTCACCTCGTTCAGCTTGTAGACTGATACTTTCGTTTAATACATTTTCTGTCTGGGAATATTCTATTTGGGGAGTTTAATCTTTCTTTTCCTTCCAGTGTTTTAATCGGCATTTAGAAACACAATGGATACATCACAGAAATACTATCGCTGGAAAGCACATTATGTCAAACTGAATTCCCTCGTGTATGAATAAAGCTGCCAACGAGAGTGCTAATAATCAGCCACGTGTTACATTTGCTTCTCTAAAACCCAGGTTTTACATACGCACCTTCGACTTCATACTAAGCTTTTAATCGCAAAAATGGGATCTACTTCTCGGCTTTAACTCACGCGTAGGTACAAAGAGTGCCAAGGGAAATCTCACTGCACCTCGCGTCTATGCCACATTATTTATCGTTGTACGTGGCCTTGCGAAACCATGACCATTTCATTGATTGCTTTAGGCCACGGTGCAAGGGCGCGCCACTCCTTCTGCTAAATAGTTACACTTATAACCACAACAAAGGTTACAAAATGCCGTAGAAATGAAATATATGTTTACGCTCTCTATCGTATTGGCTAAAAGAGAAAGACGTAGAGTGAGTGCATTCAGTTTGTCATACAGATCTCTTATCGTGATTGGTAGTCCATACCTTATCTGCTAGTGTAGGACACGCCTTTGAAAGGGTTAAAAGCTAAGGAGTAAACTTGATGAGCGCCCAGGTTAGCGAAATGTAGAATTTGCAGTGAGAGAAGATTTTCAGTGTTATTCATTAAATACATAGCAAGGCAGCACTTGATGACAAAAAATTAACAGAACTGTATTCTCACAGGGATATCAAAGCTTGTTGCTGCATAGAAGCAACATAACTAAATAATAAATAAATAAATAAATAAAGCAGCATGTTTTCTCTCTAATTCAAACTATAATTGGTTAATATACCTTTACTAACATATTGCTGATCATAGGAATACAACAGGATTGTAGACAAAAATATAACCCAATTTTATTGCCATAATATGTATGTCATATTCGGTAATCCATATACATGTACATATTTATCTCTAGTTTCTAAACAATTATAACCAAAGAGTAATTTGCATTTAGTAAACGGATATCATCATCTGCGGATGTTTTACGGGGAGTGCCCACTTTCTGACGAGTATTTAGACCATCTTCCCAACTTTCCTGGAATATTTTTATCCAGTAATTTACTATAAAACACTTTTATGCACTGCGGTTGCAATTGCTGTAACAGTGCGACCAGCCTCCCACATACCCACGATATGTCCACGAGTAATTTCGCTAGCATACGGCATGACTGGTTCTGAGACAATAAACATGTTTTGGTTTCAATAACACCAGAAAAAGCAAAGATATCAACATCCCCTCTTTTCCTCCTTATTGCTGTGTTATCAAGCCACCACGCTCTGCGATAGGTAAGGTGAAAGACACGCCTCAAAAGACCCCAGAAAACGATACAAAATCCGCCGAATGCTTTCTTTGGCGTTCTGTGTACATTATGCTATTTCACGACTTATGCCTACACGTTCCTGCTACATGTCTTTCTCCATCCAAAGGCTTCATCAGTTTCAGGTACCTCATCACAGTACACAGCGGTAAACAGCTGGCATGAAACGTTCCAGTTGTCTTCTGGCCGTGGCATTGCATTTTTCATCTATCCTTCCATACTTAGCCTCACAAGGTTACTGTGTAAGAAGAATCAACAATGTAAATTAGGTCTATATTAGAATTAGAAATTATAGCCTGAATTATAAATCCGGAATTTAAAGTACTTGCAGCTGTATATCGTTTTTAAGGCGCACCATCGCGGAGTAAAGGAGATGGCCTAACTAGGTTTACCGGGATGCATAAACCAGTAGAAAGAAAGTTAATGTGGTTCAAGAGTATCATCATAGTAGCAAGTCGCGACCTGCACTGAATATTTCAAGTCTGGTTCAAACTTCATAAAAGTCACAAACATACTTCGTAATGTAAACATCCTAACGCATAGCAGTGTTTGCAATAGTAAAATCCTACAAGTGACAGAGGTTAACTTATACAGTTGCAAATGACTGCATGTACCTAAGCTATAAACCATAATCATTCTGCATTACTTAGTCGCCATATGACCTCCAATTGAAGCAACATTAATAACCTACAGTAGATTGAAAAAAATTCTGATGTGTTACATTTACATGACTTTCTCTAACCACTATCGCGTATTAGTGGGTATGCACATTATTCTTACGAAAATCTATTTTCCTATCTACTTCAATTCAATCCAGATAAACCTTTCCGGAAATAACTGCATTATAGATTTCGTTATAGCTGTAAGCGAAGAGCGACAGTCCAGTGTTTTATGACTGGACACTATCTGTTGGCCTTAAAATTCCACACTCTCTCCATGACATCGCGAGAAACGACTAAAAATCGACAGGACTTCAAAAGAATGGCTAAGTATGGATCAATTCGAACCATTAATATCGGGTATCTTGGAAATGGCTGGTGGCATAAAAAAGCTTATTTGAAATAAATTGTGTCTTTTAAAGAAATCTACATTTTCTGTGTGGTACGTTTTCGTCTATCGCTTAACATTTACCAGTTGCATAAGATTATACAAAATTCCTTCCGAATGAAGAGGACTTCACAATCTAATCCCTAAAAATACAGGATATTTGTACATTTCATTTGTCATGTAAATATCTTTAATATAAGAAATTTTAAACAAGATGGTTAGATATTTTTCAGAAAATAAAAAATTTCGAAAAATTTTTCATGTAAAGGGTAGCTTGAGGGGAGGGATTTCCTTGAAAATCTTTGGAAGGTACTGAACCTAAATAACAAGTTTGGTATTTATCGACTTTTGTTTTTGAGTTATACTGTTCACAGACACGCGCGCGCGGACCTTTTTCTAAAAGTGTTTTAGGGAGCCTCAAAACATTGCGGTTAAGTCTCGGTATCGAAATTTTGTGTGGAATTCTATACCTTCTCTACCTATTATGTACATAATGGAGAAAGTAAAAGGAAAAGCTTGCGAAGGATTTCTTTTAGTGTTTCACTCAGAGCCACAAATGGGAGATAATGTCCAACCACGTTTAAAAGTATATTGTTTTTCAGCCAATCAGGGTCACAATTCACTCAAAGTGTATCGACATGTTTTTTACTATCTCCTCCTTTAAACGACCAAGTGCGACCACATGATTTTCTAATTTATTTTCAAAGAACTTACACTTAATTGCCAGTAAATGAAAATGTTTAATGAGTGTATTTAAATAATAATGATTGTTTGATAAATCACGTCATTTTATTCACGAAATAGTCTTAGCAAATGCTACTATGTTGCTATAGGTGTATACCCCAATGTAGCCCATACTTTTAAATCTCAAATATCCATTAATGGAAACATGAAGAATAAATAAACATCCTGGAACTCGTAACTTTAAAGCACAACTACAGTGAAACAACATTATCAAAATCTTCTGTCAATCGGATTGCCTTACTTTGCTCTAAACGTAACCTTAAAACGATTATTCGCACCATGTGCCGTAATTTCAACCAAATTCATCAATCTGTCATTGTAAATTCTCCGAAAAGAGACTATCGCATCTGATACACAATTGGATGATACAGACAGCTCTGCTTACTAAAGAAAACATATCATGAATACGGTGTTATGAGGAGAAAATAAAAATGTCATATACGCCTTCGGTCAGTAATCTTGGAACAGTGATTTGGGCTTAGACTCTCTTACTGCTTCTCCAGGAGGACATAATATGCACGTGCCATTATTTTATTCTACGCGTGGTCAAGCAATCTTGACTGCATCTAGGCTACGAATATTCGCTTAACAAGAAATATACCCTACTCAAAGTTTCGAATTGAATCTCGATAAGGGTTGTCAACTTTCCGAAATGAAAATAAGGGATAGGTGAGCATGTGTCAAACGCATTCAGTGAAATATTTGTTTTACCCGACATTCATTTATTAAATCACAGATTTATCGTCTGTTAGTGGGTATACAAACTACTCTTACGAAAGCTTGTTTTTCTATCCACTATAATTTAATCCAAATAATCCTTTGCAGAAATAGCTAAATTACACATTTCGTTATAGATACACAGGGAACAGCGATAGTCAAATCTTTAAGACCTGGACGCTATACGCTGACCTTAAAATTCGATACTGTTTCCATGCAATCGCGAGAAACAACTGAATGTTGACAGAACTTTTAAGAGAGTGGTCAAGAATTGAACAATTCGAACCTTTAATAATGCATATGTCAGAAATGGCTTATGCCACAAAAAAGAACTTATTTGAAATAAACTGTGTCTTTTAAAGAGAAACACATTTTTTTGAGTAGTACGTTTTTGTCTATCGCTTAACGTTTACCAGTTATGCAAGATTATACAAAATTCCTTCCAAATGAAGAGGACTTCATATGTTATTCCCGGAAAATTCAAGACATACCTTTTATATGTCTTGAAAATATCTTTTATCTGTGTAGTTTAAACAAAATCATTAGAGCCATTGTTAGACAATCAAAATTTCGAAAAAAAATGTTCCATAATAAGGGTAATTTGGGATAGTGGGATTTTCTTGAAAATCTGCGTGTCCCATCTTTGGAAGATACTGAACGTAAATACCAAATTTGGTATTTGTCCGACTTTTCGTTTTTAAGTTATGCTGTTCACACACAGACATTTTTCTCTAAAAACGCTTTAATATGTATTTCCGGTGAAATCGCGGTATCGAATTTTGGGCTGGAATGCAATACTGGGGAAAGTAATGAATGGTATAACTAACAATTCAAATAAGAAATATCGGATAAATGTTACAAAATGTAGAATCCAGGATTTGGTTGAAGGTTGAAATATGGATTTCCCGGAAAATACGGGACAGTTGGCAACCCTAATCTCGGTTAGTACAGGCCAACCTTTATAGCCGTGGTCGCTGGAGCGTATAGCTTCGGTGTTCCGCCAAGCTGAGGGTCGCGTGTTCGAGTCCCGCCATGGGCATGAGTGTTTGTATGTGTAATTGCGGTAATAAGCGGTAAAGTGAAGAGTAAAACACAGTAATCATAAACTGGGTAAACAAGGGAATAAAAAAATTGCAAAGGATTTACTCACTGCGGCTACCAGTAAAGAGTGAGATGTTTAAAATTTCTTGCACAAAAGGAGGTCATACGCCAGCAGATAACGATAGGTACTTCAAGAAAACGCCTGGATTACATCCAGGAAATTACATTGTCGAGGTGAAAACATAACAGCGGGGTATATTTACACAAAGCTTACCTTATAACACTGCATTAAACATTCCAAACTTATTTCCGTTGTCTGAGGCCTTGCTTAGTTTACACAGGACAGTGGATAACTCTTGCAAGAACAATGGCATTAACAAGGCCATCTTTCGTGGAAAATCACGTATCTCGCGTACCTGGCTTAACAAATCTCTCTCTTCAAACAATCTCGATCATAGTTCTTAGACCCGTGTTTAGTACTCGGTCACGTTCTATCCATGTTCTAACTGAACACCTTTGTGTCTGTGTTCATTCATCGTAACTGTAACACAAAGTTCTCTTGAAACACACTTTTATTACGAGTGTAGCGGAGACATGGTTTCTTAAAATATAAAAAGAGTCCGTGAGCATAAAACGAAAGAATTTTTTACGTTCACATTATTTTTACCCACTTTTATGCAAGCTATTCTTTAAAAGTTTATTGTTCTTTCTACTTCATGTTAAATTTTGCAGAAATGCTTTTATTACATGCTATCTGGTTCATCCGACTTTACATGGTCAGCTTTATAAACTCGTATGACTAATTAATTAATTAATTTCATTTACCTTCCCCTCTTTCTTCATGAAATTATTCTTCAGTTATCTAGAAAATTGTTATGGTTATTGCACCCCTTTATTCCTTATAATTGTAATTTCATACAGCCCCAGTTAATAACTCACGCAAAAGGACGTGAAACATCGGTGGAACCCCTAACTTCCCTAACCCTCCCCCCGGCAGTCTTTCAAGTTCTGGAAATGCTGCATGGTCTATACGTACCCTTTGGCTGGGGAACAATCCTCGGTCGGAATGGTCGAGTAATGTTTTAGATAATTACAGAAGGTAACATTTTAAACCTTTATACCTTCTCTTTGGTCATACAGTTATTTAATAGCATAAAAACTACATAATTTTCACATGATGCAGAAACCCTTAGCATATAAAAAAAACACAGACGAAGCTGGTAAATATGAAGATCCCCACCTCGGCCACCAAGTTAATCTTTTTGGAAAAGACACATAGTCTACAAATATTGAAAAAATAAGCTTTACAGTTGTTAATATAAAATATCAGTTCACTGATTTCTAATATTAACAATTTTTTCTCTATGCATAATTATTTAGCATGCCCTGCTAACAAAGTTGATTACAACATAAGTGCAAAGGAAATAAATCAAAGCTTTCTTACACGAGAGTTATCAGAAGGTTTTGTCATCCAGAGGCTTCAGTACATATTCAAAGCTTTTGACACTGTTTCATTACATACACATCTGCAGTATTTGTTAAATGGCATTTAAAGAAATAAATATAACGTACGATTCCTACCATTATAAACAGGATCAGCTGTCGTTTTTAAGCTCTCTCTTCTGTTTGCTTAAATGTTACACCATGGCCATGTGTATATTGCTTGGAATAAAATGTAAAATTAAACCGATAAAAACGAATATCTGGGAAATGGGTGATACCGCAAAAATGTTATTTGAAATAAATTATGTGTTTTAAATATATCTGGATTTTTATGTATAGTAACTATTTGTCTATCTCTTATGCTTTATCGGTTATACAAAATTATATAGAACTATTAACGAATAAAGAAAATTTAACAGGCTATTCCCTGAAAATTCAATACTGTATTGCTCATGCAAATATCTAAAACATATGCCACTTTAATCAACATACTTAAAGTCATTTTTGAGAAAATTAAGAATAACTAAACATCTTCCACGCAAAAGAAAACACTAGATGAGGTATTTTCTTGGAAATCTTCGTGTCGCATCTTTGGAAGCTACTGACGTAAGTAGCAAGTTTGGTAATTGAGTTATGTTGTTTACAGTCACACAACCAGGGCCGATTTGTCTTAAAATGGTTTTTTGGATTCAGAAGATCTCAAAGCATGCATTTCTTGTGAAATCTCGATGTCGAATTGTTGGGTGGAATGCAATACTTCCGCTACCTGCTTTGGATCCATTTGAGCTGACCGTATTAATCTTGGGGTTCTTCGTGGTTTTCCCAGATCGGAGGCTATTGATGGAGCCGTTCCTTTTATAACGTAAATGTTCGTTCATCTTTTCCTGTCCCTATCATATCCTTTCGTCTGTTCCACCTTCATAACATCAGGGTTGTAGGACCAGACCAGGGGATTGATGCGTGGCGGAAGGCCACTATAGTTTGCGCTGTGTAAAGGATTTCTTCTTGGTGGTTGGATAGCCGGTTGGTGCCCCTTCCTGGGGGACTAGTTCTCGGGACCCCTCTGGTTGATGATAGTGTAGGCAGGTTCGTGCCGGCTTCAGCATTGGTGTCATTCCGGAATCGTTAGGCACTCTGCCGTTGTTAGCGCTTATCGTCGTCCAAAATTGGTCGCCCTTCGGGTCTTCCCTTCATCAATTCCTCCCAGGGGTCACGTAAGACACTGAGATCTCTACGTGCGATACTGAGCCCCAATAGCTGGGGTCCCTCTGTCTCACTATCCCATCCTATAATCCTCCTCTAGCTATTAGATATGTGGCAGAGAAAGTAAAAATGAATAGACTTTAAAAATCCTGATTTTTTACGTTCACATTACTTTCTCTACGCACTATCGTTACTTTATATGGCGTCTAGAAACTATTCTTACAAAAGATTTTCTTCTATTTATTGTTAATACAGATAAAATTTCATCGCACATTTACACATTTCGTTGTAGATATAAAAAAAAGTCGGTACGCTAAAGCAATAATCAGGTTTATAAAAAGCCAATCGTTATGTGATGGCTTCGAACTTTCATCCTCTCTGCATCACCACGATTAAAACCGAATAGTAACCTGTCTCTTGAAAAAAAAAAAAAAACTATAGGCATTTTGAAAATTCACACAAATAGCAAGGAATATCTCTAAAATGTTTCCTAACGCCATTAAAAATGGCATAAATGCTTTGCTTTGACGAGAGACATATTTTGTGTTAGTAAGATTTCGTCTATCTCTTACGGTTTACAATTATACAAAAGTCGTTCACAATGAAGAGGACTTCATATGCTATTCGCAGCAAATTGAAAATATAAATCTTATTTATCATGAAAATATTTTAAATATATGACATTTTAATCAAAATCGTGAGAGCCGATTTTGGGAAAATAAAGCAAATTTTACAGGTAAAGTGTACTTTGGATTGGGGGATTTTCTTGAACATCTTCGTATCATATACTTGGAAGACGCTGAACATATCTTAAGTTTCGTATTTAACCGACCTTTCCTTTTTGGGTTATGCTGTTCACAGACAGACACACATATAGATAGAGACGGACAGTCAAAAACACACACACGCACCTCACACACTACTTTTTGTCTAAACAAAATGTTTGTTTTTTTGGGGGGGGTAAGTAAACACGGAGACTCAAAACGTGTTTCCACTGAAATCTCTCTATGGAATATTTGGGCGGAATGCAATACTTCCTCTACCTATTATAGGTGAGCAATAGAGAAACTTAACAGAAGTCTTCTACATTCCTACAGCAAAAACAGAAAATAAATTATAGGTGGACAGTATTAGAAACTAGAGAAATGCTGCAAAACGGTATTAGCCAATATTTGTGAAAAATAGTTGACCCACTTTCTATGTCTTGATGGGTTAAACTAATGTGAATCTGAAGATAAGGTTGTTTAATACAAATTAAATAATATTTTCGGATCGCGCATCATTATATACAGATAATACAATCACAGATCAGTGACGTTTAAACTTAGCTTGTGCTGTTAAGAGCTCATAGAATATTGCGTAATATTGAAATGAGCAGTAATTGGAGGGAACGATTTGGAGATTAAATAAAACGCAGAAGGGCGATACAACAGATAATGAAATGCAGGTTTTCACTTACATTTACTTTCTTGTAATACATATCATCCCCAATAGAAGCGTGTCATAACTCCAAAAATTGAATACTGTTTTATACTATTTCAAGCAAAATGTTATGCTCTTTCGTCCTAGAATAGTTTCATATCTCTTTAGGCTTATTTTGTGACACTATAGGCGATGTTTAATGTTTTCTATTTTAATGTCAAGTAAATGAGTGTTGAATACCACTTACGCCAGTTTTATACAGGATGTGCTGCTTATTGGATGTTTGTAACTTCGAACCGATACCTCTTACGTCTTATTGGATGTCTGTAACTTAGATATGATAGTTTCTTATACGTATTTACCTCTTATTGGATGTTTTAACTTGAAAACGACGGTTTTCTAACCGTTTTACATCTTACTGGAAGTTTGTAACTTAGATGCAACAGTGTTCTATACCGATTTGGCTATTATGGAATGTTTGTAACTTAGATCTGACAGTTTTCTTCTAGCAAACATGTTTTTTTGGTTAATTAAATAATCAGTTTTGCTCAATCACTGTTAAACGTTAAATATGTAGTGTTTTGTTTGTATGTGATACTGTGCAGTAAAATGAATGATGCTTTTCAAGAGGAAAGTATATGTTTCACCTGACTTGTGAGAAGATTTCTTCTGAAAATCATCACAAAGTAGGTCAACAATGCTGTACAGTCTGCCAAAATGTGTCTTCATCTTCCCGTATGAATTAGTAGTTAATAAATTCGCTGTGAAATACAGCCTTCGTACCAAAGACTACCACTTCTATATCATCTCAGTGACTCCATTAGTGCTCTAGTTGCTCTTCAGCCGAAGCAACCTACCCATCCACTGCTACTGTAGGTTCAAACAGTATACATTAAAATGTTGTCTTCAGGCAAGATGGTTTCTCTCTCTCTCTTATGGATTCCGTCGCACATAGATATACCGGGCAGATAAAGCAGCCGAAGAACCTGTCAAACATCCGTGTAGCTTGCAGTCCCGTGTAGAGACTCGTGTGCGTATTGGACATACAGCATTCACACACTCATACTTTCTGTCTCCTGAAAACCTACCAATGTGTAAACATTGCATTGTCACCTAACAAGTGCAACATCTCACGATCCACAGCCTCTGCGATGAACAGCAGATCAAATGTGAAGTGCCAAACGAAGTCTCAACAGCCCTGGACCAACCGCGTTTCTCTCCAGCAATGTTCTAAACTCCTTACAAGCAATCCAACTGCATAATAAAATTTAATCAAAGTTCTTGCTTTGATGTACATATAATCAAATGGTAAACTGATTACTATTATTATCGTGTGTTAATCTTATTAATGTACACCAATGTTGCCTTATGAATGTAAAATAACTGTACCTTGTTTGCTTGTATTGTTACTTGTCCTATGAATACTTTGTATGTTATATCCCTTACTTATACACTGCACTGTTAATGTACTGTAACTTTGTAATCCCAATGGAAGTCACGGTGTAATCATGCAGTTAAAGTTACTCTAAATAAATCAACAAATAAAGCAATAATATTATGACAGTAGTCCCCTGCCTTTCTCTTGATCCACGAAACATTACGTAATGGAAGATATATCTTTTTCTGAAAATTTTGAAACTGAGAATCAAATAATTTTAACAGCATTATTAAAACAATACATAGATATTTGTCATTTTTAAAATTATACTGCTGCAAATTACCAATTCTCATCGTCAAAATTGTCAAAAAACAGTAATTTTCAACAGTATTATTACTAATAATTAGTAACAAACGTTTTAAAATTGCGTAGATAATTAAGTATTTTGAAAATTCTTCTCTTGTTAAAGTAATTTGTGCGGAGTTAAGTTTAATAATCGTATGGTAGCCTTTTAAGGTAGTTCATAAATCCAGGCAAGGAGATAGTAGGCTATGTCAGATTAAAAAAATAATTTTAAATAGTAATAAAGTTAATTTCATGTACGTACTCATTTAACTTCAGGTGTATAGTGTGCAGCCTTCAGTTGTCACCTATGATACTGAACAGGATGTTGATACTTCTCACCCATCAGTGTCTGATTTACATTTTTAACAGGCGTGCCTTTACCACAGGACATAGGATATACATCTGAAATTAATGAAACAGGGATACTGTTTTACAAAAGGGAAGAAATTAATGTGGGCGTATAAAGTATAAGTTATGAACATTACTGTCACTAGGTTATGGAGTTAACTTATTTTCTCTTCCAACTACAATATTTTAGTTTACCTTATTTTTATAATTTTAGTTCCACTGCTAGCCGAACATTAATATAATTAATTAATCAATCAATCTTGCGCTTGAGATGTATTCAATATTATTATATTATTATTACTGTTATTATAATTACAATAATAATAATAATAATTGCGTACTTCACCTATTATTATACTGTAATGTTGCCTGTAGACATAAACATTAGATATAAAATATTACAAGAATGTAGTTTGAATGTACTTAAGTTTTTTCTGATTTAGATTAATGCGCCTCACCATCAAAGGAACCTGATGATTACAACGATGGACTTAATGGTATCGAAAGTTTCGATACTTAATTCACGCAGTACTGAACCATCAACACCTGGGAAAAAATAAGGAAACTAAACATCGTAGATCAAGATCAAGACAAAGAAGAAATGAGTGAAAAAAGGAAAATTCAGCGAAATACAGGCCAGCCTTATATTTCCAAGAAAAAAAATCAATGAAAGTGTCATGTGCAGCTAAGTGTCGACTAAAATGTTCTGACCAGTTCACTGAAAAGAAAAGACAGTTATTGTTTAACAATGTTGGGGGATAGATAACCATAAGAAGCAACATAAGTAGATAATATCACATGTGGTGGAAGTTACACTAATACATTCATATAAGAAAGAGGAAGTACACTTTTCTCAAATTTGGCGTATTACTTTACGCCACCAGAATGTGGAAGAAGGAAGGTTTTGTAAAACAACTTTCCTCCACACTCATATCAGTGAGAGGTGTACATATACAGGTAATTTTGAAAGAAAGAAAAGGGATAATGATGGACACCATGAAACAATTCAGAAAGCATTAAAAAATGGAATTAGAAAGTGCATTGGATTTTTCATACCAGTCGCACTGTCAGAGACAGAAAGAAGTATCTTGAAGGACAGTTGAGCTTGCTGAAATGTATAGGATATACCCACAAGATTACTTGGAACAAAATTCGTCTTTTGGAATAAAAGAATTTTTAATTAGGAGTTTAATTTAGAATTGTTTAAATCACAAGACAGCATCCGTGTACTGACTCTGAGATATATCAAAATTGTAAGCCAGAAGAAAAACTTAAACATGAAAGCTCATTTCATAGAAACTTCTTTCTCGAGAAGAAAAGAATTCCAACATTCAGCAGTCCCGAGAAAATGGTAAAGGTAAAGTATGTTGCTATGACATGTAAACTATTTTGGAAACACAATGTGCTGATATATCTCACTTTACTATTAAAAAAGTTGTCAACATGCAATTTCATTCTTAATTACATAACTTTTAGCTAGGGCTATTGCTTAGGGACAAGAGGAGCAAATTATATTGGCAGCGTATATGTGTATACATGTTTAAAGTTAAATGAATTCAAGGACAACGGCATTATCTTTTACAATGTTAACTGTTGGGACAACAGAAAAACCGATATGTAATGTATACTTTACGTTATCTACGCACATCTTCAATAACTCATAACTGTGTGATAAAGCAGCACACAAAATAAAGGGTATTCTAGGGTATTCCTGCATCGAAAAAAAGAACGTGTGCTGAAAAGTAGGCCAATATATTTTCCTAGTTAGTGGGTCCAGTAGACCATTTCGTCTTAAATGCCAGAAAGTCATCAGAGTGCGGGTTTTCTTCCGTCTGTGTGACCTCTAGGGAATTTTATATATCACTTTTCTGTCTTCACGGTACAAGAATAAATGTTTTATTTTAATGAACAGGCGCGAAGAACATTATCGTAACTTTTATAACTCATTCTTAAGTTTAATTAAGCCTACTGGATGAGTATTAATGATATTCATTGATTGAAACATACTATAAAACGCTTTATTATTCTCCCATACTCCCTCGGTTACTGCATGTAGGTAGATATGTCAGTTTTCTGCAGGTTGTATATTATCTGGTTTCTTATTAAACGTGACACCAGTGCATTGATGACATGCATCTTTATATCCTTGCAAGATAACACCACGTTATGTCTATAACTCTTACAATGTCTGCAATTCTCGTGATAGCAACCTGGCTTTCTGTGTTTCAGCTGGCAAATATTTCTTGCTCGCCACGGAGAGGGAGAAACATGCTGTCAGTGCAGTCACCGAGGGGGATGGCTCAGGCGGAAACGTCTGCGGCCTGCGCTCGATTCCCGGCGACCGCCCACTCTGACCATGGGGATTTTCTGGTTTTCCCCTGGTCACCTAGGCGAATGGGGGTGATGTATTCTACCAAGATTTCTCCAATCCCCCATTTGCTCTCATTTTATCTCTTCCTTTCAGGTATAAGATATGTCTTTAGGTCCTGCGGTGCTGGTGGTGTCGGGCAGATAGCATAGTTGCTTGCGCATTGTGAAGATTTCTCCCCGTGAACGCCAGGATGCGTTAGGGTCGCTTCGTCGCCCTCTCTCAGGATTCTTCTCCTCTACTGGTGCACGGGTGTTCAAACTGAAAATATTAGGGACTTCTGCGCGTCTCTGTGGGTATGTCTGCCTGCGAGCTTCTACGGCTCCTTCACCTCATCCCTGCCTCCCGGGGATCAAGCTGCTCGTAGTGGCAAGGTGTCCCCCTCCGATAAACACATTCTACATCCTACTGTCAATTATGCTGCTACTTCTTCTTACCATTGTGTTTGAAACAGGTGAGGAAAATGAAGCAATTTACATTTACAAGCATCGCATCTTAATAAAGGAAATATTTTATTTAAAGCCCAAGTTCTTATTGCCGTAGCAGTATGCAGCCTTACGTTTCTGTTCAAATTTTCTGTCCCTCTATATCCCAATAAGTACACATCTATACAACTGAGTATTTTATTTTATATTCATTTGACAAAGTGTGTCATCAAAGGATATCTACATCTTTTGAGTATATAATGTCTACATCTTACGGTTTACCAGTTACACAAATTCATTTAGAACGTGCTATGCCCAGAATACTCAATGCATACATTTTATTTGTCATACAATTAATATTCTACACATATAGTATTTAATCAATATCGTTAGAGCCATTTTTGAGAAAGTCAAAACTAAACGAAACGTTTTCCATGTAAAGGTTGGTTTGGGGTGGAGAGATTTTCTTGAAGAAACTTCGTGTTACATCTTTGGCACACACTGAACTTAAATACCAAGTTTGATATTAAACCGACTTTTCGTTTTCGAGTTATACGATCACAGACACACGTACACACACAAGGACCTTTCTTACTAAAAGTGTGGTTTTTTTTCATTGCGGTGAAATCTCGGTATAGAATTTTTGGTTGGAATACAATACTTCCTCTACTTACTGTAGGTAAGTAGTAGGGTAAGTAAAAATCATGTGTGTTGCATTCACGTTACTTTCCTTACTCACTCCTCTACAGATTATTCGTACAAGCGCTTAATTTTCTATCTACATCTTGTTAATAGAATAAACTTTCGTTACATATTTACACATTTTCTTATAGGTATAAGAAGAGTATAATAGTCTAAAGCGATAGTTGTAATATTAATTAATCATTAATAATTAGTAAACTGTAATTATTTAAGAGTTCCTTTTTGCACAGATGTAAACAGGCGGAAATATTGCTACAAATATCAACAAGTAAATCGAAGGTAATGGCGTTTAGAGGGAAATATCCTGGAAGATCTAAAATTGTGCTGTCCTAGAAGGAAGACTAATAGAAGTATTACATTTTCGGTACCTGGGATGTGATATAACTTATGCAGAAAATAAAGATATAGAAAATAAAATATAAAAGTTCCAGGCAGTATGTGGAACCATCAAAAGAGCCGTAGGCCGGAAAACCAGGAAAGACACAAACTCAAATTATATACAACAATTTTGTGATCAGCTTATATCAAACAATGGATCCCATCGCCATTATATGGAAGCGAAAACTGTGCATTTAAATCGAAAGATGAAAGTAAAATACAAGCAACTGAGATGCTTATTTTACGAAATGTTAAAGGGTGTACAAGAGCGGATAAGATAAGAGCTGAAACAATAGAGAGGAATGTTTATAAGATTGGAGATAAAATTAAAACATATAGAAGAAAGTGGACGGAACACCTAATGAGAAATGGACAATGAAAGAATGCCAAAAAGAGCCTTCCTATATAACCCGAAAAGAACGAGAAATGTTGACTGACCCCGAAGATGGACTTCACAAATGACTTCGCCGGAATGGACTGCATAGCCTAAGTCCTGTGGAGGAGGAGGAGGAGGAGGAGGAGGAGGAGGAGGAGGAGGAGGAGGAAGGAGAAGAAGGAACAAGTGGTGTGGAGTATGAGGAAACTGCTGCATTAATCTTGTTTTTTATGCAGGAGGTAGCTACTTATGCATATCCAAATGTAACTTCCCCTTCTTCATTTGTTCCTGCATGGATACCAAAGGGCTTATTGCATGCATTTGCGAATTGGAAAGAGAAACCAGTGTTTAATAGCAACAGTAAAATGACTGCTATAATTGAAGTGTTCTATTTGAATAATAAACTGGTTTTATATTTCCCCTTATGCAAATATTTACACGAAATATTATTTACTGTGTTTAAACCATACTCAAAATCGACGTTACACAGAAAAAAAAACGTATTAATGGCCATTCTTTATGTCTGCACACGGAAACCATAATTGTATCAGCAGCTTTAAAACAACGTGCTTCGTTTTGATCTCGCATTTTTAATTTCTCCACTACGTATTTACAGTAAGTAAGGAATTATTGCATTCCCCCCAAAATTTCGATAGCGAGATTCACTGGAAATACACATTTTGAGTTCCCTTGAATTTAAAAAGGCATATTTAGAAAACAAATCCGTATATATGTGCTGTATGCATACATATGTGTGTATATATGAACAGCATAGCTCAAAAAC
This sequence comes from Deroplatys truncata, assembly GCA_030765065.1. NCBI lineage: Eukaryota > Metazoa > Arthropoda > Insecta > Mantodea > Mantidae > Deroplatys > Deroplatys truncata. The sequence goes on from CM060976.1 coordinate 32,278,259, forward strand.
GAAAAATCGTTAAATACCAAACTTGATATTTAAGTTCATCTTCCATGAATGCGAGAGGAAGATTTTCAAGAAAATCTCCCCATCTCAAACTACCCTTTACATGGGAAATGTTGATTTTCACCTCAAAATGACTCTAACGATTATGGTTAAAATACCATACTTTTAAGATATTTTATAACAAATGAAATTTACATCTTGAATTTTCTGTGAATAGCCTTTGAAGTCCTCTTCATACTGAATGACTTTTGTATAATTGGTAAACTGTAAGAGATAGACAAAATCTTACTGCACAAAAGAATGTAGACCTGTTTAAGGACACAGTTTATGTTATATGCTTTTCTTTTCCTTTTCTTTCTTTCCTTTTTTCCCCCTTTTTTTAATTAGTAGGAGTAGAACTAACTGCGGAGGAAAACTTAGCACTTCGACGTGCAAGATATTTTGTACCTAAGCCCCTGACAGGGTGCCCCTGGAAATGACAGGTGAGGTGAGAGGAGACAAAGGGCAGCCGGATCAGGAGAGGACAGAGGGCAGGGTCCCTACCTTTTTCAGATTGAAACTCCCGGGGTGGTAGCTCCTACAACCGGTTCCCTCCCCACTGCAGGCTTACACATCTCACTGAGAGGCCTCGCACCCGGAGACCACCCCCATTCCGGGGGACGAAGGGTTACAGACAGCATTCTTTTCCCCTGCCTTGCAATGCCGAGACTCCCCCGACACTTTCAACCCTGAAAGAGAACAAGCAGATAAAAGATGAGAATGGAGATGAAATGGAGGGATAGGAAATTCGGAGGATGTAATGAACCTTTCTAGAATTCGCCTAGCCAGGGAAGCCCACCAAAAAACCATGGGTCAGGAAGGTCCGCTACGGGAATCGAACTCACGACCTCCCGAATGCGAGCCAGTTTTTGTAATTAACTATTTCGTATACATTCCTTGTTATCGGCTTGAATTTTCAAATACTTAAACTTTTCTGCACTGGGAAGTCGTTATTCGCCTTTTTTTCTCGTGGCCGTGTAAAGGGCATTGAATTTCAAAGCCATCACATAGCAGCATGCTCTTTAAAAATCTGACTAACGCTTTACCCATTGTATGTTACCACGATATGTGTAAATGTGAATTGAAGGTTTATCTGCATTAACAAGAAGTAGCTAGAATAACAAACTTTTGTAAGTATAGTATGTAGAATAGTGAGTAGGGAAAGTCATATGAATGCAACACATCAGTGACTTCGGAAGCAACTAACTCGACTGTAGGTTTTGAAACTGCTAGTTTTTCATTAGTAAAATGAAATTCCCCAGACGGCAATTGAACAAGGATCTCTGGATTGAGAAGCCAGAACGCTGACCCTCGACTAAGAGGCAGTCTGTTCTCGCATTTTTGCGTACTCGAGGAACGTCCATTAGAGCCACTAGCAAGAAATAAGATAAAAATGAAAATGTATGCAGACTTATACCGAAAAAACACCATCGTAGGAACATTATTTATTCTGTACTGCCTTGTATCATCACGGCTATATTGCTACAGCCATTATTCCTCCAAAGGATCATGGAGCGACTATAGTTTTTCTAAAACGTCAGCATAATGAAACGACGTCCTCGACGGCAATTAAAATGATAATGTTTATGACAACAGCACGTGAGCGTGTTGATTAAGAAATTATACGAGACTGCGCTATAATTTCACTCTGTTTGCACAGAAAGTCCTAGAGAGGTATATAAGTACGCCATTCGGAAGAATGGAAACTTCTGCAAGCAAAGACGTTGACCTGTGAGTTACAATCGATTACGTTCCATGTCATCGTAACACAAGCAAATTACTTCGGTGTTTTCCGCTTAAACCTTCTCTGTTTGATGAAGCAATTGCATGTGTTTCAAGAGGGTGGGAGAAGCGTTTACGTGGCTCAACAACTTATACCCCTACTGGTTGTTTGCTGAAGCAGTTCAACGGTGTCACTACAAGGACACTCGGTGTTTCCAGAGATCTGCTGAAACAATATTGTGAATGTCACTTTTTAATATCGTTTTCTGCGACTATAAAACAATATTCTTAAGTGTTGTGCATCATCTTTTGAAACAATAATATGGAGTTAGAAGATGTTTCAGAAGCACGTAAGTTTTACCAAATTTAACTGAATAAAAGTATTATTATTATTAAATAGAATAATAAGGATTGACACTTCACAAAGAATACTTAATATACAAGATCAATGATATACGATCAGAACTTGTGATTAAAATTAATAAAGGAAAATGTTTGACTACACATAATTGAACACTGATTAATTTCTCGGCAAAATTTGAAAGAAAAACAATAGAAAGTGCAGTCAAATTATTCCTCTAGAGTGCTCTTTAATGCAAGAAAGACCAATCATAGATTTGATTTTCCAGAGAAAAGGATTTACATAGTGTTACGGTTTGCGTACTGCCACAGCTAGAATGGCAGGTTTATTATGATACAGGGTGGACTACTTGTAGTGATAAAAGTCAGTATGTGTCAAAGGACTAATAAAACCACACGTATTTTCCTAACTCATTGCATAAACAAGCCTTCAGTGAGTGCCAAAATGGGGCTCTAAAGAAGGGTAGAATTTTAAATAGAACGACGATATTATAAGGAGAGAATACTTTTGTGTTTATGTATATGCACTCCAGCAAACCCCTAGGAAATTTTGAATAGTTCTTTCATCATTGGTAACCCTTGAAAGACTCTTCCTGATAGACCATGACGTTTCCATTTTTCTTTCTTTCTTTCTTAAACTGAAAGTAGGAGCATTTCATATTCAGGTTATTTAATTCTATTTCAGTTAGGTTAAATATTAATATCAGAGAATGTTTACCCTCTTTTATTGCAACAAATGCACATTTTTAAATAGCCCAGGTTAAGGGTAAAAGTGGAAATAAAAAATCTTTAAAACTGAGTTGTTAGGGATAAGTGCTTTCTTTCTTGTTGTAACCGAATTTTCGTCTCGTTTCTTTGAGCACTCAAATAATGGAAAACATTTTGGTACGATTTGGACTACACCTGGATTTTAGGGCGCCGTGAAAGTAAATAGCTACACTATTACTTGCAAAACATTCCGCTGCCCTATAATTTTAACTCCATGCTTATAAATCAACACCGCTTGACCTATCTGGATAAAGTGTGTACTTAGAGTTACACTATAAGACCCGACTAAAGTGATAGCTACATTACTTAAAATGTTCGAAAACTGCCAAGTTTGACGGATCTCATAAAACTGCTGGACACAGATTTAATAAACTTGTCATTAAATAGAGACAAATATGCCATGCCATTTTACTCATTAAAAAGCAAAAAAATTGATGCGTTACATTCACATGACTTTCTCTACCCTCTAATATTTTATTGGTGGGTATGTAAAGTATTCTTACGTAAGCTTACTTGTCTATCTTCCACTTCATTATAATCGAAATAAAACTCTGTAGAAATAAATAGTTATACATTTCGTTATAGATACAAAGGGAATAGCGATAGTCAAATGTTTAAGAACTGGACATATGCTGGCTTTTTTTTTCATTTTTTTTCTTGTATAATTTTTTTGCTTGGGTTTATTTGCATTTTTGTTCACTATTAACATATCGGTTAAACCTATCAAATATAAACTCCTTGGATCGTGGTTGAAAAAAGAAGGTAAGATAATGATTTTTTTATCAAAATTGCAAAATAGCAATACCCGCCAAGAGCAAGGCGTACTATAGATTCAAATGGCAACACACGCCGGAACACAAAACTGAGTTCCAAAAAGCAAGAGCTAAGGCACTCCAAGTGCTTAAAACAAGCAAAAAAGACTCTTGGTTAACTTTCATTTCATCTCTAAATAATGAAGCACCTCAAAAACCGGTATGGCAAAAAATTCGTAAAATAAGAGGCTCATATGGAACAATACAAAATATAACTCTATATGATGCTATGGAAAATACTACACTTACAGCCCGCAAACCATTAAGAATACCTTTTTTAACATGTTCATAATACAAAATCAAATTTCCTTAAAACATTTTTCTTTTAGTAGGGCTATGCAATTTTTTTCTCAAGTTTTTATCTATTTATTTTATGTGTATAACAGATATGTGCATAACAGAGTTTGTGTAGGTCATCCCCATCATTTTGTAACATAAACCTTAAAATGCCATACTGCAATCTTGAGAAACAGCTGAAAGTCACCGGACTTGAAAATAATGACTAAATATTGAATAATTCGAACCATTATTAACGGAAATTTCGGAAATGGCTTATGCTACAAAAAAGTTATTTGAAGTAAATTCTCTGTTTCAAGAGATCTATATTTTTATGCAGTAAGCTTTCGTCCATCGCTTACGCTTACTAGTTATACAGGATTATACAAAACATCTCCGAATGAAGAGGGCTACGTAGGTTTTTCCAAGAAAATTCAAGTTGTGCATTTCATTTGTCATGTAAATATCTTTAATATATGTTATTTTAATCAAAATCGCTAGAGCTATTTTTTTAGAAAACAACAAATTTTTAATAATGTTCCATGTATAGCATAGTTTGGGGTGGGGGATTTTCTTGAAAATCTTCGTTTGGAAGGTACTGAACTTAAATACCAAGTTTGGTATTTTTCCAACTTTTCATTCACAAACACATACACATGCGTACACACACAAATACACAAACAGACGCATACAGGGATCTTTTTCTAAAAATGCCTTTTTTTATTCAGGGGGCCTCAAAACATGTTTTTCCGGTGATATCTCATGTACTAGGTACGTGGTACAGAAAGTAATTACGGAATCAACGTCTTTAATTTCGAATCCCTTTACACAAATTTATATCTCATGACTGATCTACCAAAATTATGGACAATTACTTTTTAGAATCCAGCAAAATTTATAAACAATGCACAAAAATGAACCCTGCTAAGGTTTAAGCCCTTTTTGCAAACTTCTGCTTAACTTAACAGATCTAGATAAAATTTGGACAGTTACATTTTAAAATCTATGGAACATTAAAGGCAACCTTTTTAAACAATTTCCCTAGCTTATTTTTAGCCTCCTAAATGTTAATCCCCAAAATTTCAGCGATATGACCATAACTTTGGGAACTTACATTTTAGGACACAACCTATAGCCTACTTTACAGCTTTCAACACCTAACTCGAATTTCAGATGTGCTATCTGGCACATCTGAACGACATTTTACAGGCTTCCACTTTGGGATTCGAAGGAGATTATAGGTATATTATCTACAACTAAAAGAATAAAATACTCATCCTGATTTTTAAGGACTATATTATGAAATTTCGCCGTTTTATTAATATGAAAACGCTTGTAAATATTCAGTTTAATTTTTCTCTATAGCATAACTTGTTTTATTTAATTTGAATGTGTAGGTTAACCTAAATAACAGGAGATTCCTACACCCTCACAATGTTTTTATCTTTACATCCACCTAAAGTCTGCTTGCGTCTGTTTTTTATTATTATTATTATTATTATTATTATTATTATTATTATTATTATTATTATTATTATTATTATTTTCTCTACGATGTATTTACGGTAAGCAGATGAAGTACCTATTGTATTCCTCTAAAGAATTTGAAGGCAAGATTTCACCGGAAATACACGTTTTGAGGTCCCCGTGAACCCAAAAAGCATCTTTAGAAAAAGGACCGCGCCCGCGTGCGAATGCATATGTCTGTGAACAGTATAACTCAAAAACAAAAACTCCAATAAATACCAAAACTTAGTATTTAAGTTCAGCATCCTCCAAATATGCGATATGAAGCTTTTTCAGAAAAATCCTCCAAATCCGACTACCCCTTAGTGGAAATATTTTCGATATTTTTTATTCTCTTAAAAATGGCTCTAACGATTTTGTTCAAAATACCACACCCTTGTGATATTTATATGACAAATAGAATGTATATCTTGAATTTGCTGGCAAAAACCTGTGAATTCGCCTTCAAACGGATGAATTTTGTATAATTTTGTATAAAGGATAAACCATAAGCAATACTACAAAAATTGTATACCTCAAAAACACACAATTTACGTAATTGTCCTTGGCATCAGTCATTTACGAAATATCGGTAGTTATTGGTTTGAGTTTTTCAATACTGTCTTTTTCTTAACGTGTTGTCACTATTCAGCTGTTTCTCGCAATAGGATGGAAAGAGTATGTAATTTCAAGGCTAGCGTATACCGAATAAATGTTAAACATCTGACTATCGATTCGGTTTGATCCTGTTTTATAGTTGCAACGAAATGTGTGATTAAAGTATAGAAGTAGATATAAAAATAACCTTTTGTAAAAGTAGTCTATGGGAGCTATATAAAAGCAAACTATAGTGGAAGAGAAAGTCATGTGAATAGAACACATGATATTTCTTACATCCATGATTCATTTTACTTGCTCTATTACTTACCTATAGGAGATATTGTTTTCCATCCAAAAATTTCATATGGAAATTTCACTGCAAGCACACGCTTTAAGTTGCCCTGAATCCATAAAATAATATTTAGAAAAGTCACGTGTGTGTTTGTGTGAACAACATAACTCAAAAAGGAAACGTTTGTTAAATACAAAACTTGGTATTTAAGTATCTTCCAAGGATACGACACTAAGATTTTCAAGAAAATCCCTTCATCCCAAACTACCCTTTAAAAGGAAAATTTTGCATTACTTTTTCTGTCTCAAAAACAGCGCTAACGATATTGATTGAAATACACATGTTTAAGATGTTTGCATGAGAAATAAAATACATAGCTTCAATTTATGGCAATTTCCTGTGATTTATATAATTCACAAACTATACGCGATATCCAAAATGTAGCTGCACAAAAATGTAGGTATCGTTAAAGCACACATTTTAAGCCAGTTCCGAAATATTTTCTGTTATTGCTTTGAAGTTTCAAATACTTATACTTTTAAGTTTCTCTACCACGTACCTAGTAGATACGGACTTTTCGGATTTTAGTCTTCTGTTCACACACACACACACACACGCGCGCGCACACACACACACACACTGTCTTATCTTAAAAATTCTCTTTAAGCCCTGTACTACGTTCTCTCGGCAAATAGAGAAGACACCCAAAAATTTGATGTCGAGATTTCACCGGAAATACACGTTCTTGAGGCACCTTGGATCCAAAACAAGCATTTAGAAAAAGCCTGATGTCTGTGTTTGTCTTGGCTGTCTGTCTGTCTGTGTGCCTGTGAACAACATAACTAAAAACCATAAGTCTTAAATACCAAATTTTATACCGAGATTTCACTGAAATATGCGTTTTGAGATCCCTGAATCCAAAAAAGCACTTTAATATACATTTCCGTGTGTGCATGTTTGTGTGTGCGCGCGTGTGTCCGTGTGGCTGTGAACATTGCTAAAAAGCCAAAGGTCATTTAAATGCCAAACTTAAAATTTAAGCTCAAGGCCTCCAAATGGGTGAGGCACGAGAATTTTCAAGAAGACTACATTTACATGGAAAATGTTTCATTATTTTTTATTTTCTCACAAATGGCTCTAACGATTTTGATCAAAATACCATGTTTAAGATATGTACGAAAAAATTAATGTATATGTTGAATTTTCTGGGAATATCCTGAGAAACGTGTTCTTCATTCATAGTGCTCTCCATTCGGAATATTTTTGTATAGTTGGTCAACCGGAAGAGAGAGACAAAATGTTACTGCCTAAAAAAATGTACACCAACTTATGTCAAATAAAAGTTTTTGTGGCGTTGATCATTTTCGGGATATTCTTTGTTACTGGTTTGAATGTTCATATACTGTATATACTGTACATAGTAGCTCGCTATTGTTTTCTTTCTCTATCTCCCTCTCTTTCTCTCTCTTGGTAATACAAGGAGTGTGGAATTATAAAGTCATCCTATAACGATCCGCTTTTTAAAAACCTGACTTTTGCTTTAATATACAATATTCTTCTTATACCCATAACGAAATGTGTAATGAAAGCTTATCTCTGTTAACTAGAAATAGACAAAAGAAAAGCCTGGCTATCGCTTTAACAACGAAATGTGCAATGAAAGTTTATCTCGATTTTACAAGAAGAAGCTAGAACAGGGTGCCCAACCTTACAGAGAGAGGATGAAGGGAGTTTCACTTCCACTCATTTCCACTCGTGCTGCCAAGGACTGAAACTTGATTGGCTTAACTTGTCACTTTCTTCAAATATAGTAGGTGGGGTGAACTATGGACTTTGAACTTTAAGAGAACACCTTAGGCTTCACTGAATAGAACAATACATTTTTACTTTCTCTACCACGTACATAGTAGATAGAGAAGGTATTTCATTCCACCGAAAAATTCGATACCGAGATTTCATCGGAAATACATGTTTTAGGTACACCTGAATCATTTTTACAAACACTTATTCTGCATATGCTTGATGTTAATCGAGATATCGAGATGTTATTCTTATTGCTAATTTTCTTGTGGGAATTGCTAGGCTTTAAGCGATAGTCAAATATTTTAAGAGCTGGTTGCTAAGTGGAGTATTCCATTCTCTTTGCACTACCAGGGAAAGAAAATGAATAACGAATTCCCATTTGAGAAAAAGTATAAGCATTGGAAAATTTAAGGGAATAACAAGCAACATCTCGAAAATGGTTCACTCACAACAAATTTATGACATAAATTGTGTATTTTAACGCGATCTACGTTTTTTGTGTAGTAAAATTTTGTCTATCTCTTATGGTTTACCAGTTATGCAAAAGTCGTTCACAATGAAGAATACTTTTGGAGAACATTCCCAGAAAATTCGAGATATACATTTCATTTGTCATGAAAACATCTTAAACATATGATATTTTATTCAAAATCGTTAGAGCTATTTTTGAGAAAATTAAAATTTTCGAAAAATGTTTCATGAAAACGGTAATCTGGGGTGGGGGGATTTTCTTGAAAACCTTCGTGTCGCATCTCTGTAAGATACTGTACCTAAATACCAAGTTTGGTGTTTATCCGACTGTCCGTTTCTGAGTTATGCTGTTCACAGACAGACACACACACGGACACGTTTCCAAAAATGCTTTATATGCATTCAGTGCACCTCAAAACATGTATTTCCTGTGAACTCTCGGTATCGAATTTTTGGATGGAATACAATACTTCCCCTACTTACTATACGTAGTAGAGAAAGTAAAAATGGAAGGATTTTTAGAAAAATGTCAGGGTGTTACTGTGCGTCTATGTATGTTTGTGCGCGCGCGCGAACAGCATAATTCAGAACGAAATATCGGTTAAGTACCATACTTGATATTTAAGTTCAGCGTCTTCCAATGTTGGGACACGAAGATTCCACCCCAAACTGGCGCTTATATGGGAAAATAGCGTTAATTCTTATTTTTCTTAAACATAGCTCTAACGATTTTGATTACAGTATAATATGTTTAAGATATTTGCATGACAAATAAAATGTACCTATATCTTGAATTTTCTGCTATTAGCCTGTGAAGTAATGACATTCTGAATGACCTTTGTATAAGACCCATCCCAATACTGGAGCCACCGAAAGAGGAGGATGAACGAACCAGCAATCGAGCAGCCCTCTTGGTATTTCCGAGATATCCTTTGGTATTATTTTAAATTTTTATATATTTATGCTTTTTACTTTCTCTACCACCTACCTATAGTAGATAAGAAGTAATGTATTCCACCCAAAAATTCGATGTTGAGATTTTACCGGAAATAAATGTGTTGAGGACCTCTGAATAATAATAATAATAATAATAATAATAATAATAATAATAATAATAATAATAATAATAATAATAACAACAACAATAACATTTCTAGAAATAGAGCTGTGTTTGTGTCTGTAAACAGCATGACTCAACAATAAAAAGTCAAATAAATACCAAACTTGAAAACTATCTTAATCTTTTACTTATTAATACGGCTATGCCCGCTTACATTTTGCCCTTATGCATGTAATCTTAACTTTTGCGCTTTTAATGTCTATTTAGTTTATATAACTGTATACGTTCATACGTTTCCTTATCAATTTCATTTCTTTTTATTTGTTTACCTCTCACATTCCTAGTTAATGTCTTACTTCCGTCAACAATACCTGGCAACGTGTCCTTGACGCGCCTACTTTATTTATTTTCCTTTTAGATCCCTCAGGTTTAATACCGCAACAAATATGCGTAAAAATCTTTTTAAATGCTGGAGCCACCAATACCCTAAAAACCACCACCTGGGGGACCTGGTTCTTTCGGTTCCCTTCTTAGTGAGCGGCCTTCATTATGACAGCATTTCCATCCAAGCCTCTTCTAACTTTTCGTGGTTCCTTTTCGATCTTAAGAGTGGTATTTCTGTTTAAAAAGCAAATCTTCTTACAGCTGCCCAAGACGTAGAGTGCTAGCTAATGGCAAACAACAAGCAGCCTGTAGTAAAGATAACGACTATAGAAAATATATTGAGTTATTATTCCTGGTAAAATCATTTGAGACATGAGTGAAGGAATTGAAGACAAAATGGGAGTGACAGCAGAGAAAATGTAGCGGTACCTCCTTGGTGGGACCCCCCTAAGTTGATGATGATGGATGCTGTATTACGTACCTGTAGGTCGTCTTGATGTCCGTACTCTCGTGACGTATCTCGCGTTCTCGTAGACTGGAATGTGATTATCGTGTATCTGTATTCTTGTGTGTGTGTTAGTATGTTGTAATTATTGTTTTATAATTGTGCCACGACCGCTGTATTTGTGCCGGAGAGCACTTTTGTCTTGACAGGGTTGGGTATGGAGAAGGTTAAAATATTTTTCACACATGTATTCTGTTAATTGTTTCACTTATATTTTAGATAAGCGACATGTACATATTCACAATTCACTATCGCTTTTGTCATGTTAAAATATGTATAACTGGTAGACTTTAAATATTTAATTTTAGCGACTATTTAGAGACGAACTTAAACACTACCTTTCTGCTCGAACACTGACAAGCTTCTGTTAGCGTTCCCTTCAACCACTCTTCTTAACGTACCTACGTATTTGAATTATACACATTTATTAATGCACCTGATTGGTGCTACTATCCAATAACATCCAATAACAGTTTATGTTACATCTATATGTTTACAGACTTCCATCTTCTTAATTATGAATCCAAGGTTCGTTACATGCTTACGTAGATACGAGGGTCACTGTTTATATTTTGAGCCTTGGCAACCCTGAATGTTGTAGGTGCCATCTGACGTTTCCAATGAAAAGTTTGACATTTTTTACCATAATCTACTTCAAGAATTTTGCCAATAGAGCGTCATTTATTTTTTTACACTAACTTGAATATTGTGTGTCAACAAAAATGTGGAATTAACCCGTGATAATATTCGTGCAATGATTTATTACGACTTTCGACGTGGATTATCAAGAAAAGAGTGCATCGATCAATTAACTTCCACATTTGGCGACGAAGCTCCATCTTTTGCCACTGTGAAGCGCTGCTATAACGAATTTAATCGTTGCCGCCGTTCTATCAATGATGAAGTTCGTGAAGGTCGTCCAAAATCAGTTGTTGTGCCAGAAAACATTGATGCTGTGCAAAACCTAATAATGAAAGATCGTCATGCGACATATTGTAAGAATGAGGCAACTCTAGGCATTAGTTTAACTAGCATATATAAAATATTGCATGATTATTTAGCCGTGAAAAAGGTTTGCTCTCGTTGGATCCCACATAATTTGACGCAATCTCAAAACGATGTTCGTGTCCATTGGTGTACAAAAATGCTCAATAAATACAATGGCGGTGTCTCAAAAGACGTATATAAGATTTTAACAGGTGACGAATCATGGAGCTATGCGTATGAGCCGTAACGTAATCAGCAGACGACTATATGGGTGTTTCAAGATGAAGCAAATCCAATAAAAGTTGTTCGCACTCGAAGCAATTCGAAGCAAATGGTCTGCTTTTTCAGCAAAACTGGCCATGTGGCAACAGTGCCTTTAGAGGAACTTTAAACAGTCAATGCCGAATGGTACACAACCATTTGTTTACTGGAAGTCTTCGGTGAAGTAAGGAAAACCAACAAGAACCTAGGATCGTTCTTCATCAAGACAATGCGAGTGCACACATACACACACCTCGTCTAACAACAGAGTATTTGAAGGCTCAAAAATCGAATTGATGGGTCATCCGCAATACAGTCCTGATTTGGCACCCAATGACTTCTTCTTGTTCCCGAATATCAAGAATAAATTGCGCGGGCAACGATTTTCGTTGGCAGAAGAAGCCGTTGATGCCTTCAAAAACCATGTTTTGGAGGTATCTCAAGAAGACTGGAATAAATGCTTTGACAAATGGTTCAAACGGATGCAAAAGTGTATTGATCATAATGGAGAATATTTTGAAAAACAATAAAGCAGTTTTCAATCAGAAATTACTTTGTTTTAATTATCAGGCTCAAAATATAAATAGTGCCCCTCGTACTACTGCATTTCTCATAATTTTATATTGCCGGTTATATAGCTAACAATGGCGTTTCCCCCTCATATTATATCTTATATGTTATAGCGTTATATACTTGTGCTCTGCCATGTGTACATTATAAGTATATGTGTTTTAACATCCTCTTAATTATTATACGTATAATATTAGCAAAAAGAAATAATACATTACACGTAAAACTTAGAACAGAATATTAAAGAAAGAAATTATGAATGTGTTGAAGCTAAGAAGCTGTGCATTAGATATCTCATTACATTAATGAGTTATTGTATTAGTGAGTCCGTGGCTTGTATTGTATGTTGCTTCAAGTGGTAAAAGTGATTCCGCGGGAAATGATAATGAGCTATTGTCAGATTTTAATTCCTGGTAGAATCATTTGAGGTATGAGTGAAGGAATTGAAAACAAGTTGGGAGTGGTAGCAGAGAAAGGTAATGATTTAGAAAGACAGACAAGAAGTAGTGGCACTGTAATACACCGTGTACCGGACAAAACTGCTAGATGTGGTTGCTCAAATTGGCATAGGCAGGCATGATGACTTGTGAGCCGCCATGTTGATAAATGAAGGAAGCAACACTCAACCAATTGTATGCAAGCTCCCTTATCCAAATACAAAAACGCTATTCTACGAGCTAGCAAATATCCTAGAGGAATGGGCATTTTCATCAAAGATGATTACAGTGCAATCTAGAGAGAACGAGAATGTCTCCATCATCGTATGATAAATACGAAAAAAGCAGGGCTCTCGTGCTGTCATAAGTTCGGTAAACCTATTGTAAACGTGCAACCTAGAACTAGAGCAAAACTGGGGGAGATCGACAAGAAGTTGGCAGAAACTCAAGGAGAGGAGGGTATCACAACGGTAGAACGTCGAACCCAAGAGAACAAGGCGATTACACCGAAACAGTAGGTGACAACGACCAGGCTTAGAAGATGAAGGGAGCGGCAGCCGCAGGGAGGAATACAATGGAACCAACTCGCAGATCACAAACACTTGAAAACAACACTTTGACACAAGGAGGTAAGAAAACAAAAACAAACGACAAATTTGACGAAGAACTCCAACTTCAGATTTTGGAATGTGAAAAACTGACGAGTAACATTTCATGGACTTTAACAAAAGCGTTGACATAGTAGGACTAGTGGGAATTTGACTGAAAAATGAATAAACTGTGGACATAAAATCAGTACTACGGTGTGTACTTATAGTGGTTCACGAGTGAAGATGTTGCTAACTATTGGGGAATAATGGGATAAATCGGTGACCATGTATGCTTGAACATGTCAGCATATTTATCGCGAAAAACTAAGGGTTGTCATTTATGCCCTATAGGTAAATTGTAATTCAAGAAAAACATATTTGATTGTTAAATATCAGACTTTAAAACTATAGCGCTGGATGCTCGTGTCAGATAGCGATAGCCTTAAGTTTAAAAGGCTGCTGTTGCTGTAAATTACCATAAAATGTTCACTATTTCTGTCTTACGCGCAAGCGATAGACGTAAATCATTCTGAGGTGTGCAATTCGCTTGAGTTTTTGAACTGACTTCCTTCTTTCTAGTGAATGACATATAAACTTCATGGTCAAAAAAAATCAAAATAAAGTTTCTAATACGGTGAAGTAATGCAAAACAAGGATTAACAGAATAATATTCTCATACAATCTACGAGCTTTAACATATTACATATACTGAAACAGTTATCTAATTACGTTACAAGGACGGAAGTGGGTCTTTATGTATTAGTGGAGATTTTAACGGCGAAGCATAAGACGAGACCGAAATTTGGAATGAAATATGTAAATACTTTCCTTCCTTGTAATGTACAATGTTTTGCTGTTTATTATCCCAAATTTATAGATTTTATTAATAGAAGGGTGGAGACATGACAGCACTGTCATTTCTTACGCTCGGTTTATGGCCCCGATATGAAATATTTAATAGTTACATTAATAATCATGGTAGCAGTTTCAAATAATTTAGTAAACTCTAAAGAAGTCATGGGGACACCGATCTCTACTAAATCAGGACAAAGATACTAAAATGAATATGAAGAAGTTTGTGCTTAGAAGTTGTGCTCGGTAAAGTATTACTGCACTGAGTTTTATAGAACGTAAATGTATGAAATTCGATATGGTATGAAACACATATATTACGCGTATGACGCTATTAGAAAATCTTATGTGTTACATTCACGTAACTTTCTCTAGATGCTAGCGTTTATTTTTATAAAGCTTCTACAAACTATTATTGATAGCTTATTTTTAATTCCACTTAGTGTTAATACAAATAAGCTTTTGCAGAAATGGCTTCATTGCACATTTATTTTAGGCAAAAAGGGGAAAGCAGAGGCGGAATTGATGGGCAAATATTTAAAAACGGGTCTCTATATGTAGGCTTCGAAATCCCTATTATCTACTCCTATCCCCAAGCAATCAACGTTTACAAGGAAAATGTTTCGTTAGTTTTTATTTTTTAGAAAATGGCTCAAACGATTTTGATTAAAATAACATATGTTTAAGATATTTTCATGACAAATCAAATGTATATCTCGAATTTTCTGGGAATGTCTCCAAAGGTATTCTTCATTGTGAATGACTTTTGCATAACTGGTAAACCATAAGAGATAGACAAACTCTTACTACACAAAAATGTAAATCGCGTTAAAATACACAATTTGTCATATACATTTTTGTTGTTGAGTGAACCATTTTCGAGATATTGCTTGTTATTCCCTTAAATTTTCCCATACTTATACATTTTCTCAAATGGAAATTCGTTATTCATTTTTTTTGGTCCTGGTAATACAAAGAGAATGGAATACTCCATATCGCAACCAGCTCTCAAAATATTTGACTATCGCTTAAAGCCTACCAATTCCCCTTGCATCTACAAGAAAATTAGCAATAAGATTAACATTTCGATATCTCGATTAATAAAGCATATGGAGAATAAGCGTTTGTAAAAATAGTTTGTACATGTGTAGAGAAAGTCATGTGAGTGTAACACATCAGATTTTTAAGCATTTCACAATCCTTCAGTCTCCTGCATCCCCCTTGTACCTACAACGAAATATGCAATGAAACTATTTCTATAGACATCTGTCTCGACTGAAATAAAGGAAATATTTCAACCAGTTTAATGATCTACTCGAGTTTGCAGTGTAATCTTTACAAACCCAAATCTGTCTAGCAACTAATACCTATTCTGTTTTCACTTTATAAACGAGCTAACAAGATATCTTCTTATACCACTTATTGTATATTTAATGCGTATAATGCTTAACTACTGAACACCAACACAAGTCTCTTCTCATCAATGTATGTTACGAATTAGGAACCTTATTCCATTTGAAAATCTACAAATGACAGAAGCCGTGGGGACTCCCAACCTGTTAATCTAAAGATGATTATGCAATTAATACACATCTTTAAAATAACATTCTACAGATTATCCAGAAGCCCTCTTGCTTTAGATGGCCGCTGCCCTCTGGTGTTTACTAGTGACAAATATGAGAACTGTTCCCTGAACTCTATATTCGAAATTAAGAATGGTGCAGTAACCAGAGAGAAATGCTGGAGTGTTAAACCAATAATAATGGGTGATATAAATTCTAGGTTAGGATAGAAAATATTGCAGTTAAAAATGGGGATGTAGATTATAGAAACCCCGCCAGAAGCAGCAAGGATCCAGTCCGGAAAAGAAGAGACAGGGCGCTTTTATTGTTCTGTGACGTCTTTGTGCTGAAAATAACGTAAAATATGCTTCAAATAAATCAAGATAACTAACTTTTGTGCATGTATATTCTGTGTTCATAGACGTAAACTTTAAGCTTGAGCGATTATCATATTCTTCTGATATTAATGTTAAAGATCAATATCACTTCCCAGCCTGATTCTCTTATACTTAGAGTGAAAGAAAACAAAGCTAATATTGAGACACTAGTAAAATAAAGATGGCAGACAAAAGGAAAGTAGGATGTAATTAATACAGTAGAAAGTGAATTACAATACTACTTCTTCAACTTACAAGCCAAAGCCTTGGGTCAGCAGTCTGTCGAGGAGCTAGGCAAACTCTAGATCATAGCATATTCAGGATGGGTGATCAACCCAATGTCTGTATGGCGATGAAGAAGAAGGAAATGAAAAGTGGCGATGAAAGGGATGACAAGAAATTTTGTGGAACAAATTATCCAACCCTACCGACAGAGAAAAATCGAACTTAGATTAAATTTAGAGAAAGGCTTGAATATAATACATAGGAATTATCTAAACACTATATAAAGAAAGTGCACATATGGTAAATACACATCTCCGTGGTGTAGGCATAGCGAGTTTGGTTCACAATCAGGAGGTACCATATTCGAATCTCGGTTAGGGCGAGTTACCCGGATAAGGTTTCTTTCAGGGTTTCCTTATCCTGAAAAGGTGAATGCCGGGTGCTCATCGGACACCGGGCTCATTTAAGCATCATTTCACCCATTTCACTCATTCATCGTCCTATATCTCTACCCGGTCAAAGGACGTTAAACCATGTAAAACATCTGGTGTGTTACACTCACATGACTTTCTCTACTCTTGTAAAAACTATCTTTACAAACTCTTATTCTCCATCTATTTCATATTAATCGAGATAAACATTTGCAGAAACGATCTTTTGACATGCAAAGAGAATTACATTTTACACATAGCCACCAGTTCTAAAAATATTTAAACCATCGCTTAAGGCCTACTATGTTCCCCTTGTTTTGTATTTGCAAGGGCAATATAAGCACAGACATATCTCTTAATAGCTGATTGCTATGTGCAACACCATTCTGTTTGCCACAGATTAATACTCTTTGCATATCCAAGACAAAAAAAATGAATAACGAATTCCCATTTGAGAAAATAAGTATTGAAAAATTTAAGGGAATAACAAGTAATATCTCGAAAATGGTTCACTCAACAAAAAAAATGTGTATGACATAAATTGTGTATTTTAACGCGATCTAAATTTTTTGTGTAGTAAAATTTTGTCTATCTCTTATGATTTACCAGTTATGCAAAAGTCGTTCACAATGAAGAGTACTTTTGGAGACATTCCCAGAAAATTCAAGATATACATTTTATTTGTCATGAAATATCTTAAACATATGATATTTTAATCAAAATCGTAGGAGCCATTTTTGGGAAAATTTAAATTTTCGAAAAATGTACCATGTAAAGGGTAATCTGCGTTGGGGAGGGATTTTCTTGAAAACCTTCGTGTCACATCTCTGGAAGATACGGAACCTAAATACCAAGTTTGGTGTTTATCCGACTGTTCGTTTCTGAGTTATGCTGTTCACAGACACACACACACGGACGTGTTTCCAAAAATGCTTTTTTTTATTCAGGGGGTCTCAAAACATATATTTTCAGTGAATTCTCGGTATCGAAATTTTGGGTGGAATGCAATACTTCCCCTACTTACTATACGTAGTAAAGAAAGTAAAAATCTTAACACGGAGGATAATAAGACAGGTACCTATCTACTAACGGTTGGTACGACGATATGTTAAAGCCCCCTTCCGAAAAAGCAGCAGAAGCGACACTTGTTGAATATACATTGGAATTGGCGAAGGTAGAGAATTTCTTATATAGAACTAAGGAAGGCGTATGTAAAGAAATCTTGGCACAGAGAAAAGCGATCTGGCAGGGAGTCGTGAAAGTGGACGTCAATGGCATGTGGAAAGTCAGATCCCAAGGCGAAGGCTAGCACAAGTAAACAACACTGCTCCATCACTCACTAGGTTATAGATACACATTGAAATACTGTGTTGATATAAACTAGCAGGGTCGTAGCTCTGATTACGTTATTGTGTTTCTTCCACGCAACCAGTCTCTCCCATTGCATCGCCCTCCTTCCCAATCTCCAATCACTGCAGCTTATACGTTATATGATGTTTTGAAAACTGATAATTAAACCTATTTTCGGGGTTTAATAAAAATAAAAAGTAAGTAAACGGTTTAACAGTGCACAAACCTGTGCCACTTCCTTTGTGCTTGCAATACGGCCGTACACCTCACGTCCATAGCAATTAGTTCAGTACATGTAGGGTGACCAGATGTCCTGCTTCTCGCAGGATCCCGCTTTTTTGTTGACACCTTATCCTGTTGCCCGCGAAGAGACTCTAAAACCTTATAAATATCCTGCATTTCAAAACCATCCTGCGAAATGGAAAATAGGTAATTTTTTCACGTGTACAAAAGACTTTTACGAAGTAAAGGAAAAGGTATACCATTAAAAACTAACGTGCATAATATAAGTTGGCAGCCCTATAAAGAACAGTTGTCGAAACTGAAATTGTGAACACTTCCGTGTTTGTATGTTGGTCCGTTTCAAATTTCTCAGCAACTTAACAGTATAGTCCGTGTGCGGTGAAAAAATTTCAGTAATTATGTCGAAAGTATTACACACTGAGCTGCGATCTCTCTATCCATTTATCGTCCAGAGTAAATCTAAGAGTGATGTACGCTGCATGAAATGTTCAGCATTGTTTTCAATAGCGAATGGGGAGGAGGGAGTGAAATTTTACGACACGTGCAAAGAAGCACAAGCTGGACGACAATGCTGTTGCTTCCAGCTCATTCCTTACAACTTTCTTTCCAGGAGCTGAATTTGGATCAACTGAACAGAAATTGGCTGCTTCTGAAGGACGTTTTGCATTCCACACCGTTCAACACAGCCAAATATTTCGTTCAACAGACTGTAAAACTAAGTTGGTTCAAAAATGCTTTGGACCCAAATATTCGTGTGCAAAGACGAACTGTGAGGCTATCGTGACTAATGTGATTTTGATTATAACAATGGCGTTCAAGTAAAGGTTCCAGACTTTCAAGATAAGTTAGGGGATACATTAAAGATGCTTGGAGATTTCATTTTGAAAATAAAGCAGTTGGACTTTGTGCAGACGACACGAATACTAACTTCGGTGGTTCATCTCGAATAGGATCTAATAATGTATATTCCAAAGTGAAAAGCGCTTGAGAGATCAATTGTTGGAGTAGGCTGTGGTGCTCACATTGTCAACAATACAATACAAACTGCTGTAGACTGCCTTCCAGTTTTTTGCGCATTGGTCATCACCAGCCTTAAACTAGTATAAAATACAAAAGAATGCTTGATTTCGCAAACAAGAGAATAAAACAATAAACGAAGAAAAAGGAAAACAAAAAACAGACACGCGATAGATCTTATTGTTGAAAACAGGAAATCTAGAAAAGTAGAGCTCAGTATTTTCGGAACAGAATCTCTGCAAGCACTATATATGGGTAAACATATTTTGTTTAGAAAATGTAGTTAACTTTTTAACATAATGCTGTAGAAAACTGCGCACCAGAATGTGTGCGAAAATTATCACCAATGTCATAGGTCTCTTTAAATCCTTTTTGTCACTGTGATGAAGAGTAACATTTTCATCAGTTGGTTCCATAACATCGCAATTTAA
Source organism: Deroplatys truncata (assembly GCA_030765065.1). Classification (NCBI taxonomy): domain Eukaryota; kingdom Metazoa; phylum Arthropoda; class Insecta; order Mantodea; family Mantidae; genus Deroplatys; species Deroplatys truncata. The sequence goes on from CM060976.1 coordinate 32,298,187, forward strand.
AAGCTTATATACGTACATCTGTAACACAGCCTTGCTAAAGAACAGTGAAATCTTTCAGTTGAAAAAATATAATCCAGAAAAATACATAGAAAGCTAAGCGGAGCAAAATTCAAATACATATAGCAATTCTGTTAGACATTCCAATTAAAAATTATATTTATGTATTATAATTCTTTTCAATTATGTGAGGACTCTTTTCTCGGCAGTGCACTATTTCTTCTATACTAATTTATATAGACTACATTCGACTTTTTCCGTGATTGAATATGTTGGGAAGTACCACTGCAAACTTAAAATGAATCATCAAATCTCAAATTTTACCAAAATTGTACCTTGACTGGTAGCCGGTTTAACTGTTTCTAGAATGAATCACGGAGACATGTGTCTATTTTTTTACCAGGTGGCCCAACAGCGCCGTATTTCACGTATGTATACATTCCTTCGCGGGTTAAAAACGAGTCGCAGAACTCAACGGGGCAATTCCAAGCAAACGTAGGTCAGTGGAGAATTGGCGCAATAACCTTGGTTATATTCCTCTTGCTTCTCAGCGAAGACGGTTAGGGATCGCGCTCATTAATAGGCAGTTCCCAGGCTTACACTAGAGTGTACAGTCAGTGATGATAGACAAGAACCGTTACAGAACCCTTATTTTCAAGAGAATAAATTCACTTTTTTAATTAAAATGTGTTTATTTGATGTATCAGCACCCGCCTATAGCTATTTTGCAATTGTATTAACGCCGTTATTGTCTAAATTTACAGATTATACGCACTGTAAAGTCAAATCAAAACATTAAAGTGCCGTAACAAAAACCATGCAAACACGAGAGCACGTAATGTGTTACTGGCATTTGTTCGCTTGCCATTATTATTTTTATTATTATTATTGTTATTATTATTATTACTCACTACAGCATAGTAGAGTAAATCAAAACATTATAAAGAGTCGTAACGAAAAGCATGCAAACATGAGAGCACGTAGGCTGTATCAGTGGCATTTGTTCACTTATTATAGTTAATATTAATATTATTGTTCTTGCTTGTTACTGTTATTGTTGCTGTTAGTTGGTGTTATTAGTTATGTTATTATTGCAAATCATTATTATTAGTATTATCACGCATTATACGCATAGTAGGGAACTATAAATCAAAACCTTGGAGCACCAGATCTGCGCCGTAAGCTAAGGAAAACAGAATGAAACAGGAAGCAAATTAGTGCATAAGCAGTTCATAGCTTTAGTAATAAAACGTTATCAATGCTTTGCTTAACTCTGCTTTTTGTTTTACTCAATGAGATTTATGCGTCCTTATTAGAACTACGCACCTATTGTTTGTTTCACAACTGATGAACTTTGATGTTGTACGCATGTCACTTGCGTTCCATAAAGAGGCACTTAATATATTGACAGAGAGAATGCACAGATGAATACTATCATGCCACGCTTACGTAGCACTGTCTGATCAGCCCAATAACCATTTATCTTTCTCAACCAGTCCAAAACGTTACTAAAGGTTGTTTCACTTAAACGAAACAAAAGGATCCGTCATTAAGTTGAGAACACTAGTGATTAAATGGCTGGTTTTACTGGTTCAACAAAAAATATAATAATAATAATAATAATAATAATAATAATAATAATAATAGGAACAAATGCCAGTGATACACACTACGTGCTCTCATGTTTGCATGGTTTTCTTTACGGCACTTCAATGTTTTGATTTTCTGTATTATGTGTATAGACCATAATAATAGTAATAAGATTAATAACTAACAGTAATAACAATAATAGTAACAATAAGCACAATAATAATAGTAACTGGACAACAAATGCCAGTGGTACATACCACGTGCTCTCATGTTTGCGTGGTTTTCGTTACACCTCTTCAATGCTTTGATTTGCTCTACTATGATAAATTTGTAATAATAATAATAATAATAATAATAATAATAATAATAATAATAATAATAATAATAATGCGTAATAATAATAATGACAATAATAGCAAACGAACAGATTCCAATGATTCACTTTACGTGCTCTCATGTTTGCATGGTTTTCGTTACGGCCCTTTAATGCTTTGATTTACTCTTCTATGCGTATAGTGCGTAATAATAATAATAATAATAATAATAATAATAATAATAATAGCCAGCTAACAAATTCCAGTGATACACAATACCGAACTCATGTTTGCACGGTTTGCGTTACGGCGCTTTAGTGTTTTGGTTTGACTCTATGATACGTATAATTTATAATGTTAGACAAGAACAGCGCATACACAATGTACAAAATAGCTATAGGCGGCTACTGATAGATCAAATAAAGAGATTGTAATTATTTTTCAATCTAAAATGTGAATTATTCCCTCGCAAATAAAGGGATCTATAGGTGTGTTTACACGGTTCTTTTCTATCATCACTCACTGTACACTCTAGTGCCAGCCTGGAAACTGTCTCTTAATGAGCCCGATCCGCTAATCGTCTTCGCTGATAAGCAAGAGGAGTAAACCCAAAGTCGCTCACGTTATTGCGGCAGTTCCCCACTGACCTGCGTCTGCTTGGAATTGCCCCGTTGAGTTCTGCAACTCTTTTAACGCACGAAGGGATATATGCACATGCGAAATACGGCGATGTTGTGTCACCCGGTATATAATCCTAAGGTGCACATTTTACTGTGAAATCTTTATGTCCTTACTTCTTGGTATTCAGTCAGCAATTTATCTCCTGTAGAGAAAGTAAAATTTAGAGCTTGCTTTGTGGATGATAATGCGCATCTATTTTTATTACAAAAAACTGAAATATACCATGTGGATTTAGTACTATGATTATTATTATTATTATTATTATAATTAGTACGCTTAGCGCCGCTTCAGCGTTTAGATACTACTGCAGCGGTTAGGTATAATAGGTGTCCGAAAGCTCTCTGCCTATCACATCTAGAAAACAAAACCTTTTATGTTTAGATATTCTAAAATATATGACAAATGTTAAGTTTTTATACAGGTTTTAAAACATATGTATTCTAATATAAACAAATCATAGTTATAATCTGTGATTAAAATTAACATGTATAAAGAAATAAAAATTGTAATAAAAGAGGTTATGATTAATAAAGGCACATAAACTGTTTAAAATATGTAAAGGATGCTTCAAAAATAGAACTAATCACATTACTACTATCGCATTTCTATATTTCAGAGAAAATAAATTAAACATTAGAGGGAAAGTGATATACGTAATATCTTTCAATCCCTCTGCCATCTACCTAACTCCGCTTTCCGGTGTCAAAATTCCTCTGCAATGTATAGAGCCAGAATTCCTAAGCAGAGGCTCAATTTGTACAGGATTTTCATCATCACCATCATCAGGTTCAATGCGGACATAAGTACATTGTGATACCTAGGATGCACTTTATGCCACTTCTGGGAGCCAGCTCTAAGAGAAGGAGTTGGGTAAAAACTATGTAAATTTTTGGGTAAAACTGGCTACACTTTCACAGATATTTAGCTTACACTTACTTTGTGCAAAAACTCATTTCATAAAAAAGGAGTTGGGTAGTTTTGTAAATACAGCATAAAATGAGTTTTCCTAATTTTCGGTGCTTGTCGCCATGACGTTGTCTTCGGAACTAATATCAGAGTGTAAAAATCAGAATGAAACATTGTGGGGTCGAAGGCGGTAGTAAATCTTACGCAAAATCTGTTGTAATAACACTTCCATACTTTCCGCATCCTTTTAATGTCAAGCAGTTTGCAGTTTAAACACAGCTCTTGAGAAAATTAACTCAAGCTTTCTTAAATACCTACATTCTTATAAGTCTAGCACTGCTGCACAATAAAGAAAGAATATTATTTGTTTCAGGTACAACGAAGAAAACAAATATAAAGGAGGAGTGCACTGATTTTGAACAAGCAATTTCGCTCGCAGGTATGTAAATTTCAAAAAGAATGAAAAGAGATGTTTTATATTTCTATAATTTTAAATATAATAAAAGGGAATTTCCGATCTCTAGGTTAGATGCACAGAAGATCGATCAGTTCTAAAATGTTTCTCATTTAGTTATGATAATGCCGAAAAGATCAGAAAATCCATGCTGTATTGATTGCATTTCTTACTATAACAAATGAATGAATGAGTGTATTTATTTACATGATGATATACTGGGTTGTCTAATAAGTTCGTTCGCTTTTCTCGCTAGTTTTATCTATAGCACCTGAAATCCTGAACCCTCTGTACACCACTCAAGTTATCATAGTTGCCTAACCACTCCTTCGACTTAGAGATCAACAACCAGACCAATAGCATTGGACATATCAGTGTGTTTATGATTTACGTTAAATGGAACAGCCTAAAATTGTGTTTAGAAACTATGGAAAGCAAAAAGGAACATTTCCGACATGTTATGCTGTTTTACTATCGTAAGGATAAAACCACCTCACAATGTCGGCAGAAAATTTGTACTGCCTACGGGGAAGATGCAGTAACGAATCGAGCATGTCAAAAGTGGTTTAGTCGATTTTGAGCTGGGAATTTCTCCCTAAAAGACAAACCTCGTTCTGGATGGCCAATGGTTACGGACGTGGAAAGAATTCATGAAATGATAGTCAACGCTCCACGAATGACAACTCTGGTGTTGGCATTGGAGCTCAATTTAGCTCGCGCTACTGTAGCCAGGAACTAGAAAAAAATTGGGTTGCGTAAATATTTGCCATGTATGGGTTACGAACTGAGTGAAGCGAATTTGATTCAGCGCGTATCCATCTATGGCTCCTTACTGAGGCGCAATCAGAATGATCCTTTTCTGGAACGGCTGGTAACTGGAGATGAGAAGTAGACTGTGTACAACAGCGCCCGAAAGAGTAAATCATGACGCAAGAAAGGGCAGCCACCAATATCGGTTCCTAAACCACCTACATCCAAGAAAGGTTATGCTATGCATTTGGTGAGGTTGCAAAGGAATTCTGTATTACGAACTTCTTCTGAATAATGAGACTATCAATTCCGGGAAATACTGTTCTCAGATGGATCGTCTCAAGGCAGCCATTGAAGATAAAAACCGGAATTTAGAAACGATGTCGTCTTTCACCACGATAACGCCAAACCACATACCTCTATGGTGATCCGTCAAAAGTTGCGTAATTTTGAATGGAATGTGTTACCCCAACCGCCGTATTCTCAGACATTTCCCCATCCGACTTTCATCTATTCTGTTCCCTGCAGAATTTCCTGAATGGCAAACACCTCACTTCCTTGGAGGACTATAGACTGAAGCTCGAAGAGTTCATCAACCAGAAAACCCCCACATTTTGGAGAAATGGAATTTATAAGTTTCCAGAGAAATGGCAATATATTGTCCACAATAATGGTGTATACCAGAGGTGGCGAAAATGTGACTCGCGAGTTATTTTGACTCGTAGGCGCCGTTCCCTCTCTGCAACCGTCCCCTTTGTTTTTCACGTGTTGCTGAGTGATGCAGTGCGTGTTGCATATTTGGTGACTCGCGGAAGGAAGTTGTTTTCGCCACCCTTGGTGTATACTATAGGAAATAAACAGTTTGTTTACAAAACCTAACAGCCGTAGTTATTTATCTTTTTAACCACATTGTGTTCAAAGTTTGTAAACAGAAAGTTCGGCAACTACTCTGTCATAGCTGTGCTGCGGGTGAGGATTGTTCCCAGAAGTTCTTAGTGATTGAAACGTAACGAAAAACGAACGAACTTATGAGACAACCCTATACATACATAGATCTCTATCATTCGCACGGGTCCGCAGACGAACATGTGCTGTTATAATACACAGAACAATAAGCACGACTAATAATAATAAAAACAGCAAATGATAGGAAACGAGAAAAAAATACCACTAAAAGAAAACACCATTGCACGAAAAAAGACATTCAAATATAGCATCTTAAGTATAAACAATCCACAAAACAGCGGTAAACTGTATTCCAATGTCTTATATACCCTATTATAGTAAACAAAGAACAGTTAAGAAAGTAAATGTACATAACGCACTAACAATAACTGAAAAAGGGCATAAACTACAACACCAACCTTTAGCACTTCCTGCACTCCCGCTTCCCTACTAATAGTCTTCTCTGATCTCAGTTGTCTCGCCTTAAGTAGAAATTTACCTATCCCCCTCCACGTCTACCCTGGCTGCCAGTAACGTCCAACATGTCCTTAACTCTCCATTCGAGGTTGTAAAGGATCGCGGTAAATATTTTACCGCCATTTCTCCGTACTCCTGCAGCTTGCCAAGAAAGGTACTCATGATTCTTCCTCCTCGTAAATGGGGCAGATTCTCCTATAACTTTCATTAGTAATTTTTATCATCCGCCATGCTCCCAGTCTAAGCCACTCGAGCCCCTGTATAATGAGTTTGGTGCCCGTTTTGGTGTAGTGCTCCACACCCGACTCAGATTTTATCCTATACTGTACTTCCAACAAACCCTTCTCCGTGCATTGCGCAATTGTTTTTTGCCAATCAATATCACAGAGGTCGTACTTAATCTTTCTCCATTCACTCCACCTATTTCCCTGACCTGCCATCCAAATATTGCCCGTCCCTATGGTTTCCGAACTCCTCTTTAATTTTGATGCCCAAGTCGAGTTTCTTATTATCAACAGTTCACGGTAGCAGGCGGCTCTAATTAGAGATTGGTCTCCAAGAACGATTTTCATCCAGTATTTAACTGCTCTGATTTTGCACTCCATCGTCTCACTATGCGTTCCAAATTCCCTTATTATTCGGCAGTTGGCCATACACCTCCCTACCCCCAGAACTACTTTCAAAAATCCGGTCTTCACTTGGTCTAAATTACCTGTTTGTTCTCATCCCTATATTTCTACTCCTTATGTCATCTTGGAGCTAACTGTCGCTCCGTACACGATACCCAATAAATCTACGGAGATGTCTGGAATTTTGCTACGTATCCGGAAGCTTCTGCTGCTTTTACTTTTGCCTTGTATATCGTGATGTCAATATGTTTTGTCCATTTTCCGTTCATCGTAAACGCGAGTCCTAAGTACACGAAAATTTTAAGGTTGTCCTGCGTCTGTCCTGCATATGACCATGTCTCCTCCCTACCGACCTTCTTGAAAGTCCATGTTTTAGTCTTATTAACTTAAGTAGCCATTCGTCGCAATAATACTTAAGTCTGTCTAGTCCCCGGTGTAGTCTGTTAATCGTCGTGGAACACAACGTTTCATCTGCGTATAAAGGTGCTGGAATTTACAAATGTTCCAATACTGGTGCGCCAATACTTTCCGCTAGCATCACTTCATAATATCATTCACAAAGTGACTAAATAGTAATACATCCTTGCCTCACACCCCTATAGCTTACGCAGCTTTCGAATACTCTGTTCCTATCGTACTTTAGACACAATTCCACATTTTGGTAGATTACCTGCAGTGCTCTATTCATTTTATCTGATGTTCTCTTCGTACGTAGTTTATACCACAACGCACTCCGGTTGACACAGACAAATGCTTTCTTAAAATCTACAAAAGCGTAATGAAGCCTTCCTCACTTAACTAACATTTGTCCCGTTTTTAACGTATCTAAAATAAACGCGGGTCTATGGTACTGTGACCTTCTCTGAAACCCATTTGAAATGTTGAACATTTGCTAAATTTTGATTCCCAGCGCATTATTCTGTTGTATAATACTCTGCAATATATTTTCTCCATAATTGGCAACAGAGTAAACGCCCTATGATTGTCAGTATTTCTAGCAGCTCCCTTCTCTTTATAAATCTTACGTTGCCCCAACAGGTAGGGTAATTGTCATCACGGAAACAATCTATTACATATTTGGAGCATACACACACCAAAGTCATTTACATTAGCTGAGAATTTAAAGGCTTCCGTCCAACCCTGGAGCTTTGCCTCCTCTTAGGCTCTTCAGCTCCTGTAATATCTCCCTTGCTGAGAGCTCGTCGTCCAGCATTGGGATATCCGGGCTCCCCAGAACCTGTACTTCTCTCACCATTCCAATTCCTTCCCCTTCCCCTCCCCAAAATACCGCCTTAAAGTGCATTGCTTGGGGGACATTTTGTTGCGTGCCTGACGTTAACCCTTAAATTCTTTATGCCTGGCACATCTCAGTGTTTTCCCCCATGCCTAATTTTCTCCGTCATTTTGGCTTGCCAAAGATTTGCTTTTCCCATATAAGATGTTTGTATTTGTTTCGTTTTGGGGTGAAAATGTTCCTAGCGTCGTCCCTCCCATTGCTTCTGATTTTACCAGTGTCTCCTCTGATTGCTTTTCGCGGTTTTGCATTGCTGTTCATACCACCCATCCAACTGTCTTGCCTTCCTGTATATTCCGACTTTCATTGTCTTTGCGGCAATAGAGTTATTTCTGTTAGTTGTTCAGCTGTCTCCGTGTTCTTTTCCCTTAAGCGCTTATCAAGTTTGTACAAGAGTAGAGAAAGTCATGTGAGTGTAACACATCAGATTTTTGTTGTTTAAATACTAAATGTTTGTAACATCAATATGGCAAATAAGCCGTATACTTTCAATTTTCTGGAAATACGCTGTGAACTCCTGCTTACCTTTAGTGAGTATTACGTAACTGTATTAGACTGTGAAACCATAGGAGATAAGTAAAAACATACTTCAGGAGAAGGTTAGAACTCATTAAAATACACACCTTTCCCAAAATAACTTTTTTCTTAACGTCAACCGTTTTCGAAATATTTCGTATCATAATTTATGTTTTCAAGTTAAGTACATTTGACAGAAATGGTTTGATATTTTTTTTCCTCCATGATCTCAAGACAAGCAAAAAGAGTTGTAGCAGCTCGCTGTCTTACGTATAAGCATGTAGAAATTATTAATTCCACTAAAGTTAAAATAATTTCTAGCTAAACATCTTAGTATCGTGACGAACATAAAGAAATAGAGGAATCGCGTTTCATATGAATAGTACCTGTAAAATTGTAATGAAAGAGAATGTCCTGCGTGTATACAATATTATATGTTTTTGTTTTTGATGAGATTATGCGGGAGGGAAAAAAATAGTGGCATAGTTTTAGAGGATCCCTATTTAGATATACTTTCACATGTAAACATACACGTGAAATACTTCTAAAACCTTAGGGAAAAATATTTTTATTTTTTTATTCTTATTTGTTTTTTAAGATCAACATTTTTACATAGTCGTAAGTATTTGCCTATCTCTTATGGTTTTCAAGTTACATGAAATTCACTAAGAATAAAGACGGCTTTGCAGGTTATTTCTAGAAAATTCAAGATATGCATTTTATTTGCCATTCTAACGTCTGAAACATTTGATGAGCCAGTCAATAGGTAGACTGTAGAGAAAGAAAAAATGTCTCACTGATAAGCTGCATTGTATACAGCATTTTAAGAGCCGGAAAATGTCTAAAATATAATTTCTAAAAACATTTTTGTTTTAAATTACGTACCTATTTCCACAGAGAGTACAACATGTAACAGGAAACTTTGCAATATTTTGTTTTGTCAAATGTGGGACAGAGGGGAGTAGAGATTTTGAGAAACGTACAAATTCTCTTCTAGTAAGCTCGTTCAGATTTATTGGGATAACAAATTGTTTTATATAAAACTGTCCCTAAGAATGAGTATTAATATTGGCTAAAAATAAATTGAACCCATTTCCCACAAATTCCCGTTTAATTAACTTTTAAATGTTGGTATGTATGTGCATACGTGTAAACGCATAAGGTTACCTAACACAAATATGTAGTTATATTAATGCTTTGTGAAGGTTTGTTTAATCGTTTCCTTCCTTGTACCTAGGCCCTCACTTTCTAACCGGTAGTTTTTCCTTAAACCCCATAGATTGACAGCTCCTTCCTAATGACTCTCATTAGCCGGGCCTCTGATGGAAATTGACCATCGGCGCAATACGAATACGCCGGTACAATATACCTATTCTCGGGCTCAGTTCAGATCCGGCAGGGCCGAATCTAAGAATTTCGGCCTGTGCAGACCTGTACTATGCAGTGTGAATTTGTTATCACTTGATTCATTACCACTGATAGAGACAATTTTAGATTATTGGTCTTCGAATCTCTACAAAGCAAATTGAGATGAATGCTTATATTTTGTAATGCATATAATAAAAGCTACAACAAGGTAGAACTGTCTACACAGTTTCTCGTAGAATGGCCTACAACCTATCGCCTATAATACGACGGACACTAGACTGGACCAGTTACACTGTTCATAAAGCACGCTGCATGAGTCCCAAGCTAAAGGAAACCGGTTTATTAATGGTATTTCAGATGAATTTCTGTTATCAATTTTTTTACTGCTTTCAGGATTCGGACGTTTCCATTATGGGTTGATTTTGACTTGCGGAGCTTGTTTCTTAGCGGCGGGCTTTCAAAATGGCCTAAATGCTTATATTCTACCATCAGCAAGCTGCGATCTTCAGCTTTCCTCGAGTCAGATGGGTGCCCTCAACGCTGTGTTCATCTCCGGTGAGTACCTGATTTGCAAAACCAAGGGTTTGTTTTAATCGCTTCAGTGTTTTCATATCGAGTAATAGTGGTATCAATCATTTTGAGCTATACTGAGTTTTAAAGGGTGATAACACTCTGTGAGAAAACCTTTCTTGAAAAGTGCAAGTTTTATCGCTTACATTTAGAGGGAATCAGATAACACATTACTCTAATTATATTAACGATTCAATTTGATAACATATTTCTCCCACTGCCAACAATTTCATTGGACGTCTTGAGATGTAGAATGAATAGCTTTTATAAAATGTCTTAAAACTCTCAGGATCTATATCACAGACAGAAATTTCAGATGCCTTATTCATAATTGATCTTCGTAGGGAGCAGCTTGCCATTTCCGATGTATTAACAATAGACCAGCGATTTTCCTATTCATAATCCGGGACTTGCGAGAGGCGCAGTGTAAAAGACTTGGTCCGGGGCAAATTATGGTCTTACTCGTTGGAGTAAAGGTACAGATAAAGTACGGACGAACGGAGGGGTCCCCGCAACTGGGGCACCGTAACTAAGCCGCAACGGCCCTTTTTGCATCTGTCGTGACCCTTGGGAGCGGAGAGACGCGAAGGGCGACCAGATACGGATGGCGACAGGTACAGGCATGGGCGAGGTCCCTAACGTTTCCAATTTGAATGCATACGACCCGCTCGGGCTCAACCTCAAGCCTCTTTACCCCCGGTAGTCACCTTGTTGTGGCCCACTTAGAGGCGGGTCTTAACTGCGCAGTCCCGCAACGACACTAAGGAAGAAACGTCTACAAAACGAACATCTACCGCCCAGCCGCAACCCGCGGAACACAGTCGTCTGGTCCTATAATCCTAAAGAATGACAATGAAGGAGATGATGGGTACAGGAAAGAGGGGCAGAAAAGTCGTGGTAGAAGAGGGAGCACCCCGGTATTTTCTTGTCGACTCGGAAAATCGAGTACCTATTCCATAGGTCACAGTGGGTGGTCGCGGAGATCAAATCCGGGACCTCCCGAATACGAGTCGCACACGTTACAGTGGCACACCTCGCTCGGTGGTCGTTGGGGTAGATTAAGGACAGATCATTTCTACAAAATGGTTGGTTAGATGGACGTAGCTGCGGTCAGGTGCGGCTCAAGGAGTTTTTGCCGTCCTGTGCTATAATTGCAAGTGCCACGCCTTCTCACGCTTTCAGACATAACTAATTTTTATCCGCAATGTCAGTCCTCCATGACTACTTATTCTCACACAAAGTAACTTTCTTTTTTTGCTTGCAGGGCCAATAAACAAACAAATAAATAAACTCAAGAAGACATATGTGTGTGCGTGGTGAAAGAACGACTTTCAGGATACCACCAGGACGATGATTTGAAAGTCACCAATGTAAGCAAGCAAGTTTGAAACACTCCTGTTCATTAACGTGATGTTTATTGATAAAATAGTAAAATCTTCCGAGCCATGGTCTTGGGTAAAATTGTTTATATCGAACGTTTCGCTCACGTGATGTTTATTGTTGAACATCTCACGCGCACGTGTGTTTTGACGAGGATCTATAAGGATAGCATCCAAATCACTCTTCTGGAGCTACATTCGTCACCAGTTCCATAACAAAAAAGTCCCCATAAAGTCTTCTTCTTCTCTGTTTAACCTCCTCCTATGTAAGACTTACACCCCCCAGGCGTGTGCCTGGGCTCAGAGGCCCGTCGAGGAGCAGACACTCATGGATTACACAGAATATCCAGGATGGGTGATCAGCCCGATGCCTGGTATGGGAGGAAGGAAGTAGATGAAACGAAATGATGGTGAAATGGATGAAAGGAAAGGTGATGATGGAGCAGTTGGTGGAATGAATGGCAGGGGGAACCGGTGAACCCGCCCAGGCGCCGCTTTGTCCACCACAAATCCCACATGTGGGTCCCTGGGATTGAACCCGGGCCACCTCGGTGAGAGGCTAGCGGTCTAATCACTCGGCCATGGCATATCTTCACATATCTTCTTCATATTTAGATTTTGCCGCCCTGGGCGGTGGCACGGCTCGACCCCCACCTTCTTGAGCCAGCCATAACTGCTGTGCGTAGGTTTCGCGAAATGAGATGACGAAGGATGCTAAGATTAGACATAATTGCAAAATACGACGACAAAAATTTCTGTAGTAGCTACAGTTTTAGCGGGAAGGAAACACAGAAGATAACTGATGCCTAGGTATTTCCATTGAGACTCAGTTTTAACACTGCAAGAACAAGAAGATATCAAGACAACACTGTTGAGTAGCATGGCATCAGTAGCCGCGTTATAACCAATGTCTCGATCCCTATGTTTTCTGGGCGAAGATCGCAACTACTCGCAGGTTTTCCAAAGTAATTATTTATGTAATATGAACTAGCACGCAGTACTTTGTAATTCGCTTAAGGCAATGCATCCATGAAAAGTGTAAAAATGTGAAAATTCTCGATTTTTTTTTTTTTACATTTTAATTATACCAGGTACTTTTAGTTTCACGTTATATACATATATATATTTTTTAATATCAGCAATTTTAATACCACCGATGGATATTTAATTGGACCTGTACCATTTCGGTAAATCACTGCATTGAACTTTAAACTACATTTCTGTCAATTCTTTTTTTTTCAGCATTTCTCAGGGTTTAAAATGCTCCTTGGACAACAGCTTATAACTTAAAGCTTGAAATTTTCAGGAGAGTTTCAGAAATTACGAATTTAAAAATTGAATTTAAAATTCACTAAATATTCAGTTGCAATTAATTAAGTCTGCATGATATCGGATGACTGAAAAGTATTAAGAGATTCTGACTCACTTTTTATGCTTACTTCAGAACTGCTTTTAGTTTTTTTCTATCACGTACAGTTTTTTCACAATTTCACTTCAAAAATATAGAAATATAGAGATATAAATATATTGCTTCCGCCACTACATAAAATTGGGCTTAAGGAAGCAATTTGTAAGGGCACTACCACAGGATGGACCCTGCTTCAAGTATCTTTCCAAGAAATTTCCCTTCATTACACAACACAAATTAAAGGCTGGAATTTTTGTTGGTCCTCAAATAAAGAAATTGATGAAGGATGCAGTTTTTGAGAAGACAATGAATGAGAGAGAAATAGAAGCATGGGCCGCCTTCCGATCAGTTACTGAAAACTTCTTAGCAATAACAAAGATCCTAATTACAAGGCCATTGTCCAAACAATGTTGGAAAATTTGAAGAAGATGGATTGTAACATGAGTGTAAAGGTGCATTTTCTGCATTCACATATCAACTACTTTCCAGAAAATCTGGGACATTATAGTGAAGAGCAGGGTGAACGTTTTCACCAAGATATTAAGGAAATGGAGAGGAGGTACCAGGAGAGACGGAATGAAACTATAATGGCCGACTACTGTTGGATGTTGAGGAGGGACAGTCATCTTCAAGGATCTGCAAAGAAGTCAAAGAAGAGAAAGTTTGAAAAAAGTTAAATGAAACACTTTGGATTCTTGATTTGTTAAAATGTAGTCATGAAATAAATTAGGGGAGTTCTTGAGAGTATTCTTAAAATGTTTCTTGAATAAAAACTTACCTTGTGAGAAATGGTATTTGAATACTTTTCTACGCTCATTAGTAAAATTTTCAAAACATTACTTCTTATTTTGAGTAAAAACCAGACGTGATAGAAAAAAAACGGAAGTTATTTCTGGAATCAGCATAAAAACTTGATTCAAGAACACCTACTTTTAAGAAATCATCTGACAAAAAGTTTGAAAATGCATTCTCCATAAATCACATTGAAAAGGTTACAAAATTCAAGAACATTTAGACAATTATTTCTCTTGAAATAATTAAAACTAAGAAATGGCTGCACAACAATTTATTTATGTTTGTATATCAACCCCAAATTAAAACTTGGGGAGAGATACAACAAACTGTAGAGTCCAAGGAGAGTTTCACATTATCATATCAAAAAGTGATTAATTTGAATAAGAAAATTAATATCTTAACAATGGTTTGATATAGCTGATTAAAATTATGTGTGCACTACATATATTTTATGATCTGAGTATATGGTAAAAAAATCAAAGTAATCAGAATAAATCTGCATATTTTGTATTTTCACAGATGCAGTGCCTTAAGGTCCAGTATGTGGCGCATTTTGAGCAAAAATTGCATACGAAGACTTAGCTTATAATATTATGAATTGGATTTCATTACGTTATTTCAAAGTTAGTATTCCAGCAAGTTAGTTCTTATTCAAATTATTAACAATGCAATGACCCTGTATAATTAGTGAAAAAAGACATTTCCATGAAAGAGTGAAAAGGTTAGGGTCAGTTTAGAATTGTACACCAACCTTGGACCTTGGATAATAATTGTTTATATTAGTTATCATATCCACTTATTACTTTCTCTATCACGTAAAGTAAGTAAGGGAAACATTCGATACGCAGAATTCACCGGAAATACATGAGACGCCCTGAATTCAAATAAAGCATTTGAAACATGTCCATGTGTGTGTGTTTGTCTGTCTGTCTGCATGTCTTTGAGCAGCATAACTCAAAAACGAAAAGTCGGATAAATACCAAACTGAGTATTTCAGTTTAATGTCTTTCAAGGACGCGACACGAAGATTTTCAAGAAAACCTCCCCGCCCCAGACTACCCTTTGCATGGAACATTCTTCGAAAACTGATTTTTTCAAATATGGCTCTAACGATTTTGATTACAATTCATATGTTTAAGATATTTTCATGGCAAATGAAACGTATATCTTGAATTTTTTGGAAAGGTCCCCAAATGTCCTCTTCATTCTGTTTAACTTGCAAACCTTGTAAACCGTAAGAGATATACAAAATTTTACCACACAAAAAATTTAGATATTGTTAAAATACACAATTTATGACCTGTACATTTATTTTGTCGAGTGGACCATTTCCAAGATATTCTTTCTTATTTGTTTCAATTTTCCAATACTTATAGTTCTTTCTCAAATGGGAATTAGTTATTCGTTTTCTTTTATATGTCCTGGAGATGCAAAGAGAATGAAATGCTCCACATAGCAACCAGCTCTTAAAATATTTGACTATTTCTGCAAGTGTTTATCTCGATCAATATGAAGTAGATGGAGAATAAGCGTCTGTAAACATAGTATGTATAAAAGTAGAGAAAGTTATGCAAGTCCAATACATCTTATTTTTAGAAAAAGGTCCGTGTGTGTTTGTATGTGTGTGTGTGTGATTGTGAATGGCATAACTCAAAAACAAAAAGTCGAATAAATAGCAAACCTGGTATTTAGGTTCAGTATCTTCCAAAACTGCACCACGAAGATTTTCAAGAAACTCCCTCTACCCAAGATTAACCTTTACATGGAAGATGTAAACGATTTTGATTAAAATTCCATGCATTAAAGATATTTACAGTACAAATAAAATGTATATCTGGGAATAGCCTGTGAAGTCCACTTCATTGGGAAGAAATTTTGTATAATCTTATACAACTGGTAAACGTTAAACGATAGACGAAAACGTACTACACACAAAAATGTAGATCTCTCTAAAACACAATTTATTTCAAATAAGTTTTTTGTGACATAAGTCATTTCTGAGATATCGTTATCAAAGTTTCGAATTGTTCTTTCTTGGTCATTCTCTTTAAGTTCTGTCAACATTCAGTTGTTTCTCGCGATTGCATGGAAACAGTATGGAATTTTAAGGCTAGCGTACAGCGTCCAGTTCTTAAATATTTGACTATCGCTGCTCCCATTGTATCTTTAATGAAATGTGGATTAAAATGAAGTAGATAGAAAAATAAGCTTTACTAAGAACGGTTTGTATAATCATTAATAAGCGATAGAGGTTAGATAAAATGAGGCAATATGTTATGTCACAACATGCTATTGATGCCAGGTTGATTATAGTGTAAATTACAAAGTAATTCTTTAACCAGCTTTGTGTGTAAAATATTATTATATACATATTTTTAGATGTTTGTTAATATAAGGACTTGTTAGGAAATAAGTTTGCACTGCCTAGCTGAAACTGACAATAGAAGTTGGGTAACAATAAACCGAGGTGGTGAGTTGTTTGTCACCAAGAAGAGAAATCGGAATTGAGGCCACAGGGTAGCGTGTCTTTTTCAGAAATGGAGGGAATACCTTACCTAGAGCATATATGTCAGTAGTAGTGATTGGCTGACCAAAAGAGACGCTAAAGTTGGCGCAATTTGGTAACAATAGGAATTATATTATAATGTTTAGGCAATTCGAGATGAAAGAGTATATATTCTCGAACCATAAGGAAGTGTCACACAGTTCTGAAGAATCTCTCATGAGGTACACGTCGCAGAGTTGGTTACAAATGTAAAGTACGCAAAGTAATTGTAGCGCGGTAACTAAAAGGACTGTAGTTACGTTTAGAAATATAGCAGTTTCAGTCAGGTACGTAGAAACATTAAATATGTCAATTATTAACTTAAACTAAGCGTGACGGCAATACAAGTCTAGATTCAGATGTAAATAGAAATTAAGTTTTATTTATGGACGCTCTTTAACTGCTATGGTCCTTAGCGTCCCATTCTATATATAGGGCGTGAAAGACCAGCACTTTTGCTCAGAGGCCTCTTTATCAGGCTTGAGGTTCTTTTACGTGCCGTAAATCTACGACACAGGACCACCGGCTTTACTTCCATTCCGAAGGAAGCCATGCTAAGGATTTTTTGCGCCCAAAAAAATCCATCGCCCTCCACCAGGTTTGAACCCGCGACCTCGGGAACTACAGGCTATCATGTTAACCACTACACCACGAAGGACAACAGATTCAGGTGTTCTTCTTCAGTGTTATCTTTTAGAAACAACTCCTTTCCGTTACACACCCTATTTAGAGATATGTGCTCGACTGAGTTACAATACCTAGCCGAAGGACAAAGAGCCCAAATTTAAAAATAATTAAATTATAAGAGCCCGACAAATAAGAAATAAAGGTCACTGAGAAACTGCTACAAAAATCATGTGAATGTAACACATCGGACTTTTTTTATCGTGTCCAAAATTGTTTTAGTGCATTGCTGCCTTTATTAAACATTTCATTTACAGTTTCTCTTTTCCACAAAATGTTTCTTCCACAAAATGCGTTATTCCACAGCCACTGTGCAATAAATGTTATGTATTGACAAAAGAATGTTGTATCTAATGGCGCCAAACTGCTTCATATCTTATTCGTAAAACCATTAGTTTTCTCCTTTTTCATGGCTCTCCAAAATTATTGCTTTTCATTCTTGCTTGGCTTTGTGTCTTTGTACTTCATTAAATTCTTTAATCATTAGGCACACAAATGCATGTGTACATCAGCAACATCACATCATTTAACACAAGATTTGTTGTAGAGGTCCTCTGTAAGTGCGTGTGTGTCTGTGTACGCGCGCGTGTGCGTGTATACAGAGAGACCACTTGAAACTTTCACTGAAAGTATCTCTGAAACAACAGTACATATTGAAAAACAATTTTGACGGGTATGAAAGCAGAGGAGGGTGTCTTTAAAGTAAATAATATGGGCCATTCAGAGGCTTCGGCAAATACGATTTTCAGCATAAACTAATGTTTTTTTAAATGGGCACCCTGTATTATTAAGACGCAATTGATAACACGGAAAATCAAATTAACACTGGCATGTTGTATCACGATAGATCAACTACATCCCGAGAAATTGTAACTTGAAGTTGAGGCTTGAGATGCAACGAAACGCACATCAGTTGCTAATCCTGAGGTCCAAGCACGAACTCCACGTTGCAGTTAATCGCGATTTGATTGATGTAGTACGGTGCCTAAACTGCGGTTCTTAATGTTTTCACTGTTATCTAGTGGGCTGGAAATAATGCAGAGTTTTAAGTCACAAAAATTGAAAATCAAGGTTTTTCTCTTTCATGTTTTATTTAGCTCTACTAGAATTTGCAATACGCACTAGTTACTCTAACAAAATTGAATGTCGCCAGTCATAGCAAACATAATCAATAAATGATCAACGATCTAACAAGAAAATGGTGGTTAAAGTTGTACATCATGACAATTAAAGTATATGTTATTGAACATTTTTACATTCTCTACTACGTATAGTAAGTAGGGGAAGTATTGTATTCCACCCAAAAATTCGATACCGAGATTTCACCGGAAATACATGTTTTGAGACCCCCTGAATCCAAAAATAGCATTTTTAGAAACATGTTCGTGTGTGTGTGTCTGTGAACAGCATAACTCAGAAACGAACAGTCGGATAAACACCAAACTTGGTATTTAGGTTCAGTATCTTCCAGAGATGCGACACGAAACTTATCAAGAAAATCCCCCACCCCAGATTACCCTTTACATGGAACATTTTTCGAAATTTTTAATTTTCTCAAAAATGGCTGTAATGATTTTGATTAAAATATCATATGTTTAAGATATTTTCATGACAAATGAAATGTATATCTCGAATTTTCTGGGAATGTCTCCAAAAGTATTCTTCATTGTGAACGACTTTTGCATAACTGGTAAACCATAAGAGATAGACAAAATTTTACTACATAAAAACGTAGATCGCGTTAAAATACACAATTTATGTCATATACATTTATTTTGTTGAGGGAACCATTTTCGAGATATTCCCTTACATTTCCCAATACTTATACTTTTTCTCAAATTCGTTATTCATTTTTTTTTGTCCTGGTAATGCAAAGAGAATGGAATACTCCACATAGCAATAAGCTCTTAAAATATTTGACTATCGCTTAAAGCCTACCAATTCCCCTTGCATCTACAAGAAAATTAGCAATAAGATTAACATCTCGATATCTCGATTAACATGAAGCATATGGAGAATAAGCGTTTGTAAAAATAGTTTGTACAAGGTAGAGAAAGTCATGTGAGTATAACACATCACGTTTTTATTATTGCATTCAAATTAAAATGTTGGATATGGTGAAGTGATGACATGAAACGTATGTACGTTTTTGTCAAAACAAATACACCCCATATCAACACACTGTGCATGTCCCATCAGTGATCGACTCTCTTCTGTTGGCTTTCTGGTGTTATTGCAGCACATACAGCAGCAATGCGGTCTTTCATATTGTCCACTCATGCTGGAAGCTGCTAATACTCGATGTGTGTCAATGCCTCAGAGAAAAATATCATACGGCGTAAGGTCAAGTGATCGCGCTGGGACTCTCTGAACAGGACAGCCTCGACCCATCCATCGATTTGTAAATTGTTAATTTAATGCATTTCTTGCCACTATTGCATCATGCTGATACCACCAATCCAGCGGTAGGTCTTCCATCAGTACAGGTCTCCAAAATCGCTTGTACTTTCGCCCGTTAAGTGTACCATAAAAATAAATAAGGGCTAAGGATGTGTTGTCCCAAATTACCATACCATAATCGACGCTCCACTGACGTTGTTGTTCTACCTGGCACAGCCAATGTGGCTTTTCTGTTGACCAGTATGCATATTGTGTAAGTTTACATCCCCATGATTTGTAAACGTGGTTTCGCCTGTAAACATGCCTACTCATAAAGTCATGGCCTGGCTGCAGAACCCACTGACAGTATTCTAGTCGAATTTAAAAGTCATTACCATGAAGCCCTTGATGTAGCAAGAGAAGGTATGCCTATGAAGAATGTGCAGGAAATTTGTTCCAGAGATCCCAATCTGTCTTTCCATTTCGCAAGAAAGGGCATGAGAGTTTATTACAACGGCTGCCAGAATAGTTACTTCTTCATTTGTCACTCTCTTATTTCGGAAAATAATAGACAAGCTTTCGTGGAGACAAGCCTCCAGTCTCAAAGTTTTGTACCAATATTACTGAAGGTAGGACGGGTTGAATGATGCCTATCAAGGTAACGTTCAGCATACAGCTGTGCCATTTTGGCGACATTCTCCATAAAGTAATAACTGTCAACCATTTCTTCATTTGTGAAAATAATTTCAAATGCCTAGATATGGTGGGCAGGTTAAATTAATTCCACGCTTAAGCCATTGATACCAACTGTAGAGTACACTAGAGATATTTAGCTAACGTACCACTTCACTTAGGTCAACCTTCTACGTAGAGAACTGTCCCTAACACAGCGCCTATCTTATCGTGCCGTTGTCCAGTCACAACTGAAGAGAAAAGGGTTGTATTGGATAGTGTGTGGGTGTGTTCAACCTTCAATTGTAGTGCCAACATTTGAACTAGACTAAGCAAGGATATGTCACACATTGCTTATGTTTACTTACTGATGACTTTAATTTCATTACAAAAACATTGTTGTACGAATTACTTACATTCTAGTAGATAAGTAAAGCACGAAAGAGGCCCTTTATTTATTTTCGATTTTTGTGACTGGAACCCCGTATTATTTCCCACCCACTTGATACAGTGAAAATAACATTACAAACAGCTTTTGTCGCACCATAGCACACCAATCACATGGCGATTAACTGCAACGTAAGATTCGGGCTTGAAACTCAGGACGTGCAACTGGTGTGCCTTTCTTTGTATAGTACGATTTTTTCGACCTGACCCCGAGGAAATGCAAACGAAGAGAAGGTTGGAGAGAGTGGAGGAGAGTAAAGAGCGGCAGTATTCCCTAGCGCGGTGCAGCAGAAACGCTTAAGGTACGTATTGGCTGTTCTCCTTCAACTAAACCAAAACCCCTCAGAGATAATGGGCTCGTCCAACTACTGCGATGCAGCTGAGTAGGGCTAGGGGGAAAAAGTCGTACTGTATCTCCAGCGTCAAATTAAGGTTACAATTCTCGGGAAGTAACTGACTTATAGCAATACAACAAATGCCATTTAATGTTATTTTCCACGTTATAAATTGTGTCATAAATAATATAGGGTGCCCATTTTGAGGCAGTATTTCATATCACAACACTGTGAATGCCAGAGTGATTGTAGCGTAAATTAACATTATTGTATGACATTGATTTGAGATGTTTGTTAATTATAGACATTGTTAGGAAATAAGTTTACACGGCCTCACTGAAACAATAGGAGCGGGTAACAATGTCGCGAGGGGGTGAGTTGTTTATTAATTAGAAGAGACAAGAAAATGCCGTCATAGTAGCGCGCTTTTCTTTAGAAATGGAGGAATATCTTCCCTAGAGCATATGTATTCGTAATTTTGATTGGATATAAAAATAGACGCTAATGCTGGCGCGCTTTATTAACCAATAGCAGCTCGATTATAATATTTAGGCATATCGGGGTGAGGGAGTATAAATTCCGAGCTAAAGATGGGTAACGCGCAGTTCTACAGAATCATTCACAAGGCAAACGTCGCGCAGTTCAACAGAATCATTCACGGGTTACACGTCGCGCAGTTCAACAGAATCATTCACGAGTTACACGTCGCCCAGTTTAATAGAATCATTCACGCATTACACGTCGCACAGTTTAAGAGAATCATTCACACGTTACACGTCGCACAGTTCAACAGAATCATTCACGGGTTACACGTCGCGCAATTCTACAGAATCTCTCGCGTCGTAAAGCTAGTTACAAAAATGTGAAATACGCGATTTAATAATGTGCGGCAAATAAGTGATTATAGTTACATTCGAAAATATAACAGTTTCAGTCGGGCGTGTATCAAAAGTAAATCTGTGAAATTAATGAAGTGTGAGGGCAATAAAAGTGTAAAAACAAATTCTTTTATCAGTGTTATCTTTTAGTAACAACTCCTTTCCGTTTACACACCCTGTTTAAGAGATTTCCTCGACTGGGTAATAATAGCTAGCCGGAGGACAAAGAACTCAAAATTCAAAATAGTAAAACAATAACAGGCGCTCAGCAAATAAGATAACACGAAGTAACCGCGACAATTTAAAAAATAAACGTATGCTGAAAATCATATTTGCTTACATTTCTCAATAGTTCTAATTATTTACTTTAATGAGTCTCTCTACTCCTTCATTCCCGAGAAAATTGTTTTTTAATATCTGTTGTTGTTTCAGAGGTATTTGCAGTGATAGCATTAAGTGAACCAGCCTGTATATTATAAGGACATATATTATTGCTTTAGCTGTTTAGCTCTTCTTTCTCCAGTTTCTAACAATGTCAATTACTGCTCGGTTTACGTATAGCATGAAGTAGTGGAAATGCACAAGAAAGGAGGAAAAGTATACCACCTTTAATTGCAGTGTACTTCTCTCCTGAACATTCCAAATAAAATCGAACAGTAAGAAACCTCGCATTCTATCTGTTTCCTTTGTAATTCCCCCTATTAATAAATGGTGCTAAGGAAAGTATATTTATATATTAACATCTAAAACCCAACGGTTGTCACGGTATAGAACGATAAAGCTTATTACATTAATTCATTTTGTGACATTTAAGTGCCCATAACTCCGGAACTTTTACTTAAGAATATCGTACCAAATCTGATTTTGTAGATAGAAGTCACTCTCTCATTACAGGGTATATAATAGTTCTTTTTGTATGATTCACAAAGCTCTATGTGCTGCTTTTACTTATTTTAAGCGTCGTTGGATTTTTTAAAACTTAAATATTTATCAGATTGAGAATAATTCATAGCATTGTTAAGAGAAGTCGGTAATGTTGGTAAATTGATAATGTTAGGGCGTTCGAGGTTTTAACTCAAAATATGGATAAACACTGAGATCTACGTAGTTTATGTAGGATGTTCGCCAGGAGCTCTGCAACAGTAGAACATGTCTGATAGAATGAGGGCATGCTATTCAGGAATGTGACAATACAAACTCGCATTTGATGTGTATTTTCATTTTCTTCATCTTTCCGTGCGCTCGCAAGGTTAATTTAGTGTTGTGAGTTAAGCGCAAGTGGTTATTAATTATAATTTTGTTAGTAATACGTTCTTGTGAGTCTTTCCGTCAAGTTAAGAAAAGTAAACTCGAATTTCACGAAGCTATATCTTAAAACAGCACTGCAATATGCATATACACTTTCTGCATTACTACGATTATTTCTTCATGGGGTGCCTAAAATGGAATGCATTTTCAAACCCGGCGGAGGGCGATGGATTTTTTTCGGGCGTAAAACTCCTTAGCATGAGTTCCTTCGGAAGGGAAGTAAAGCCGGTGGTCCCGCGTCATAGATTTACGACACGTAAAAGAACCTCAAGCCTGATAAAAGAGGCCTCTGAGCAAAATCTCCATGCCCATATAGATTGGGACGCTAAGGACCACAGCAGTTAAAAAGCGTCCATAAATAAAACTCAATTTATTTATTTTAACCGTTGCCTCAACCCCCTTCAACTTCCAGCTCACAAAAATATTAGCACCAAAGCGCTGCTTGAAATACACCATTCTATGACAGACAAATGTGACGTTTTTTTAACCATCGTAAAGATAACCAACAGTTCAGCGACCAATAACAATAACACTATCAGTTGTTTCTCAAATCAAAGCCCTCGAAAGGACCAAAGAACTTAAAGCGTGCTAGGGAATCATTTAAAAAAGTAAAAAAAACATACCTTCCAGAACCTGAAGCTGGAACATCCTCCCATAACGGTAATGGCCGAGAAGAAACAAAACTTAACTTAAATGTAATAGGTAATATGATGACATAAGTTCATACGAACAATAAATGCTCGCGAAATAAACAGATGAAATAAATATGAGAAAGCTGATTCTAAGCATTCGTGTACAGCTACCTCGAAGAGGGAGAAAATAAGGGAAAAAGAATGTTTTGAACCTTTTGAAACGAAGAAACAATGTGGGTAAACTCACCGGGGAAAACAAGCATTGTTTAGACATGCCCGGAGGCGTTATTGGTCTCCTGTGTAAGAATAAGCGAACCGAAACATATCGTTATGTTAATCCTGAATAGACGGTGTATGTGCATTATAAACTGCAAGCTGCAGAAGTTGGATTCTCTTAGCCGTTAATATGAGGAATGCAGTGTTTGCAAATCTATCGTCGGATGAACACTAATCCTATAATTGGGTCAGTGAGTTTGTTACAAATGGCGAGCAATGTGCTGATGCAAGTCTCTCACATAATGTAAACACAACTTTTGTATGTAACAATGTCGCTACACTGAGCAAACATTTGTACAACTAGAAACGTTCAGCAGGGCTTCCTCGGTTATCTTTTTACCAAGCTCAAATGACAACTGCATGAACAGCTAACGCGGATATGAATAAGTATTATTTGAGAAATTACAGTGTCTCAAGGTAACTACCTAACATTGTTCATTTCCATGAAAATTTGTACATAATTTAAACTCACCTCACTGAGCAATGTGGTAACGAATAAAATGCGAATCTCGGACGTATTTATTTATACCTAAGGTTCATATTTGAGGGAAAATTGCCTTATTTTACTAGATGTATTGTAACTTAAAATATGATAAGGATGATATACTTACAGTGGCTATTATATACAACACAATACATTCAATGCACTTTAAACATGCAATACATTCATTATCAAATCAATATTTAAGGTAATGCTCTGTGAAATATGGTAACTACCGTGCATAATATATCTTGGTGAAATGTTTGCCATTTATTACACACAGGAACAGCAACGCTTCGGGAATTTAACCATTCTTTCACAGAATCGTGTGTAGGACAGGGTTGGAAGACTGAAAAATACAGTGCCATTGAAGCAGTAATTTGTATCACAATAATGTAAATGTCAGAGTGATTGTAGTGTGAATATGCATTGTTGTGTGATATTTATTTGAGATGTTTGTTGATTGTAAGCATTGTTGAGAAGTGGGTTTATACGGCCTTACTGAAACTGACAATAATAGCGTGCAATAATGTAGCGAGGGGGTGAGCTGTTTATCATTATTAGAGACGAGCAATTGACGTCAGAGTGGCGTGTTTTTCTTAGAATTTGCTGGAACATTTTTCCTAGAGCATATGTTTTCGTAATTTTCATTGGATATAAATTTGGACGCTAATGTTGGCGCGTTTTATTAACCAATAGCAGCTCAGTTATAATCTTTAGGCATATTGGGGCGAGGAAGTATAAATCCAGTGTCAGGGTCAAGTTTCACGTAGTTCAACGGAGGCATTCATGGAGTATGCGTGGCATGCAGCTCATCAAGGTTACGCGTAACAAATTTATGACAAATCTCGCGTGTCGTAAAGTTAATTACATAAAAAGTTGAAGTACGCGAATTAATAATGTGCAGTAAATAAGTTATTATAACAGTTTCAGTTTGGCGAGTGTCAAGATTAATAGATGAAAGTGAATAATGTGTTACGACAATAAAAGTGTAAAAACAAATTCTTTTATCAGTGTTATATTTGGATAAAACTCCTTTCCGTTTACACACCTGTACAAGATAAGTGCTTGACCGAGAAATCATAGCTAGCCGGAGGACAGTGAACCCAAAATTAAATACAATAACAGGCGCTCAGCAAAAGATAACACGAAGTGACCGCGATAAATTGTCTTTTATACGTGCGGCAAATAAACAGTAGCATTTTCAATTACAAACATTAATACTGCCACATAATTGGCACCCAGAACGTGGGGCGAAATAACCAGAGCGTGGGGCGAATTAACCAGGAAGGAGTGAAATAACTAGGAAGGGGCGAAGGAACCAGGACGTGGAGCGAATGGAGCAGTGAACTGAACTACAAGACGCAGATTCCAGAAACAATTACAGAAACGACAGACGACGCGGATGAGTGGACATCGTAATTCCGAGATTAAAAGACAACAGGGGAATTCAACTACAGGACACAAAAACATCGAGACGACATAGATTCATCATAATACGACGCAGAAGCGACATATACATCTAGGAGAGAGGGGCGGGAAGCTGGACATCAAAGCAACATCAACAGACAGCATCACAAAGGTTAGAAAATAGTAAATTTTTTTATCCTAAAAAACAATTGTGAAAATTTAAATGTACTTGAGGAGTGGCAGGATTAAGAGAATAATGAACAATTGTGGAAGGGGATAATGTAACAGTTAGCTGTAATTCAATACAGGTTACAGAAAATAGCTCAAACAATGTAGAATTTGAGGAAGGAAATGTTAGTGAAGAAAGTCAGAATAGAATAGCAGGAAATGTTAACTTTGATGCTAGTATGATTATGGAAATGTTGAGAAATTTTGGTGAAAAATTAGATCAGAATAAGAAGGAATTAAGAGAAGATATTTATAGGAGTTTAGAACAAAAACTAGATCAGAATAAGAAAGAATTGAGGGACGATATTGGTAAGACTAATGAGAAATTAGAAAAACTAACTCAAGATATTGGTAAAAGTAATGAGAAATTAGAAAAGAAAATAGATCAAAACAGGGAAGAAATTGAAAAGAAATTTATGGAGCTAGATAGTAGTATGATGAGAATGAGAAACGAAAATCAGGAAATGATAGCAAATGAGATAGGGGAAGTTTCAAAGAAAATGTCAGACATGAGCAGGGAAATATCTAACCAAAAAAGTGAGGTTAATAATAAAATAGAACATGTTGATGTAAAATGTACAGAGTTAGGTAGCCGAATGAGTAGCATTTCAAGTGAGTTAAGAGAGATGATGGAGGCTAAAAATGCAGATTTAATTCAGGTGCAAGTTAATTTCAGAGGGGAGATATCTGAAATACAGAAGGAGTCAGAAACACAAAGAAATAGATTGTCTGAAGAAGTTAAAGTTTTGTCTATAGATTTGAATCAAAAGCTAACTTCTGAAATTAACAAACATCAAGCTGTTCAAAATGAGAACAATAAAAAATTGGAACAGACAATAGAAAATCTGCAAGGTACTGTAAATAGGTTAGAATTGAATTCAAGGGTAAATATATGTGATGTTAATGTATCTGATGTACAAAATAATGATAGAGGTAGTTCCTCAGGTATGACTAATAATGTGAGTGATGCGGCGGCTTCATCCATAGCTAATGCTGAAACTCAGAGTGCACAAGTAACACTAGAGAATTTAAATATGGGGGAATTTGCAAAACTACAATCATATCTTAAGTGATTTTCCACTTCCAAAATTTAATGAAAACTCCAGTCCAGTACAGTTTATTGCAGACTTATCGGAGTATTTTCAAATTAAAAAGATACCGGAAGCATTGAAAATGATAGTTGTCAAAAGATGTTTGGACCAGAAAACTTTAGATTGGTTACAAATGGTATCAGGGAGTGAAATTTCATATGAATCCTTTAAGAGGCTATTCATGAACAAATTTTGGAAGGTTACGATACAGCTATGAGTAATGCTTAGCTATAGACAATTTGATACAGGAAAGGGAATAGAAACGACCGCTAAAAAAAGTATGCAAATCCAGGATAGTTAAAGCAGAACTGCAGAATAGAGTATTGGATTGTAAGAGGGTTAACTATTTATATATGTCATAAGAAAGGAGAAATAAATTCAGGACAAAAATAAATGTTTAATAAAAAAAAGGGGGTAAAGATAATTAAAACAAATACTTATGTAGCACACAGATATGTAAAATTGTGTCTAGATTTAAGTGTTGTAAATATATTTGTGTAGAGGATAAATATTTTGGTAAATGTGTTCAATTATGACAAAATGAAACAGGTTAAAATTCTTGAATGTATAAATTTTTGTCAACAACCTAAGACAGTAAACCATTTTGTAACAGTAACTAAATAATTCAGGGTACAGTATTTGCTATAAAAGAATTGTAATGTTAGATGTATATATATATATATATATATATATATATATATATATATATATATATAAACACATAAGACCAGAGCCAGTAAATAGTGGCGAGATAAAGGCAAAATATATGTCGTGTGTTAAATGCATGTGCAGTGTTAAGTGAAAGTAATAAATGGCGTGTGTTCCAAGATTTAGGAGACTAAAAACCCAATTATAAAATTTCCAAACAAGTTGTAAATATTTATAATTATGTTTCTAGTGGGGCATATGAAGCAGTAATTTGTATCACAATAATGTAAATGTCAGAGTGATTGTAGTGTGAATATGCATTGTTGTGTGATATTTATTTGAGATGTTTGTTGATTGTAAGCATTGTTGAGAAGTGGGTTTATACGGCCTTACTGAAACTGACAATAATAGCGTGCAATAATGTAGCGAGGGGGTGAGCTGTTTATCATTATTAGACACGAGCAAATGACGTCAGAGTGGCGTGGTTTTCTTAGAATTTGCTGGAACATTTTTCCTAGAGCATATGTTTTCGTAATTTTCATTGGATATAAATATAGACGCTAATGTTGGCGCGTTTTATTAACCAATAGCAGCTCAGTTATAATCTTTAGGCATATTGGGGCGAGGAATTATAAATCCAGTGTCAGGGTCAAGTTTCACGTAGTTCAACGGAGGCATTCATGGAGTATGCGTGGCATGCAGCTCATCAAGGTTACACGTAACAAATTTATGACAAATCTCTCGTGTCGTAAAGTTAATTACATAAAAAGTTGAAGTACGCGAATTAATAATGTGCAGTAAATAAGTTATTATAACAGTTTCAGTTTGGCGAGTGTCAAGATTAATAGATGAAAGTGAATAGTGTGTTACGACAATAAAAGTGTAAAAACAAATTCTTTTATCAGTGTTATCTTTGGATAAAAACTCCTTTCCGTTTACACACCTGTACAAGATAAGTGCTTGACCGAGAAATCATAGCTAGCCGGAGGACAGTGAACCCAAAATTAAATACAATAACAGGCGCTCAGCAAAAGATAACACTAAGTGACCGCGATAAATTTCTTTTATACGTGCGGCAAATAAACAGTAGCATTTTCAATTACAAACATTAATACTGCCACACCATAGACGGATTTGAGCCACGGATATTATGCTTTCCTTGTGGTTACTCAAACCATACAAAATGCCGACACGTCATTAAATTACCCAACTGACTCGCATTTGCACTCAACGGAAAGCGGAAGATCCTTACTTCAACATTGAATTTTTTAGTCTGATTCTACCTTTCTAGGAATGTTTTTGTTATTTTTCAAAATTCTAGCTTGCATGGTTATTCAAATATTAATTTTTATTGTGTAAACATATCTTATGTGACGGAGGGGACTCGGCACCGATCCGGAGTGGATATTGTACCCACGCCGCACCAGGCGAGAGGAGACACCGGAAGGCCGGATCCAGGAGCGACGGTACAGCAATGGCAGGGTTCCTAAGCTTCCAGATATAGACACTCCAGCAGACGGACAGACAGACCGGGGACCCCAACCCACACAGAGGGGGTCCAATGCCCCTATAGGGGGTTCAAATGCCCCAGCAGCCAGTCGAAAGCCGAGGGACGGAGAGAGCTTCAGAGAGCATCTTTTCTCCCACCACGCTGCACCGAACGCCATCGCCGACACTTCCTACCCTGAAAGAGACCAATAGGATGAAGGCTCAATGAAATGAAGGGACAGGATATTCGGGAACTGAAAGAAACCACTCCAGCATTCGTGTGACGACACGGGAAAACCCCGATAAAATCCATGGGTTAGATCGGGTGGTCGCCGGGGATCGATCCCGGGGCCTCCCGAATGTGGGCCACCAACGTTGCCATTATTCTATAAAAATTACTATTTTTTGTACTCTTCAAAATTCTTCATTTTTCATAAAGTTAATTTATTTCTGAAAATTGGAGGAATTATTTTGCAAAGTAATTGATCGTTTCCTTTAATGCACTTTTCAAAGGCAAAACAAATTTTTTTAAACAAATTGGTAAAAACGCTTGTGTGTTGAATTCACATGACTTTCTCTACCCTCTATCGCTTATTAGTGGGTATACAAATTATTTTTACAAAAGTTTATTTTCCTATCCACTTCATTTTAATCGAGATAAATCTTTCAGGAATTGCACATTTACAGATACGAAGGAAATAGCGATAGTCAGTTGTTTGGAACTGGACGCTATACGCTGATCTTAAAATTCCATACTCTTTCCATATAATGAAACAGCTGAAAATCGATAGGTCTTGAAAAGAACGCTTAAAGATTGAACAGTTCGACCAATTAATGGCCGATATCTCGGAAATGCTAATCCTGCAAAAATGTTATTTGAAATAAAGTGTATGTTTTAAAAATATCTACATTTTTTGTGTAATACACTTTCGCCTATCGCTTAATGTTTACCAATTTTACAAGATTACACAAAATTCCTTCCTAATGAAGAGGACTTCACAGGCTATTCCTAAAATATTCAAGAATACATTTTATTTGTCATGAAAATGTCTTTAATACGGGTATATAACCTTTTAATCAAAATCATTAGAGCCATTTTTGAGAAGATCAAAGATTTCGAAAAATGTTCTATGTAAAGGGCAGTTTGGAAGGGGGAATTTCTTGAAAATCTTCGTGTCGTATCCTTGGAAGGGACTGAACCAAGTTTGGTACTTATCCGACTTTTCGTTTTTGAGTTATGCTGCTCACAGATACACACATACGGACCTTTATATAAAAATGCTTCCGTGATTTCCGGTGAAATCTCCGGTAGCAGAGAAAATAATTATTCGTGCGCATCCAAGTTTCCAAATAAAATGCTCCTAAAACAAGAAGGACCTAGTGAAATACATTTCCCTTTCTTATCAATGTTTCAGTAACTCCAACCTACTCCACTGCTTGCATCGGGATCCTCTCATTGCTCTGCGTATGAGGTCCTTAAAAGGAATTTATTATAAAAATTTTCATGATATCATTCTTATTACATACACGTTCCAATTTCTGTTGTATTGTTTCAGTTGCATGATCCTGTTGTAGCGGGGTTTTAAGAAACTGGATGTATCTTTTTATCTTAGGGATGTGATCGCAAGTTTAACAAAGTCTAGGTTTAATAAATTTATTTTAACTTTCGTTGAATAATTATATGTTTTTAATAAATTAAATAAAACATCAATAAACGCTTAAGTTGCAATCGCTTGTGTATTGTCCGTTTATCCACTACCTATTATGTCGTAATAGTCCGACATAGTATTTTAGCCACTACGAAAGGTTTGAGAGATGTGATGAAAATGCTCGTATGTATTGCATTTTCTGTTTGGTTGCTATGGCGTTGAGTAATCAAATAGTCTGTTTATTCTCCTTGGAGGTAAGACAAAACAAACGTGTTTTCCGTAGTATGTAATTCATAAACTAATGAAGGCCATGAAAATTGGTATTAATTTTGAATAAAGTATAATTTAAATCCTATGCGGTTCCTTAAATATGATACCAACACAAAAGCGATTCACAAAACACTCACTTAATGACAATAACATGAATTAATAAATATCAATGAGGAACAACATAAAAATCGTTAGAATTCTTAATTAAATACAGCTTATTGACAAGCATCAAAGCTATTGTTTTAAGTCCAATGACAAACTTCAAGGGGTGATTCTTGACTAGAAATGGAGCACGAAGGTTCATATCACCTTGTGTCCTAAAATGCATAGTTTCCACGGTAGATGACACTGACGACATTCTCTCATAACTTGCAGTGTGCATTTTGTGTGTTGCAGATAGTGTGATTTAAGCGACGTAGAAGCACAATGGTCCGGTATCCATTCCAGCAACAAGCCGAGATGGTGTTTGTATATGACCAAGCAGGTGGAAACGGTCGAGAGGCAGCACGGATGTACCGATCCACGTAACCTGCATTGGATTGGCTGCTTAGAAGATTCAGCACTGATCCACATAGTAGATGTTGTACCTACGCCCCACAAGCGGGCGCCCCGGGAGGAAGGATGAGGCGAGAGGAGACACCGGGTGGTGAAACAGTGAACCAGGAGTGACGGCACAGGAATGGCAGCGTCTCTAAGTTTCCAGATAGAGACGACAGGCATATTGGGGACCCCACCCCTACAGAAGGTGTCCAACGCCCCTCAAGGGGGTTCGGCTACCCCGGCAGCCAACCGAAAGCCGAGGGACGAAGAGAGTCACACAGAGCATCCTTTACCCCTGCCATACTGCACCGAAACACCATCGCCGACACTTCCAACTCTGAAAGAGACCAACGGATGAAATATGAGTGAAATGAGAAGGGAGATGGAATAGAGGAACAGGAAATTCAGGGGATGTGAGAATCCTTCCCAGCATTCGCTTGTCAGCCTGGGAAAATCCCGAAAAAGCCCATGGATCAGGAAGGTCGGGAAACATTCTGTCGCTGGTTTGTACAACAGGTCATCACCATAATGGGATTTCTGTCTTCAGTCCTCTTCACGGATGAAGTGACCTTTGGTAGAGGTAGCATCGTTAACCAGCATAATCGCCATTGTGGGCTACAGAAAATCCTCATGAAGTGGTTGAAGTGTCTCATCAGCAGCGGTTCGGCATCAATGCTTCAGCATATTGGCGATCGCCTACTTGGACCAACCCCTCTTCCACAACGCCTGAACGGAGAAACGTATCTGTACTTCCTGCAAAACAATGTCTCCATTGCTGGAGAATGTGCCTTTGGTGATACGATAAACAAGGTGCTGCAGCACGATGGAGCGCCAGCCCACTTCTGTACTAATGTTCGCTGACACCTCAACAACCTTCCTCAGATGTTGGATAGGGCGTAAGGACCTGGTTCATTTCCTGATCGATCACCGAACTTAAACCCCCTGAATTTTTGCTTGTGAGGGCATCTGAAAAGCATTGTGTACGGCGATCCTGTTCCTGATGTTCAGAAACTGCAACAGTGTGTCCACGTAGCCCGTGATCATATTCGGACAAGCCCGAAACATTCGAACGAATGAAGCAATCCGTGATGCGATGTGTGAACTCGGGCTTTGCATCCTATGGAGGCCAATTTGAACATCTAATGTGACATGGATCGGATTCAGGTCATGTACTGTGTGCCAGGGCTCATTGTTTGATGTTCTTCAGTGTCATCTACCGTGGAAACTATGTATTTCCGGTCACAAGATGATATGAGCTTTTGTGCTCCATTTCCAGTCAGGAATCACCCCTGAAGTTTGTAGATGGACTTCAGACTCACTCTGTATATATCTACGTTAGGGCTAAAATTTCATGAAAGATCCTAGTCATGCAGGCAATAACGCGCTACGAGAATATCCATCTAAACCTCAGTAATATCTCGTAGTTTCTGCTGTACTGTTAACCTCTGAAACACAACAGTATCCAAAATAAATTCACGAGTCCTCACCTGTAAAAACGAGAAAGAATCCTTTAAAAATGCATAGATGGCCTAAACCGGTTAAATACTCTCTGGCTTAATTATAAATACCAACTTCTTGCGTTTTTATTATTTTTTTTTTGTTTTCATTCTTCGAATACTCAACTCGTAAACTATTGATCATAATATATGGAATGGCTAATCGAAAATGTTCTTGATATACTCATCAAAATATGAACAGTTCTGAAAAAACTGTTAATTCCCCACATTCAAGTTTAAAAGCATCTAGTTTATGAGGAAAATCCTTAGGTATTGTATTGTATGTATGCGCGTCCATTGTTTTATTTAACTGTGATTAAGAAATAGTTTCTTACATCTAAGAGCAGGATTTAAGTTTTTCCTTAAGAATACTTCCTTGTGTTGTCAATGTTTAAAAATTATTGCAAAATATGAGCGTAATACATCATTCTCTGTGTGTCTAAACAGGGAGCATAGCCAGTGCGTATATGTGGGGAGCTCTTGCAGATTCCGTGGGAAGAAAAACTATCATCGTTGCATCTTTGGCTGCAGACGCGGTCGTCACGCTTCTCTCCAGCCTCTCACAAAGCTTCACAGTGTTTGCGATGTTCAGGTTTCTCAGTGGTTTCATGTAAGTACTCAAAAACTTTAAATGCAGAAATAAAACACCCTTAACCACGTAACAATGATTCTCGCATTGGTCAAATCCAAATAATTTCTTTTCTTTGTAGTCACATAATTCTGAACCAACTTTTGGATGGAAAACGAAGGACTTTGAAACAAACTACAGCAGTGAAAATGCTCTTTATAAAGTTATTCTAAAAGACTAAAATGTTTGCTACATTTTTTGTTTTCATGTTTTGAGAAAATGTAAACACCTATGAGTTTTCTGATTTAATATTGTGATATTTAATAGA
Organism: Deroplatys truncata; assembly: GCA_030765065.1. NCBI lineage: Eukaryota > Metazoa > Arthropoda > Insecta > Mantodea > Mantidae > Deroplatys > Deroplatys truncata. The sequence continues at coordinate 32,332,613 of CM060976.1, forward strand.
GCAATATGAAAATCTATAAACAGTAATTAATTACATTGTTTCATAGAGCAATAATATCTTAAGTGACACTTTACAAGCTTACTAAAGTGAACTGTATCTGGGTAATTTTGATATTCATAATGTCATTGATATCTAATGCTTCCTTAGTTTCTTTCAATCAGCTAACCTTTTTGCTCTTAACTCTGTTTTAAAAATATACAAACCATTTTCCTCTGTTTAGCTCCGGTGCTCCAGCAAGTCTGGTAATCCCTTACGTAGGAGAATTCCATTCTTTGAAAAGGGGTACCAAAAGCGTCTGCTTTGTTGGATTCTTTTGGACTCTATCTTGGATGTTACTACCAGGTATGTCACTTAAAAAAAACTGTTCATCTGCTTTGACTTATTAAATTATTTTAGATATAAAAGTCTCTTTAAACGTTTGGAAACCATGGATGTGTTTAGCCACTAGAACATGAAAGTTGATCCCTGGGTTGAACTCAGGCCGTTGTTTCCGTAATGCGTAGTCTAGTTGTATTTTGCGCAAAAATTTGGTTTCACAATTCTTTCTGTTGTCTGCAGTTAACAAGTTCCGTAAATATCGTTCAATATTTTATTACTATGTTTAGGAAAAGAACAGCAAAAACCAAAATAAAAAATAAATAAATATAAATCTGATGTGTTACATAATATGACTTTCTTACCTTCTGTCGCTTATTAGTGGGTATACAAATAATTCTTATAAAAGTTTATTTTCCTATCTACTTAATTTTAATCGAGATAAAACTTTCCGGGAATAGCTGAATTACATATTTCGTTATGGATACAGAGTATATAGAGAATTGTTCGCAATCTACGGTAAAAAACTTAAGACCCCTACCTTATGAAAAACCACGCCTCCACCAGCAGTGATGTTCTATCTGGCAGCCTTTAGCTTGAGCTATCAATCTGCAGACAGCTACCACTGGAGCAAATTGATACGAAATACAGGAACGTCCAGTTTATTTCATTCCTCCTGGTAGCTTTCCAGAGGCCATCCAAAGTTCGCTGCCGTCTGCTTCCAATGGCAGTTTTCAGTAACCCAAATGCAGAAAACTCCATCAGTGATGCACGGATGTCGCGGAAAGGTATGGAATTTATTCCCATTTCTCTCTATGTTCTCCAAGAATTTGTAGGTTGAAGCAGACGTATGGCTTGATGCGTTATCCTGATGCAACCAGACTTTATTTACGTCTGCACCATGGAGAGCAGGGACTTCTGTATGGACAATTGGTATCAGGACGTTAATCTGATAATATGCCGAGTTGATTTTCACATTTTTATATACATGACAAATGGTTAATTTGTCATTGTGACTGTACCTTGCTATTACCATGAAACCATTGGGGAAATTTTCGTTAGTTTCCTTATACCAAGGTTCAAATATTTTTCTCCCCTTGGTCGATAATATATAGCCCAGGGTTTGTTTTAGTCACTTACATAAACGTATGCCTCATCTAAAAGGACAAAAAACATCCACTTTTCACCAGGTAGGTTTTATTCACATAGCTTTCTTGTTAGTGACACGTTCTGCAATGTGTTTGGGCAACAGTTAATATCCCCGACTCTTATAGCGCTTTTCTAGATTCAAATCCTGGTTGATTATGCTGTTCACAGTAGTAACAGAGATCCCTAATTACAGAGCAATGGCCCTCTGAGTTGCAGGATATGGGCCTTTGCCTTTCAAATTATCTCCGGATTGCGACTGGTGGCCGGTCGTGGATTTCCCTGTTTCTTGCCCTTTGGAATAAGTCCTGATGTGGCCTTCCCTTTTATGTTGAGTGCACATGAGAGCACTTTCTTGCATATGGTAAAGGCACGCCTCTTGCACTGTTTAATAATCTTAGAATACAAGTATTTTGCATCGGAAAGGGCAACAATATACCCTTATGAGAATGTTTCTATTTTTGACGCCATTTGATGCAGCAAGAACAAGAGCACACAATTGAGCAAACAAGTGATACACTCATACTGCTGAACTTTTATTCGGTTCCACATGTTTGAGCGCGGAGCTACTGTGCTCGTCTGATATTGTTACCATAGATGGTAAAGAATCCTCGTAGCGATAGTCAAATGTTTATACATCCTGGCCTTCAAACTCCATACTTTCCATTACATCGCGAGAAACAACTGGAAATAGACAAGACCTTAAAGGAATAACCAAGTATTGAACAGATCGAACCACAAAAAGGTTCCTTAAATATCTTGTGCGTTTTAAAGAGATCTATATTTTTTGTGCAGCATGTTTCCGTCTACCAGTTATGCAACATTATTTAAATTTCCTTCCGAATGAAGAGGACTTCACAAGCTATTCCCAGAAGATTCAAGATCCTATACACTTTGTCACGTAGATATCTTTAACATATTCTATTTTAATCACATTCGTTGGAACCACTTTTCATGAAATAAGAAATTTTGAAAAATGCTCCATGTAAAAGATACTTTGAGGTGAGGGATATTCTTGAAAATCTTCGTGTCGCATCTTTGGAAGTACTGGGCTTAAATATCAAGTTTGTTATTTATACAATGATATGAACTACAATACCAATATCGAATATTGTCATCCCCTTCAGGAGCAAATTCTTGGCAAAATCTTCTGCCTTTACAGAAATAATTCTAAACGCCCGGTGGCTTAGTACGCACAGTGTAGAAAGAGAATAATAAACTTCCACGTTGATTTAATTGCACCAACATCCGCCAGGGTTTCATCAGCGTCGTCATTGTGTCGCAATTTTGTTCCAAAGAAGTTCTGTTATATGTCAATGAACCTACTGACCCTATTTACTGATTAAAATGGAGGTGAGAGCAAGAAATCACAGACTGGGTTATCAAAGTTAAAAATCTTATGTGTTGCACTGACATGACTTTTTCTACTCTTGTACAAACTAGTTTACAAACCTTTATTCTCCAACTACTTCATGTTAATCGAGATAAACGTTTGCAGAAACTACCGTGTTGGTAATTTTCTTGTAGATGCAAGGGGAATTGGTAGGCTTTAAGCGATAGTCAAATATTTTAACGCTGGTTGCTATGTGGAGCATTCCATTCTCTTTGCATGTCCAGGACATAAAAAATGAATAACGAATTCCCATTTGAGGAAAAGTTTAGCTAAGTATTGGAAAATTCAGAAAAATAACAAGGAACATCTCGGAAATGGTTCAATTGACAAAAAAAAAATAATGTATGTGACATAAATTGTGTTTTAACGAGATCTACATGTTTTGTGAAGAAAAAATTTGTGTAGCTCTTACGGTTTACCGGTAATGCAAAGGTCATTCAGAATGAAGAGGACTTTTGTGAACTTTCCCAGAAAATTCAAGCTATACATTTCATTTGCCATAAAAATATCTTAAAAATATGATATTTTAATCAAAGTTGTTAGAGCCATTTTTGAGAAAGTTATCAAAGTTTTCGAAAAATGTTCCATATAAAGGGTAGTCTGGGTGGGAGATTATCTTGAAAATCTTAGTGTCGCATCCTTCGAAGATACTAAACTCCAATACCAAGTTTGGTAATTATCCGACTTTTTTTTGTTTCCGAGTTATGCTGTTCACAGACAAACACACAGACACACACATGGACATGTTTCCAAAAATGCTTTATTTGGATGCAGGGCATCTCAAAACATGTATTTCCGTCGAAATCTCGGTATAAAATTTTTGGGTGGAATACAATACTTCCCCTACTTACTGTACGTAGTAGAGAAAGTAAAAATACTGAAAACTCGAAAGATAACAATATACGGCATTGAAGACACCAGCAGTAACAAATAAAGAAAGCTAAAGGTAAAACCGAAATTTATATATTTGTGTTTGCAAGCTACAAAATCGTATGTGTGACATTGACACGAATTTTTCTACCTACAACGTTTATTACTTTCTCTACTACGTATAGTAAGTAGGGTAAGTATTGTATTCCACTCAAAAATTCGATACCGAGATTTCACAGGAAATACATGTTTTGAGATCCCCTGAATCCAAAAAAACCCTTTTTGGAAACATGTCCCTGTGTGTCTGTGTGTCTGTGAACAGCATAACTCAGAAACGAACAGTCGGATAAACACCAAACTTGGTATTTAGGTTCAGTATCTTCCAGAGATGCGACACAAAGGTTTTCAAGAAAATCCCCCCACCCCAGGATACCCTTTACATGGAAGATTTTTCGAAAATTTTAATTTTCTCAAAAACGGCTCTAACGATTTTGATTAAAGTATCATATGTTTAAGATACTTTTATGACAAATAAACTGTATATCTTGAATTTTCTGGGAATGTCTCCAAAAGTGTCCTTCATTGTGAACGACTTTTGCATAACTGGTAAACCATAAGAGATAGACAACATTTTACTGCACAAAATATGTAGATCGCGTTAAAATACACAATTTATGTCATATACATTTTTTTGTTGAGTGAACCATTTTCGAGATATTGCTTGTTATTCTCTTAAATTTTTCAATACTTATTTTCTCAAATGGGAATTCGTTATTCATTTTTTTACTTTCTCTACTACGTATAGTAAGTAGGGGAAGTATTGCATTCCACCCAAAAATTCGATACCGAGATTTCACCGGAAATACATGTTTTGAGACCTCCTGAATCCAAAAAAAGCATTTTTGGAAACATGTCCGTGTGTGTGTCTGTGTGTGTGTGTGTGCGTGTGTGTGTGTGTGTGTGTCTGTGAACAGCATAACTCAAAAACGAACAGTCGGATAAACACCAAACTTGGTATTTAGGTTCAGTATCTTCCAGAGATGCGACACGAAGGTTTTCAAGAAAATTCCCCCACCCCAGACTACCCTTTACATGGAACATTTTTCGAAAATTTTAATTTTCTCAAAAATGGCTCTAACAATTTTGATTAAAATATCATATGTTTAAGATAATGTCATGAGAAATGAAATGTATATCTCGAATTTTCTGGGAATGTCTCCAAAAGTATTCTTCATTGTGAACGACTTTTGCATAACTGGTAAACCTTAAGAGATAGACATTTTACTACACAAAATATGTAGATCGCGTTAAAATACACAATTTATGTCACATACATTTTTTTTGTTGAGTGAACCATTTTCGAGATATTACTTGTTATTCTCTTAAATTTTTCAATACTTATTTTCTCAAATGGGAATTCGTTATTCATTTTTACTTTCTCTACTACGTATAGTAAGTAGGGGAAGTATTGCATTCCACCCAAAAATTCGATACCGAGATTTCACTGGAAATACATGTTTTGAGACCTCCTGAATCCAAAAAAAGCATTTTTGGAAACATGTCCGTGTGTGTGTCTGTGTGTGTGTGTGTGTGTGTGTCTGTGTGTGTGTGTGTCTGTGTGTGTCTGTGAACAGCATAACTCAAAAACGAACAGTCGGATAAACACCAAACTTGGTATTTAGGTTCAGTATCTTCCAGAGATGCGACACGAAGGTTTTCAAGAAAATCCCCCCAACCCAGACTACCCTTTACATGGAACATTTTTTGTCTTGGATATGCAAAGAGTATTAATCTGTGGGAAAGGGAATGGTGCTGCACCTAGCAACCAGCTATTAAGAGATACGTATGTGCTTAAAGGCTACTGTATTTCTATACTGCCCTAGCAAATATATATTCCCCTTACATCTACAAGAAAATTAGCATTAAGATAGAGTCTGCAAATGTTTATCTCGATTAACATGAAGTCGATGGAGAATAAGCGTTTGTAAAAATAGTTTGTACAAGAGTAGAGAAAGTCATGTGAGTGCCTTCTACAAGGCTGGCCCCGTAGCTCAGTAGGTAGATCACTTGCCTGCTGTGGTCCCCGGTTCGATTCCCGGCTGATGGTGGGAATTTTTCTGTAGTCAAGATTTATCTCTATCCACCACAGAGTTTGGAAGTATGAATGTGTGTGTGTGTGTGTGTGTGTGTGTGTGTGTGTGTGTGATCTAATGGCTGAAACACCATTGGCAATAAGTTCCAAAGGAAAGGCCGCCGATAACACCAATTTAGTTGAAGGCAGGGTATAAATGGAACTAAAAGAAAAAAAACTTTCTACTTCATGTTAATGGAGAATGAATTTCATTGTAGATACAAAGATAGAGGAAGCCTAATCGACAGTCAGATGTTTAAAACCGAGTTTTTCTTGATACCGCCAGAAATAACTGAAGATTTTAAAAATGACAGAAGTATTGCGAAATTTAAACCAATAATAAAGGATATATAGGAAATGGCTAATGTCACAAAAAGGTTATTTTAAATAAATTGTGTGTTTTAAAAAGATCTAAATTTTTTTATGTAGCATGTTTACGATCATCCTTTAATGTTTACCAGTTATTCAAAATTATACAAAACCCCTTCCGAACGAAGACTTCACAGCATGTATGGACATAGATTGAAATCGCATATCCCTTACCTCCTGATCTAGACGTTCTTTCATTGCAGCTTCTCTAATCGTTTATCTCTCTCTCTCTCTCTCTCTCTCTCTCTCTCGTCTGCTGGTTTAATAATTCTTCTTGTTGATTTAGACGCTCTTCCACCGCATTAATATTTCTTTCCATGTCAGATTTCATCCTTCAAATCTTTCACCGTAGCATTTATCTCCGATTTTAGGGAGTTAATATCAAAACTGACTTCATTTTCTCCATTTCGTTCTTCTTTTATACCCTTCATTTCAGTTCCCTTCATTTCCACCTTCCAGGTTTCATTTTCCATCTCCGTCTTTTGCAGCCCAATGTTTGCACTCTCCAGTTCACACTCCATTTTCTCCATTCCAGATTTAATTTTGGTTTCCAACTCCTCCATTCTAAGTTTCGTGTAGTCTTTCACTAATAACAATAATAATTTTTGGAGTATTTCCTCCATCATGGGGAGTTTCCTCCTAATTCTGACACCAATGTGACTTAGTCTGCACTGTCACTTCACAAATGTGACTTAGTTAGTTTTCACTATTGTTTCACTTTTTTCTTTACAGTAGCGATGTAATGAATTACGCGCGAGCATCCTCTTCTCCGTTCTACTTCACTCACTCGAGTGTCGAACACAGGACTCGTTCTCTCTCTAGTCGCACAATGACCCATACCTTACGTCACATCAACAATAACCACGACAACGCACTGACTCACTCACTGATTGCCGGGAGCATGCTCGTCTATACATAATCGCAAGGGTTTCGAAAGGTTTCGGGGAACACAGGGAAAAGAATCATCCAGAAATATCTCGTATCTCGTTACCGCTTCTGGGATTCATGTTGGAGGATGATAGGGCTCCTCTCTCTCCTCTCCAAGAAATAAAAATTCTCTAGCGCAGCCTGCCGTCCACCTTAGTTTGAAGGACCGCCTTCATTACAGTATACAGGGTGGAGCATTTAAGTCGAGACTGTACAATATCTCCAAAGCTTAGCGTTGTAGAAAGAAATGTCTTGAATAAAACTTGCTTGCTATTACGGGGGAAAATAAATTCCATTAGTTGTGTTTTGTTTGGGGGACATTATGGTGGTCATTTTAGGGTCAATTTAAGTTTTTAAAATGGGAACCTACAATTAGAAATTGACCCTAAAATGACCAACACAACGTCCTCGAAATAAGACACGGCTAATGGCATTTACTTTCCCCCATATCAAGCAACTTTTATTCAAGACATTTCTTTCTACAACGCTAAGCTTTGGAAGTATTGCACAGTCTCAACTTAAATGTATATATATATATATATATATAATATATATAGTACACATATACAGTTATACATATATTATATACAGTTTTGCCAAAAATGTATGTGAAGCAAAGATCTGAATAGAAAAACGGCTTTCACAGGCATGAAGGCAGGGGACGGGCTCATTAAAATTTGTTATATAGGGCATTAATAAATTTAAGTAAATATGACCTATACAAACGCATGTTTCTTTAAATGGAGCCCCCGTATTACTTCCGACGTAGTTGATAACATAGAATATAACATTAAGAATGGAATTAGTTTCGTCGCAATAAGTCAATTACATTCCGAAAAATTGTAAGATGAAGTTGAAGTTCGGCATACAACGAAATGCTCATCAGGTGCACATTCAGAGGTTCAACCGAGTGTTTTGTTTGTTTGTTTTATGTTTACATTCGCTTTAACATATTAGCTATATCGCGACTTTACAACTTTTAAAATAAATATTTAACAATAAAGCAATGATGCTGTTTAACATACTGGCAGTTTTGAACCATTACAATGAACTAGTATACAATTGTGATACTATAATTACTCAAACTGATTGAACATTATATACATTTATATAAATTTATGATTTTGAAAAGCTCAACCATCTTAGGGTACATAGAATAGTTGAGTGCTGTTTGTAAATCATTGGGTATCTGAGTGGTCCACTTGCAAAACCTATTAAATGACAATTTTTAAAAAATCAAGTTATATAGCTCATTGGAAAGGTCTCAGCATCATCTACAAAGTATGAGGTTATCCACTAGCGAAACACTCTAAAATCGCTTGAAAAGTCGACGAGAAAGTCACGTCGTCCAGCAAAACCTGTTAAAATTGCAATGGCTACACTTTCAAAACCTGGTAAAAACAGTCCACTTGCAAAGCCAGCTAAATTACAATAAGAAGATGGCCTTCAGGAGTGATACACATGCAAAACCCGTTAAGATCTAAGAACTTTACATTAAGAAAGCTCAAAGAGAGTATTTTACTTTTTTTATTTCTCTAGGTTTCGTTTTGGTGGCACTGTTTCTCACACAATTATGTAGGCAACAGTGCTTTGGTCTGTAGTGTATCTATAACAACAATGGTTTGTTCATTTAAATGTTGAGCTTAACTAATATTTGCAGGGCAGGGACTGTGGCATTGAGTAATTATTAGTTATTTTAAATAAGTGACAGTGGAAACAGTAGAAATAATACTGAAGTGCTACCCATCGGGACTCAGTTCATAGATGTTGATCCTGGTGAAGCAAACAGTACTCCAGAAAATCTTAACTCGAAAACAGGTTGAAGGAGATCAATGTTCCTCGTAAGAAGAAAGTAAACAGGCCAAGCAATAACCTACAAGTATTCCAAAAAGGGGCTTACTACAATGGTATAGTATTATTTAATTCACTTCCATCATATATTATTTAACTGAAAACTAAGAAAAATAAATTCAAGTTAGCATTATAAAGATATCTCATCACTCACACCGTCTATATAAAGGAGGATTTCTTTCATTCAAAAAAATAACTGACTATAAAATGTTACCAAATTTTATAACTACATTAAGTATAAATAATATTGTTTTAAAAATGTTTAGCTCTAACGTACTCTACATAAGAACTACAATTTATTTACATACAAGTACACAATGTGATTATGTATTTATGACGTAATCTACATCCTAGAGTAGACTAGCTTTCTTTAAGCTGGTCTAGCTCAAAATAGGGTCTATAGATTGAGATCTTATGCTATGTTATGTTATGTTACGTCCAGAAACCTGGAAAAGAAATGTCGCGAAGGAAAAACGGTAAGAAAGTATTAGGTATGTTAAAATAAACAGATAAGATGTGTGGAGTCATTTGTGACAATACATGAATAAATATGAATGGCTGACGTAACCTAATCAAACTTCAATTTTTTGTTCTTCAGATACTCTCCCAAAGGATTCCTTAAAATGCCGACCTGTTCACACAAAGGAAAGAGCTTCCGCTGTAAAGAACTTAACTGCCAAGATGTCAGAAGAATTCATCATGCTTACTTTAAAGAAAAATCACTACTTATACAAAATAATTTCATCCTGCGACACGTCCAAGTTTCAACACCGAAACGAAGTACTGAAAGCAGTAAAAGTACATTTTACCAAAAAGAAGAGAAGGTGTCACTGAAAACATACCAGTCTGCTGAGGAGTTCTTACGACAATTCTTCAAGGGAAAAGAGACAAGCTGCAACGTTTGTATTCTAAGATTATGAAAAATCCAATAACTTCACCCGAAAAGAAAAGAGGAGACCGAATATTTGAAACATTCGCCGAGAAAAAATAAAAAGTAAAAAGTCACATCAGCAAACTCAGCCCACTCGAAGCCCACTGCTCAAGGGCTAAGAACTATGAACGACAGTACCTTAGCTCAGATCTTACCATTGCAAAGATGCACGAGATGTTCAACAAAGAATACCCACATATTCCAGTTCTAAACGAGTACTACAGAAGATTTGTTTATGTTTATTGTTATGTTATGTATTTGTTTATGTTGGTTTAATGTTGGTTTTGGTGTGCCAAGTGTCGATGCCTGCTCAATATGCGCCAGTCTTCAGTCAAGAATCGAGGCTGCAATGACCGAAGAAGAACAGATGGATCTAAGATTTCAGCTTATGTGCACAAAAAGATGTGTTCTACGAATGGTAGAGAGAAGCTGCAGAAGATACATTTACGTTCATCTATGATTGCCAGAAGAACTTGTGCTTACTAAGCTCCCAGATCAAGCTGCCTATTACATACCACAAATGTACCTGTACAACTTCACATTGTGTTAAGGAAATTCACACTCTTCTCAAACTCCAGAAAGCGTGTTCGAGACTGATTTTTCTAAAGCGTTGAACCAAATAGCTTCCGTCAGCCATCAAAACTTATTCCAGCATGTAGATTTTGAAGGCGTAAGGAAGATCCGTTTGTTTGCAGATGGGTACGGGGAACAACATAAAAACAAGACGCTGATAGGCATGCTAATGCACTGGTTTCTGAACGAAGCTCCCGTTACAATTCAAGAAATTCAAATGTGGTTTCCTATTGTGGGGCACTCTTTCATTCCACCCGACAGAGTATATGGAAATTTAGAGCGAGAGTTACGAAAAATTGACGTGACTGAGAAACCAGAAGTCTACATGGACATCATGAAAAAGCACGCGACCGTCATTCGCCTAGGAAGAGAAGATTGCCCTGTTCGAGTCTGGAAGGCATATGCAGATTCACAGATTAAAGAACCAGTAAAATTGTATTTTCAGTTCCAAAAGATAAAAAAATATATCATCACCAAACCCCAAAACAAGAATGCGTGCCTAGTATAAGGTGAGCCTGCACGCGACCGTCATTCGCCTAGGAAGAGAAGATTGCTCTGTTCGAGACTGGAAGGCATATGCAGATTCACAGATTATAGGACCAGTGAAATTGTATTTTCAGTTCCAAAAGGTAATATATATATATATATATATATATATATATATATATATATATATCATCATCATCATCATCATCATCGCCAAACCCAAAAACAAGAATGCGTGCCTAGTGTAAGGTGAGCCTTTTTATGACTTCGAAGGCAGGTAGCACAAATCTGTAAACAGAAGAGGAAAGAATTTCAAGAACCAGAACCTACCAACACCTGTCCCCAACGGTGTCATGCTTAAATCAAAGAAGGCCGAAGACATCAAAGCACTGTTGAAGAAACACTATGATGATAGATGGGAAGACTGAAAATCTGATGTTTTTCTCAGAAACTTTCAAAGAACAAGAATACCCGGGAATTGAGATAACATCCACGACACTCCCACTCCTTTTGAACTGTTAGACGAACGGGATACCAGCATTTGGTAAATACTTTAATTATTTTTCAATTTATCTCTTTTTATAAGTGCTTGTTGAAGCTTTCAATTTTTTTCAAACGCTATTGCGAAAACATTTTGCAGACTATTCGATCGTTAATGGAAACATTAATGATATCTGTGGTACCTTCAACCTGCAAGGGTTCTATGCAAAAGCAGAAAAAATGGCAGATTGTTCCCTATTTGATACTATTCAGAAAATATGTACTTAATATTTTATGGTTGTTTGTTGGAAGGCTAAGTTTCAATGTCAGTCGTTAACTGCAATATAAATTATCAGGTTCTGTATTATGCTATTGAGTCAATAATATAATGTGTTTTAAACTTTTGGTGTATACATACGTTCTCAGATCCAATAAAAATTGTACCACAATTATGTTTTTTAATTGTTTTTATATGATTATTAAATCTTATTACCGATGCCCTGTGAGACGATAGAAGCTTTAGGTTGTAATTACTAAAAACATATGTATGTGGAGGTGTTGAACGTTTAGGCTGCATTTGACAGGTGTATATGTTGGCAAGATGGCGGAATGTCAACTAGCAAAAGCAGTCTTAAAAAAAAAAGAACTTGGCGTACATCATAGGATTCGCCCATAAAATGCTTTTGCCAATTTTCTCCGTTCCGTTTCTGATGCATTTAACAGGTTATGCAAGTGAGCAACTCATCTGATAGTATTGTCTTCATTGATCGTATTGTGGATATTCCAAATTATGTGTTTCGTCGTTAACAGTTTGTTACACTGGTGGCAGATGGGTGGTTGGTCCTTTGCAAGAAGATAATTGTGCGTGATCTTGCTATGGCCCATTCTGAGTCGGGATATTAAAACCTGATCTTGTCTAGAAAGAGAATTACTGGGAAGATGTGTCGGAAAACTGCTTCTCGTGGAGTCAAACCGTCCTGTCTTCCATTGTTGATAGAGCTTCGTTTTAGTGGTTGAGATAACATCATGGGCTGGTGTAGCTATATTTGGTTCACTTAGTGGATGTTTAGTGGCTTCTTTTGCTGCCTGGTCAGCCAATTCGTTGACTTGTATTCCAGTGTGGGATGGAATCCATTCTATAGATATTGCTTTCCTTGTTTATTGGCTCTATGAAGTAGTGGTCGAATTTCTTTTATAAGAATATGGATCGATGACAGATTGTTTATTGCAAGTAGTGCACTTTTAGAATCTGAGTATATAACAAATACCTTTGAGCATCGAGCATTCAAAACATAAATCACAGCTTGTTGAATTGCAAACAGTTCACTTAAGCAGATGGTATAAGAATTAGGAAGTATGAATAACATAGTGTAGTCTGGATAAACAACAGAAAAAGCATTTGTATCATTACACTTTGATCCATCTGTGTAGATTGCTGTATGTTTTCCATATCTGTCATGTAATTTATTGAATAGCTGGCGATAAACTGAGGAATGCGTGTCTTCTTTGGAGATGATGTTCGGTTCTAAAATTATTTTAGGTGAAGTGATTGTCCAGGGCGGAATAACAAGAGAGAGGTTTATTTGTGATACAGAAAGAAGTCTAATGTTGAGTTCCTGGAGATATTTGGAGACTCTCAGATATAAGGGTATTATTAATGATCTTTTGACGGTTTCTTTAGATTTGTTATGAAATATATACTCTTTCATTGAGAATCGGACATCGTCGCTATCTTGAGGGCATATGTTAAAGTCAATTGTTTTCTTCTAGCTTCAAGTGGAGGCTCATTTGTTTCTATTTGTATACTTGCTGTCGAGTTGGTACAAAAAGCTCCAATTTTTATTCGAAGTGATGTGGTTTGTATTGAATCCAGCATTTGGAGAGAAGATGGTCTTCCAGAATGTAAACAGTAGCACCATAATCCAATTTTGCTCTAATAAAGGCTTTGTAGGTGTTTAACAGCACATAATAATCCGCTCCCCAGTTATTGTCCACTAGGATATTCATAATGTTTAACCCCTTGTGGAAGAGATCTTTAAGATGAGGTATCCAGTTTAACTTGCTATCAAAGGTTATCCCCAGGATCTTGATTTTCTTGAGTAATTCAAGTTTTTGGTTGTCAATATACAGTCTTGAGTCTATGTCATTACACCTTCTTTTAGGGATGGCAAATACATTTGTATTTAGTCTTTGAAAACTTAAACCCTCTAACTTCCGCCCACTTTTTAATCTTTAAAATTGTCTCTTGCAGCAGTTGTTTAATTCTAACAATGTTTTCCCTGTACAAGATTAGATAAGATCGTCTGAAAAACGCCATGCTTTAACAGGTCATGATATGGTTGAAATAATGTCATTTGTGGCTATTAGAAACTATGTTACGCTGATAACTGATCCTTGAGGTACTCCATTCTTTACTGTGAATTTCTTTGATAGAACCCCATTTACTCTGACTTGAATTTGTCGATCCTGAAGAAAGTTGGTTAAGAACTGTAGTAGGTATATTTCCTGAAACACATCTCTTTAGAACGTCAACAATATAATCTTTTCGTACTGTGTCGTATGCTTTTTCAATATCTAGACTAACTACAACACAGTGTTTCTTGTTGATAAAAACATTCTGGATTTCAGATTCCAGACATATGAGATTGTCTGAAGTTGAGTGTGCTGCCCTAAATCCACTTTGTGCACTGTTAAAGAATTTGATGTTTTCAAGATACCATTCATGATAATCTGTTGTTAACTATCTTGTCTATTACTTTACACAGTGTTAGAGCAATTGGACCATAACTTTCTGTATCAATTTATCTTTTTCTGGTTTCAGTATCGGGATTACGATAGCATTACACCATTAGTCAGGAAATAAGTTTGAAATCCACATGAAATTATAGATTGCTAGAAGGTAATTTGATGCAATGTATGGAATTTGTTTGATGAATTCATAAAGCATGGAATCTGGAGCGGGGCTGGATTTTCCACATTTGTCTAGCACGTTTCATTGTTCACAAAGTTGGAGTTCATCGTTTAGAAAGCGGCCGTTATCAGAGAGATCAGTTTCTGTTACTGTAGCCTCACTCGTAGTCGAAAGATGAACTCCTGATGAGAATTTGGAGTTATTCGAGATTTTGGCAAAGTCGTTTGCAAGCGTATCAGCTATGTGTTGAATTTCATTTATAAAGGTTCCAGTAATTTGATTTCTAAGGGCTGTGATACGGAATTGATTATATTTTCCAGCTATTCTTTTTATTTTATTCCACACTATTTTGGAGAGTGTTTCTGATGTCAATGATGAGACAAATTATATCCAAGAATCTCTATTACTTTGATAACTTTACGAGCTGTTGCTCTCCATTTCTGGTTTTTTAGTTTGTTTTCAGGTGTAGGTTGCCTTTTATACAGATAAAAGACATGGTGTTTATTCTTTATAGCGATTTTGCAGGTTTCGTTCCACCAGGAACCTTTCTCTTTGAAGTAGGCCAAATTGTTTTAGGAACACTTGCGTGTGCAAATTGTGTGATAACTTTTGTAAAGTCAAGTACGATGTTGTTAATGTGTTTAATAGAAAATTTGTCAGGGGATGTTAGGATTTTTAAGAGATTTATGACAGTATCTGTGAACTTCTGCCAGTCAGTTCTATGTATATTCCACTTAACAGTGTGGAGTGTTTGAGAGTTATTGCTGGGATAATTACTTTCACTTGTGACTATGATGAGAAGTTGATCACTTCCGTGAGTGAAGTGTAAACATACCAGTTATTTTTTTCGTAGATATCAGGTGTGCAAATAGTCAAAGCTATACTGCTGCTACCCCCATGTGCATTATTATAGCGAGTAGGTTTTATAGAATTCATTAACACTAAGTCAAATTCGTCTAATGCTTTTTCTATAATTTTCTCCTGCTGTGAGTTTTGTAGCACCCCATAAGCTGTTACTATTAAAGTCACCCATTAAAATAAACGGTTTTGGCAACTGTGGTATTAGATGTCTTAGATCGTCCTTCTGAAGAACGGACTGTTCGGGAGATGAATATTACAAACACAAACTATCGGAGGAGGTTTATTAATACGGCCGCAGCTTCTAATTCAGTAATTAAGGGGACTTTTTATACAAATTACTCTTCACATAGGTGGCCACTTTCATGATTCACATTCGCTCTGGTTTTATTATACACACTATATGTTTTAAATTGGATACAGAATTATCTCTGAAGTTAGTTTCCGGTAAGCATATTACTTCAGGTCGGTGTCTAGCGAGTAGTAGCTGTAAGTATTGTATTGAGATCGAAATCCATTAATGTTCCATTGCATTAGTGTATGCTCCATAGAATAGTGTTAATAATGTGTCTGGAACTGGAAAGGGGAGATGTTTTACTGTATTTAGGGATTTAGCATTGAACTAACGTTTACTGTTACTTTGCTTTGGTAGATAGCATGGAGAAGTTTCTTAATTATGGGAGGGCTTTTGTACTTTATGTTTTTGTCAGTGTAGAGAGGATGAGGTGTTTGTAGTGCATTCGTTAAGGTTTGAAGGTCTTCAGTGTAGCTGAGTGCAATTGGTGTTATATCATTTAAGCCTGTAGTGTTTTCAAATATGCTCTGAAGTTGTAGGTAACTCAATGGAAATACAGTTGATTCATTTTCAATACATTCTTTGGCTGGTTTAAGCATATCGCTTAATACTGAGGTGTGATTGTCCTTTTTGGGGTCTTTTATTGGTCGATTATATTTGTTATTTTGTTCATGTATAACAGTCCCGAACCTTGACAGGATTCCTGGCTGTCTGTAACATTAGTAGCACCTGTTTCACTACTATCAGACGATATAAGTCTTTTAGACCCATGCAATTGCATGTTATTGGGAGTCTGGGAGGCTTTCTTATTGTCAGAAGGTGTATTGTCCATGGAAATTTCAGACTCGCGAGATGGAGCACAGTCTTGGATAACTGAAGGAACAGAGGCTTTCCTTTGAAATAGTTTGAGAAGAAACAACTTCTCCTTGAGGTGGAGAAGCATCCTCTACTCTTTTAGAAGCAACAGTATAATCATTTAATGGAGGAAATTCTTCTTTTTTTTTCTTGATTGTTGAGTTTTGGAAATGCAGATTCATCGGAACTAACTTTAGGATTTCTGAATCTGAGTTAGGGCATTGTTTGGCGAGATGACCTTCAGCTTTGCATATGAAGCAGGTAGATGAGTCTGAAGATAGATATACCCAATAGGTCGTCCCATCATAGGCAAGTTGTAAAGCATCGGGAATTTTATTAATATCCTCATTTGAGACATACTTTTGTCTGTGGAAGCTGAGGATGTGTAAGAATCCAGGAAGTAATAACCGTGCTCTAATTGGAGATATCTTTGACATGGGTTTGATGCCTAGGTGTATCAGTTCATTTTCAATTACATGATTTGGGATTACTGGACAAACGTTTGAGAACATAATTCGTTTGTTTTTTTGTGAGAAGGGGTCTTATTTCCAAAGACATATTGTTTACAAGTATCTTTGAGTGACTGGTTGTTAGTTCCTCAGCACATTTCGTTGAAGATAGAAAGAAGCATACTCTTCCATTTGATATGCGTGAGACATATCGAGTACCATTGGGGGAGATAAGTTTCTCTAATGCTAAAACATAACCTTTTATATTTACTCCATCGTAGGATTCTATGGTAATAGCTTGTTCTTTGGTAGGATTTGTTGCAGTTACTGCTAAGTATGTTAATCTTTGGGACGACATAGATTCATTATTCGAAGTTTTCGGTAGGTTAGGTGATTGTTGGTTGTTTTCGCTCGTCATTTGTTTACTTTGAATGTTTCTGTTGATAGTAGTGTTGTTCATTGTGTTTGTTAAATATATCTTGCCTACCTCTTTTAATAGAGGAAGCCATGAGATTTACTCAAACTCTTAGAAGTTAACTACACAAAATCATAATTTGATCTATATCACATTATTACGCTATAATTATAAAAGATTTTACTCACAGACGTCGAAGATGTGATGAAGTTGCTATGGACGTATCTTAATTAACAGGAATCGTGTTTTAACGCTGAATTCGTTATTAACACACAGGCTTATACTCACATGCCGAACTCTTCAAATACATTGCCTCCCTCCACAATAATTTGTTAACAGTTATCATAATCACAACAATTCGGTGCACTATTGTTGGACTCGGCAGGAAGCAAACACACAGGCATGTCGTCTGCTTTCACAGTCGACAGGCAACTTCAACCGACTTGTTGAGTTTCAAGCACGAATTTCATACTGCAGTTAATCGGTGACTGACGTATTACAAGGCAAGAAAAACTGTTCCTAATGTTATTTTCGCTAGTATCAATTGCGCTGGAAATAACGTAGGGTTTCCAGCAAGAAAAACGAAAGTAAACAGAGGTATATATTGAGAGAGAATTTGGGTCTCCACGCTGTTGGACTTAAAAATGGAATCTGCAGTTAATTTTCGTGGGGCAATATCTTCTGTTACTACTTTTTCATTCTGACCATGAGAAAAGGCTGGTATCGGTGTAAATATGTCTCCATTCTGTAATATTTGTCCTTGGGCTAAAAATGTTGATAGGATCTATGTCAACAAATCGCTATATGGTTTGTATAATGTACGAGAAAAACAAATAATTTGTTTGTTCATCTGTAAAGATGAAGGTTAAGTTACGAGGGAGACTGAAATTTTTTTAGAAAATCAAACAAGGATTAGTTTTACAAAAATTAAATGATTTTATTGTTTTTCAAAATATTCTCCTTTAACATCTACACAATTTTGCATTCGATGAAACCAGTCCTAAAAGCAATGATGCCACTCTTTCCTGAGGCAGTTCAGAGACCAGGTTTTTTATGTTTCACTCCTTTATCTAATGACGAAAAAGTGATTCCAGGCATTTTATCTTTAATTTTTGGAAACAAAAAGAAATCACAAGGTTTCTAGGTGAGAACTGTAGGTGGACGGTCTATGGTGCTGACCCTTAGGGTATCCAGATACTCAGTTGTTAGTTTTGCTCCACGGTGTAACATTATTTTTGCTTTTGGGCTTTTTTCACGAACCTCTGTCAAAAACTTAGGTAAACAGACAAGTGTGTACCAATCGGCAGTAACTCTATAGTAACAATATGGCCCATTTTAGAAAAAAGGCGGGCTATCTTCTTACCAGCACTGCGAATTCGTCGGACTCTTGTAGGCTTAGGCTTTGTTGAAAAACCCACTGAGCCGATTGGTTTTTCTTTTCAGGATCATAACAATAAATACAAACCAGTAACGATATTCAAAACCAAATTTGAAGTGTCGCTTTAGAATTTTCCTGAGTTTTTTGTATCAGTCAAAGCGTTGTTTTTTATCGGGAGTTATGTGGAATCCATCGACAACAAAGTTTTCTCAGGTCTAACTGTTGATGTAAAATGTTTTGGATTTGACTTATACGAATGCCCAATGTAGCAGGAATAAATTCAGAAGATGTCCGTCGATCTTCTTTAAGCATTGCTCAAACAGCGGCACTATTTCCTTTAGTAATAACAGTTCTTGGGCGTCCTTCATGAAATTCATCACTAAGAAAAATCGATCTCTTCTGAATTCGATGTATCAATTATAAATTGTTGCTTTGGATGGGGCTTCTTTGCCAAATGAATTTCTAAGGCAAGCTTCATATTGTTTAATCGTTGATGAAGATTTAAAACGTTAAAAATCATAGCCCGGAAATGTTCTCTAATCAAAACCAATTTTGGGTGAAAACAAAAATTTTAAATGATGATAATTAACAAACTATTAGAGCAAATCTAAGAAATTACTCGGCAATACACTTGTAAATTGTTAGAAAGTAGCTGTCAAATATAAACAAACTTAATTTGTGTTTAGAAACATGGTATTCTAAAAACGTTCAGTATCGTCCTCGTATGAGGGTTAAGATGTAGTACTCTACATGATGAAGGTAAAATAACTTGAAAATTAATTGAAACAAAGAAATTACACAAATAAAACGTGTGTATATCAGAATATCATTTGTGTTTATGCATTTTCCTGCAAAATAAGATAAATATATCCACTGCTTGTTCGATAGGCTTTAGGTTGCAAAAATCCAAACGGCCCTACCAGGCAAGCAATTTTGACATCAGGATGGCCATAAGTATGAAAGTCAGTTTAAAACTCACATGCACTCTTAAAATATTAAGTAAATGAATTTGTCAGCTGCTTTCTATCTTGATGCTTGTGATCAATGTTTTGTAGTTTCCTTAAAACCTCCGCTTAAGGCGGATAGGTAATGATTCTCTGGCGGATGAAGATGGAAGTTTGGAAAACTTATTAAATTGGTTTCATTTTTATGTGAAGTTATAAAATGTTGAATGAATATGTAGATTTGTCACACACCTTGAGTCCCTACTCCTTTAATGAATGATCATTTCTACTTTTCCATTACGTGCTTTCGTTAACATTATTCCAACTATAACTAGTTTTATAACTAGGTGCAAGCGATAAGCTGAGCTTGTATTAGCTTGGCTTAGTGTATCGAACTGTGTTTTAAGCTAAGGAGTCACCATATTATCTGAAGATGATATTAGTGACAAAGAAATGTAAATTATTTTAAACCATATTTACAACAGAAGACGAACTAAATGTTTAGAATGTGTCCAAACCATGTTCACGTAATGACCAAAAATCCTACGAGAGATATCGATTAAGTAAACAGTCGCAATGATGGTACTAGAAATTATTGATTATACAGTTGTCGCACTTTTGCCGTCACATTTAAAATGTATTATTACTTATTACTAGTGCTAAGATAGTTATGTAATAAAATTTTTTATTGGGTTAAAACATAAGAATAATGTTAAATGGGCACGAAACAATGTTTCCTGAGTCCGAAAATGTAAATTTTATTGTACATGTTTTTGTATATTTTAGATTTTTTCGTAATTGCATAATATTTAGAGAATGTCGTTACAATTATACACATTTTCGATTTTTCATAGGAAAATGTTTAAAAAATGTAATTGATTACGTATTTCAAAACAAAATAAACTAAAGCCTGGGACAGTAAACGGCGAGCGGTAGGTATCGAATTTTCAGTGTTTCTGATTGTTAACGTGGCAAGTATTATATCAAAGAACTGCCGATGTAAACTTATTCAGTGGGACGATGGTCGTCCTCCGTGGATTAGTGGTAGCGTGCTAGCCTCTAGTTCCCAAGGTCGCGGGTTCAAACCCGGTGGAGGGCGATGGGTTTTTTCGGGCGTAAAAATCCTTAGCATGGCTTCCTTCGGAGGGGAAGTAAAGCCGGTGGTCCCGTGTCGTAGATTTAGGTACGTAAAAGAACCTCAAGCCTGATAAAGAGGCCTCTGAGCAAAATTATCAGTCTTTCACGCCCAATATAAAATGGGACGCTAAGGACCATAGTAGTTAAAGAGCGTCCATAAATAAAACTCAATTTTTAGTGCGACGATAATACAGATGCAGTTTGGATTTATTTGTGCGTGCAGAGTGATTGCGTTAACCTCCAGCGTTCTCCAGTTATAGCAGATAAAATGCCACTGAAATGGAGTTTATTTACTCAACTAAATATATTTGTCCGTGAAAACGAAGGTATGCTTCCTACAAATGGACTAGTTTTATTTTGAGTTGCGTGTGAAAGGCGTATAAGTGCAGACACTTGTTTTCAAGTGATGCAACATTTAAAAACAGCAAAACATTTTAAAAATGTTTCACTAAAAAAAGTGTTAAACAGTCAATGCTAAATGTCAATACGGGTATCCCAAATGAAACAACTTGTTCAACTTCAGGCCCCCAGTTGTAACCTTTAATAAGGACCTATGTGAAACTTGCGCTTGTGCTGCCATTCCGCTCTATAAATTAGAACATCCTAAATTACGTGCATTCTTAAACGTATATAAAACAGACTATACCACATGAGTCTACTCTTCGCAAACATTATGTTCCATTATTTTATGAAAAAAACAATACAATAAATTCGTGATTCTTTTAAGGATAATCTAATCTGGGTTTGCATAGATGAAACTCCAGATGCGTGTAAACGATCTATATGTAATGCAATTGTCGGTACGCTCGGTGAAAATGGACTGTCAAACGCTTATCTTTTAACAGTGGAAGAAATAGCGACGACAAATCATTCAACAATTGCGAAAATATTCAATAATGCAATGTTGCTATTATGGCCAAAGGGAATTAGATATGAAAATGTAGTTTTGCTTTTATCTCACGCAGCTCCATATATGCTTACGGCAGGAGGGGGGTTAAAACTGCTTTATAGTAGACTGATTCATGCAACATGCTTGGCGCAATCAATGCATCCCCTGAGTGAAACTGGCGCTTAAATTTGCCTACTGTTAATAGTTTAATATCAAGCGTAGGTTTTCCTTAAATCTCCGAGTAGAATCAGTTTGTTTAAACAATTGGCTCCAGGAATTCCACTTCCTCCTGAACCATCATTACGAGATGGGGACCTGGTTACAGGCTGCCATATATTATTGTAACAATTTTGAGATTATCGAGAACATACTTCAAGAACTAAATGAAAACGAAGCAGAAAGCATTGTTGAAGCTAAGGGTGCTATATGTAGGGATGGGATAAAGGAGGAATTAATGTACATTAAATCCTATTTCAACTGCATTTCTACAGCCATCACAGCGCTCGAACGAAATGACGTACCACTTGTCACAAACTTAACTTTAATAGAAAGAGTCTCACTAACGCTAAAATCTGCGCCAGGTCAAGTTGCAAAAAAAGTAGTTGTAAATTTGAATATGTACTACAAAAAAATCCAGAGTACCATACATTACAACACATAAAATATCATTTCTGGTAAAACGGAGAGCAAATTGTTGGACATTGAAGAAACATTGTCGCTAGAAGAAATTGTAAATTTTAAATATGCACCTACAACGCCTGTTGTTGCCGAACGTTGCTTTTCTCAATTCAAATCAATTCTCAGAAGCAACAGAGAATCGTTTTTGTTTTCAAACCTTAAAATGGTTACTGTTATACAATGCAATGGAAAGAATTAAGTTCACTTCAGCAACAGCTGTTCCAGTCCACAAATTAGGTGAGTTTTACATTAATTTATTATTTTGGTGGATTATAATGTTAACTTGTATTTTCCAATATAACGGATATTAAATGAACTCACATTGCCGATTTTTAAAAATTATTATTTCACCATTTTTGTGAAAGTTTGGATAGCAGATATTTTCTAGGTTGTTAATGCATATATCGCTGTTTTAAACCGCATAATTACATACATATTTTACGTTCTTAATGCATAACTATCCGAGACGTACTTATTCTTACTATCGGAGGGGACCGGCAGCGATCTTCTACCTATGACCCACAAGGAGGCACTCCCGGGAGGGAGAAGGAGATAGAGATGACACATCGGGTGGCCGGAACCAGGACTAACGGTACAGCAATGACAGTTTCCAGATTGAGACGCCCCGACAGTCGGACAGGCAGACTGGGGACCCCGCCCCTTTCTGAATGGGCAGTTCCATTTCCCGGCAACCTGCCGAAGGACGGAGAAAGTTCCACAGCAGCATCCTTTTTCGCTGACACGTCGCATCGAAACACCATCGCCGACACTTCCAACCCTGAAACAGACCTAACTGGTGAAGGATGGAGGCAATGAATGCAACAAAATGGAGGGACAGGAAATTCGGGGGCTGAAGGGACAGGAGATTCGCCTGAAGACGGAGAAAAGCGCCGAAGGAAACCCATGGGTCAGAGCCGGTGGTCGCCAGAAATCGAATAGGGGCCTTCAGAATGCGAGTCGCACGTTTACCACGGCGCCTCTCGCTCGATTAAAATGTATACTTTATACCAGGTGCTAAAAAAATTATTCCATATTTTGAGAAGTGATAGTGTGGACAAAACAGGAAAAAACGTCCAGTAAACATGGGTTCTAAAATGCATACCTTAAGAGCTATGAGCACTTATTCAACTTCGCTACTGTGAAACAACTCTTCTAATGCAAGCTCTTTGCTATTACTTACGTCATACAGCAGGGAATAAACAAATGAGGACATGTTACTCTTATTGTCCATGGATATAGCATACAGTAATCATCTGTTGGTGTTGTTACTATAAACCATATTCACAGTTCTGGTAAGTGCAGGGCGTGTTCTTATTAGTTCTAATGGAATCAGTTTGTGTTTTGATAAGTTCGTGAAATCCTTTAATATTGTAGCTTTATCTTGAAATCTTTGGTGTATGCAACCCCTATTAATGATGTACAAACACTACAGAAAGACGTCATAATTGCCTGCCAGAGCATCCGTGACCAATCTGGAGTCCTTCAGAGAGTGCGTGATTCCCTAAGACTTGGGCAGAAGCATGCCTTACTATGAATGGGCACCATATTGAGCATCTCCTTTAGCTACGAACACAAGTGCAAGCCATATGTAATCGCAAGCAGGTTACATAGAAGCTATAATGTGGCCTCGTTTGTTTACTGCATTCTGTAGGTAATACGTAATAGCACAGAGCTTGCAGTGGAACAGATTTTGTTTCACAGAGGCGAAGATGGACAAGTGTGCATATCTCTTAAGGTATGCATTTGAGATCCCAAGTTTACTGGATATGTTTTTCTTGTTTTTGTCTATACTACCACCTCTCAAAATATGGAATACTTTTTTTTAACAATCTGTACTTCAGTTACAAAGCCCTCCCGTCAAAAACAATGCTTCTGTTGACAACGAGGTTATATGCAATTGAAAGTATGCTAATTGTAGCTGGAAATTTCCCTGTCGTCTCAAAATCTACACCTTGCAGAGCTCTGAAAATTGTTTCACACTACCCTAATCTACTCTTCGCATCACAATTTTTCCCAGCGTTTGGTGTTTCTTAGTCCGTAATAATTTCTTTGATTGCTTGCACTCTGTTACACGCTTATGCTGCTTCAAAATTTCTAAGAGAATACCTTTACTTCTTGTGCGGTAAGTTTTGACTGTGACTTTTCGGTCATTTTAACTATATGTTACTGGATAAGGTACAAAAAATTATTTTAGGAACAGCGTCGCCATAATCAAAAGATGAGATTTCACTTGATGTACATGCGCAAGCGTTCCAACTTTTCAGTTCTATGGAGATGTTCAGCTCAGTAAAGCCGAACGTGGCTCCCTTACCGCGAAACACACAACGCTTAAACCAAAGCTTAAGCCTTCCGTAGCTCATTAAGGCGTCGGTAGCCTTAAGCTAAGTTAAGCTTAAATTGTGAAACTGGCCCTAAATGCTGAATAAATAGATTTGTCGCACACCCCTGCGTCTTGACACTTTTAATGAACGCTCATTTACTCTATTCCATTACGTGTTTTCCTTAACAATTGTTCCAAGCCGTTGCAATCTTTAATTAAACAATATATAGCATATTTTAGTTTTGCTTCGTGGCCTGCAACAACCTCCGCTTTGTGCTAACCAATTTGGACTCATATAACATGGCGTTGCTGTGGAAATGCTTAAAAATGCCGAAGTCGTGAACACAGAAACATGTTCAGTTGCAAGAATACGAAAGTAAATTGGTAACTTCCAGTAATGTGAATTGTACTGACCTTGTTTGCGACTGAAATTCGACTTAGGTTTTTTATGGTAGGTAAGAAACCTATACTTTATAGTGAAAGCTTTTACAACATCTTGAAGGAAGGTAACTGAAAATGCGTTATTGGGAAATACGACCTTTATTTTGTAGTTTGATTTCCTCGTTTTGTAAAGCGAAGCCAAAAAGAATATTAAGAAATATATTTGTATTATAACAAAACTCTCCGCTTCGCTTGCACTGAAAATCTGATATCTATTGAAGGAACTAAATGAAACCGTTTTACTATTTTAAACATTCAAGCAATCTTTTAAGCTTTTCTACAGGAAGCACATACATCTGTGTTACAATCCTGAGGTAATATTTTCCAAGTTGGAACATTGTATAGCTTAGTGTTCTTTCTCAGTCAATTCAAACAGCATAAAACTCTATATTCCTCTAAATCTTATATTTTTCAGCGTATATAACAATTTAGATTTTTTAACCATTTAAATAACACAGCTAACGCAGTGGGAACATGTGTGTTTTGCTTTATGTTAATTAAAATAGAGCAAATGGAGTTACCCGCCATTAGCTAAGTTCTAACATTTCCAAACTAATCTTCTAGTACACTATTTATTATATTCGCGAAGCAAACCAATAACACAACCGCGTGTAACCCTCTCTAACGTACAGCCTTGGTCAGGTGCGCACGAGCGGGTTTACACGTCGCGACATCGCTAGGGGCTCGCCGCAACACTTTTGTTAGTCAATGCACACGAACGATATTGCACACCCGCCCGCCAATATCCTTACTTGTTAACAAAAGACAAATACAAATAAGTGTGCTTTATACTACAATATGTATAATAAAAGAAAGTGCACAATGTACAGGAGGTTCAGAATATAATAAGCTTTATTTATATATAATGTAAAACGTAAATGCTAAAATTATGTAAAATGTAATACTGGTTGCAGATAACACTGGATTATACAGGCAGTTTAAAAATCGCTTATCACTTGATGGACTATACTTCTTAATTGGTCAACAAAGAAATGGAAAATGACGAATAAAAAAATCAGAATGAGAATTAAAATATCCATACATATAATCGTCCTTATCCTCAAGTATGAAATAGTTATCGCTCCAATCTGTTTAATATTACTTATCTATGACCTTTTTATCTTCATCAAGTTGTTCTCGAAATTTCTGTGAAAAAACTTTGCAGATGCAAATGATGCATATATTCTCAGTAAGAGACAGTCGGTAAACAATCAGGTGTTGCAGCGAACTTGTAAAAGAGCAATTTCAATCAACTGAAAGTCTACTGTGGGAAATTATAATTTAGGAAAGTTTGCCTTACGAGAAGATGTTTAATAAAATCAATAAATAATCGATCACTATTAAACCAAAACGGAGTACTGGAAGTGTGAAAATCTATAGAGCGTTTGCTAATCTGACCATCGTGAATCAAAAAGGAAGCGCGGGAATTCAAAACCCATGTTCTATACATGAAATTTGTTTCTACAGGAGTGGCGTGGATTGTAATTCCGCAGCCCTGGATATTTCGCACGGATTCAGGATTTCTCTACAACTCCTGGAGAATATTTGTGGCTTTGTTCGCCATACCAAGTGCCGCAAGTGCGATTCTACTTACTTTCTGCTTCCCAGAAAGTCCCAAATTCTTGCTGGCCATTGGACGTCCACAGGAAGCGCTTCATATCCTGGCAACCATATTTGCTGTTAACAACGGATGTTCTACTGCAGATTACCCCGTAAGTTTAATTTGTAATGAATTTCATTCATAGAGCTCAAAAATTCTGAAATCCCTCTTATTGAGGGAAATTCGCCTGAGTGGTTAAGTTTCTATATTTGAAAATGTAGTATTCAGCTTTTAATAAATTACTAAATTTCTTCTTCAGTCAGCCTTAACAGGCAAACCGTTATTCCGACAGTAGCGTATATCATTTGCAGAGAATTTGCGTCGCGAAACCAAGGTTAATAAGTTTGTCTAAAGTTGCGTATCTTCGCACTGTTGTCACTGCAACTCCCTCCTACAGAACAATAGAGAAACGGGAAAGAAAACACAAAGAAAGAAAAGTCTCATTCTATGCCATTTGATCACCAAAATAAGTACTGCCACTTAGAGTGATACAACCCAATATAAATATGAATACTGCTAAATAGTGATTTATAATAATGGTTTTTCAACCAATAGACACAAGAGCACCAAAAACTACGGAATGTTTACTCATAGCTGAATTTTGAAATACTTTACCATCAAACCAGTAACTTAAGAAACACTGCGATTGACGAAATGGGTGTTCTTCTATAATGTCCATCCGCATTAAATTGTTCTTAAGAGTAATCCCGTCATCGTGCATGACGTTTCTTAAGAAACGCATTATTATGTCTGAGTATTAATGCAGGTTGCATCATTTTGATGTCCCATTAGAACATTGCATAGCGATAAACCAATAAAAGTAGGTGTGTCAACTGGATGGGAACATATTAAGTAGATAAAAGCTGCAACAGAAAAACGGTTGGAAGACAAACGGGGGCAGTTCGTAGGGTCTTTAATCGATATGCGCCTTCGTCTGTGTCATTGAATAAGCTTCTTATGGTTGGTGAAATGACACACTCTAGACTACCTGGCCTTATGATAAACAACAAGACCATGTTTGATCCGATAATACTCTGATTGACGCCTTCGCGATTGTTTCGAGATCTCTGATTGTTATTTGGCTTGTTGCTATATTAAAAATTAGGCTAAATCTCAGTAGCTCTCTTTTATATATTTTAATTGCTAGTCCATTCAGAAGCTGGATCAGACCGTATTCTCATCTAGTGAAGTGGAAAGGATGGTTTGGTGTTGCTTTGAGTTATGCATATTTTGTCGAGGTCAAGATGAGGGAAATTATGCTCAGGAAAATTGAGGTTTCTCGGCCATCTCGGTCGAGGATGAATGATGTGCGAGGACTAAGGTTATGTCAGGGAGGTGTGGATAGGGGATGAATTATAAGAAACCATTTCTCCTTCATTAGTCCCTTTATGTGAAAATCCACACGAGATATAGAATACTTATACTCTCCGAATTCCTGTAGCGGTCCCACTATCAAATTTGAACTTGTTACTGCTTGTTGCAATTTCCTAACACGTTCCAATATAATTATATTGAATCGGCAGCTACTCGATATTTAAATATTCCGTGCAATTTCCAGTACCGCCACAGGTGACACGGAGCGACATGCTGACCTCACCATATTACGACACGAAGTGACGATCTTATCCCTGTCTAAAACTGGGCTCCATTCCTAGACAAATTTCTAGTTTACGCCCATTTTCTATTTTCGTCCAGCCCTTGCTCTAGTCACATCATTTTATACAGTTTTACTGACTTATTCAACAAATTTTTCTCTGGGCTCTTTGGTTCAAATTACGTAGAAAGTATGTCTGCCTAGCTCTTCCATTATCGCGTTATTTACGCCTGATTTAATTTCCTGTGTGCATAAGTGAGCTTTACTTTTCTGGATTTCCCCAGGTATTGTTCCTATGGCTTAGCTAGCCCACCCTTCACATACACAACAACCTTTTGTCTCGAACAACCCCTTAATGACCATTCGGTTGTTCTACTGCGTTCACTCGCAACAAGTTGATAATTTCTGCACCTTTTACTTTTTCGCATAAATTCACGGTGCTTGTAGGTTTTAATATTTATTCTGTTTAGTTTGTGTATAATTCCCTTTTATTGCACTTCTGCTATCTAGCTTTATTTCTTTACTTATATGTGTGTTGCCCCTTTATTATCTTTATGCCTTTGATATTTTATTTATTCAGCGTTTATTGTTTGTAATAGTCTTATTCTTGCCTTGTGCTTTAATTGTTATTTACCCGGGCGAATATTACAACCTCATTGGGCACTCAGCATCTCGGCCGGATGGTGTTCATGTCTTAATGCCTACCTAGACATCCGTATTGTACTTCACTTTTTAATATTGTTGTACCGAGGATTTTATATACCTAACTTTTGTATTAATAATTGCTCATGGTTTGTGTTCATCTGGTTTATTTTGTTTCAGTACACAACCAGCTTAGATTTACTCCGTCTTGGTGTTCGTTTTCATCTATTCCGATTCTTGGGCGTCATTTTTCCACCATGGATCCCTAGCAGGACACTCGTTGATATAGGGTTATCCATGTCCATCCGAAGTCCATTACCACCAGTTCAGTTATTTAGTTCTTTAAGAACTTAAAGACTAGTTTGGAATATACCATTTTCCTTATACTGGTGTTTAAAGAACCATTGGGGCCGTGCTTTTACTGTTAACCGACAGTATTTTAGGTTCTGCCTTGCACTATAGTGCTGGAGTTTTACCGCTGAGGTGTTGTATTCACGAAGCTCTTTTCTACATTCAGCAGCACACCTGCAACTGAATATCTTATTTTTGGAGATTCCTTGACTGCACTGCATTCGGTTATTATCCTCTTGTAAGCGCATCCAAGCGTGTGTTTACTCGCTCACTGGTGCTGACATCAGACTGGACACACTCGTTTCTGAAAACGCAAGCCTACTGGGGAATGAGTCGGCCGATGCCGTTGCCAAGGCTGCAGTTTTATCTCCCAGGTTTTTGAGCTGTGGTGTTCGTTCTGATAAGTTTAGCGTATGTTTTACATCGTTCTGTTCTGGCGCGGTGAATGGGCTCGTATTCCTCCCATCGCGATTACGTTATTATAGCTAGATTCAGCCTCTCGCACAGCTGTTTTAGTCGCAGTCATTTATTATGTTCTGACCTCGTATGTTTGCATTCATGTATTGAGGTTTTGATGGTGCAACATCTTTTATTCGTGTGTCCGTTTTAGCAAAGTTGCGTGGTGTTTGCCAGCAAGGATTTCCATGTGCTGACCGATTCTTTATGTGCTATGGTGCCTTTAGTTTGCTTTATTCATCGCAGCGTTATGGACCGTGGCGTACTATCTGAGTTGTCTTACCTTTTTAGATATTCATAGCGTGATGTCTCCCCTTACTATCTCTTCTGTATGTCCCAAATGTACTTCCCCTGTCCTTTAGGTACACAATCAGCATTGCTGACAGATTTTGGTTGTTATCTGTAGGACCAGTGATTAATATATTTTGTCCTTGGTGTTTGGTAGTGTTTCACGCAGTATTTGGGCATCAATAACACTAAATGTCATATTGTTTCTAACGATCCTCATATGGCCCATGCCCTTCGGGTTACCTCATTCTAACCTCTAATCCCAAGGTCGCGGGTTCAAACTCGGCGGAGGGCGATGGAGTTTTTTCGGGCGTAAAAATCCTTAGCATGGCTTCCTTCGGAAGGGAAGTAAAGCCAGTGGTCCTGTGTCGTAGATTTACGGCACGTATAAAAGTACCTCAAGCCTGATAAAGAAGCCTCTGAGAAAAATTACCGGTCTTTCACGCCCAATATATAATGGGACGCTAAGCACCACAGCAGTTAATGAGCATCCATAAATAAAAACTCAATTACCTCATTCTACCAAGCGATGACTAGAGCCATTTCTGAGGTGGAGGCATCCAGCGGGCGGAATCATTGCCTCCGATGGTAGGGTGATGAGGATAGTAGTGGAATAAGAGGATCTAGTTTTTACCGTGGACTTGGAACCACGTTGGGCCTCCTGGATACTTCACATGAGTAGGTCAGAAGTAAAGGCATGGATAGGGCCCACTTAAAATCGCCAACCCAGAGGTGTTAATCGAACCTCAGATTCGCAGCAGGAGAGTCGGAAACGAAACCTGTGTGTTACCCCGGCACTGTCCGTATAATCCTAAATATTGTGCAACCTAACTCTAGGCTGCCGCTGCCCCTGTTACTACATAGAAGCGTTTTAAAATAAGGTTTTGGTAATATTAAAAGTAACATGGCATGTGCGCAATGAACATATAACCGATGCCTCAAGATGGATACAGTTGCTGAGGAAATTAAAAAGATTTCCAAGAACCACCAGAAAGGACTGTTACACCACGCGAACACCGCATTATTAGAGCGCTTGACAAGTGTGCAATGAGACGACCGAAAATAATAAAGTCCTTAGACTTAATGTGAATAGCTGATCATTATGACCGCATGACCCACTGTGTAAATATCCGGGGGGGGGGAGTTCCTTCAGTGCAAGACTCTCGCGAAAATGTGAACTCAATGATGAAATGAAACTGTTAGATAAGCCGTCACTTAATTGTAATTCGTAATCAAATTTTAAACACATTCAAATTCCATCTTACTAGCCAAGTGCACATAAAAAGTGCTCTAATTGCGGCATCTGCTTTGTGCATGCTATTACATACATGTTTTCAATTTGTTACAACAGGTGAAGCAACTAGAAAAAGGAACTCCGGACAGATCGCAGGACATGGATTTTGAAGGAAATGGATCACGATCTGCTACAGGAAAATCCATTCTTCGCCTCATGCAAGCGATGTGGTGGCAGAGTAAAGCTCTTCTCGCTCCTGCGTTGCTGTACAAAACCCTGCTGAGCTGTACTTTGCTATTCACCAACATGTTTGGGTATGTTTTAATTTCTTTCATGTGCCTGTCTCTGTTATCATGTTTGTTACGCATTTTACTTCGTCATTTCCTGGCTTACGGAACTGAGGGTGGTAGTTCTACCTCGGATGAAGGGTTTTGCGTATATGTATATCCAGCAGTTTGCGCATCTGAGGAACCAGGGGGACCTTGGGCTCCAATTAGTCGGCAATTTTTAAATAGAGTTAATCAAACTAGAAAATTTGAAGGAGGAATAAAGTTAAAACAGAGAATGTAACAACAAAGGATTAAGTTATTCATGCACGCAGCTATAGAAATGGTAACTAGGTGACACCAACAGTAACTATGGCGAAAGTTAGGTAATGCCAACAGCTTGAGCAGTATGCATTATTTGGAATGCTTGGAATGGAATACTTAGAAAATTTGTGACGTCAACGCAATTCATCGGGGGCTGGACGATATACTGTGGGCGCACCACACCTAATGCGAGTACTACCTCCTTCTAGCAATCAGAGATACCCAAACTTCCAGATGTGAGTGTCGTGGTCGTTATGTTAAAAGGAGAGATATCGTGACATGCTACTCATCTACAACAGTTAAGTGTTCAGTGCTGACTTTTTTACGAAGAACAGAACAAATGACGCAGGTGAATAAGAATGAGTAACACTAATGTTTATGTGTATAGTAATTAGATTATTCAAGCAATGAAAATATAGTGAAACTAAACTTCAATCCGCGTCTAAAAGTTAGTATTATTTATTTGTTTCAACTTAATGCTTTTGATACGCCTTTGCCAATGAGGACTGTTTTTCAATAAACGATACTTCCACTACCGGTTCAACCGAGGACATTTTCATTAAACCTGGATTTTCTTGGTGACGCAAGGCTGTAGAAAAGTTTATGAAATAATCAAGTGTTCTCAGTTGGAAATATTTTGATGAAAACATGTCACTTGATTTCCAACTAGATGAGACAAAAGAAGCTGAAGTCAAAGAAACAGAAAACATACTTTAGAAAAATAAAGATTGCATGATTCGTCTTATTGAAGTAAAGAGGTGAGATTCTTCGAGAACACGACGCAACGAATGCGTGTATAGAAAGATGTCAGTTTCTAGACTGTTAGTCTACCTTCAAAGCATGGCCCGTTTTAAGATATACGAAGAGGACGTCTACGAGAATTGCACATATCTAAAAAATCGCATTTAAAATGCTAGAAAGCTATAGCAACAGTCATAGTAAGACAAATTAAAAATTAGTTAAGAGAACAACCATGTGCTGTAGTTGCTATTAAATATCAGATGTAGGTCACCACAAACAAATGGCTGTTGTAGCACAATGCATTCCTGCAGAAAAGGATCTTCTAACAGGTAGATTTGTTTCCTTAAAGAGATTAAAGGAAACGGGCGCTGGTACTTCTCTCAATGCGCTGCATGAAGAAGAAATTGGGTCCATCTAGACAAAGGCTGTGTCCGTATGCTTTGAGGGAGCATCGTCTGTGTCAAGTGAATTTAATGAGATTCAAACAAAATGCAAGGAAAGGAACCCATCGACTTTTTACTTTCATTGCTATGGCCAGTACCTCAACTTGACTTTGATCAGAGCATGTTCCTTTCATATAGGTTTTTCTTTCTTTTCTTTTTTGTGCAGTTAGTGTGCAATTTCGTAGGAGGAGGTCCTAAAGACCTCCTTATAATAAGTACATATATAAAGTTGAAAACGTTGAAGTCTGATTCAGAAACTCGTTGGAACGTGTCGGTCGGAGGCTGTGATACAACACTTAAAATCATCAGTTTTAAATCAAAGCAATGGAAGAAATCATTGAAAATACAGATTATTTAAAAGCAAGGAGAAAGGAAAAGGAATCGTATTCCAAATGAAAGCCTTGAACCTTATAGCATGCCTTGCACATCACGCACCCAGTTAAGTCATCGTGAAAGGCAGAAAAGTTCTTCAGAATTCATACTTAGATATTTGTGAAGTAATCCAACCAAAATAAAATGTATTGGCGTTAATTGAAATGAGAAACGATTATAATGTGGAGAATATTAAAGCTTGGACTGGGATTTGTGTGAAAAACTAAACCTTAAGCATTGGTGCCGCGAAAAAGTAAAACATCAGCCATTTTAATGATGATCCAACCCCAGCAAACACTTTGGACCTTTCATGCTGGGACAAAAAAAAACCAAGCAAAAGAAAAAACAGAACTTCCCTTTTTACTTACTACCGAATTCTCGGTGTCTTAGTCTAGAGTCTTAAACCATCGTTTCAACCAAGAAGTCAAATATCTTTTGGAAAAATTATGGATCTGAATCCCGGTACAAACAAGTGGAAGCGTGACGGTATAGATATTCTCAGTAGAGATTTTGGTATAAATGCAGAACTCAGAGAAGAGTTAAATGTTTTGAAAACAAGAAAAAGCAAGGATTTGCTCCAACAACTGTTCAGGAATGGGTTTGCTGATTCTCAAACCTTCAAGGGAAAACAATTTACAGCAATTTCAGGATGGCTCCGAGAACATTTTCTATGTATTCATTTACTAGCTGTTCTTGTGAGAAAGGACTCTCCAAGTTTCACACATTATAACTAAACTAAGATCTACAATGAAACAAGAACATTGGAGAATTTATTATCACCCTACATGGAACAGAAACTGACAACAGCTAGAATATTTTATTGAAGAATTTAAGGATGGTCCCTTTTAAAAAGAGAATGCCGCTTTAAGTCAGTTAACTGCAGACAATTACCAACTCTTTAAACCGAGCGAAGTGGCACCGCATTCGGGAGGTCCCGGGTTCGATCTCCGGCAACTATCCACTTTGATCCATGGGTTTTTTGTGATTTCCCGGGCCGACAGGCGAATGCTGGGGCGGTTCATCATCTACCACGACTATCCTGCCTCCCATTTCCTGTGCCCATAACCTTCCTTGTAATCTGTTCAGGGTTGTAGGACCAGGAGGCGGTATTTGGCGGGTTGCTGCTGTACTCTGTGGAAGTTTCATCCTGACGTCGTCCAGGGATTGCTAGGCTGGAACCCGCATTTGGGTGCTTTCGGGTGGGAGCTACTCGGAGGCACGCGGCCTAATACGGTGACCTCGCTCAAAGTTGAAGTCGTTCAATCTGGAAACATTAAGGACCCCGTCTGTGCTTGCACCGGTCGTCATCAGCATCTGGTCACCCTTTTGGTCTCTCCTCTCATTCTTCCCTCCCAGGGATCACGGTAGAAGCACAAAGGACCGGCTGGCCTGCGTAGGGTGCTCTCCCCCTACGTTGGTTCTATCTTTAACTTTACCATATCTTTATATCTGGTTTTTGCTAGTTTTGATTTCGTAAATTATATAAATATGATTGTTTCAGTTGAATTGTAGCATTAAATCACTAATATTTAAATAAAATAAATATTCATTTCAACCCTTCGAACTACTAATGTTTCGATCTTGAAAACTTATATTTTAAAATTTGAAAACTACGGGTTTTGATAGGAAAAAGTGTTTAGAATATAACTATAAACGGTGAAAATGCCAAAAGTTATTTTGGGGAGAAACCTTCTGCCACCCTCCCCTGCGCTCACCCCAGTATAGTCCAATTCACCAGATATCCCGCATTTGGCCTCCGATTGTAGTAACTCTGCGCATGCCCATGAAACCAGTGAAAACCAAACAAAAAGGGGGAAATGAATAAAAACAGGAGAACTAGATATTAAAGCTATATACATTAACCAGTTCGAATTTAACGGCTCGCTATGGCCGTTGACCCTGAATATCAATGTTGTAGAAGAGCACTCTCCACGAGGATAGAAGAGCTACAAGCGAAAAAGTATAACCTTATGGAAATCTTAACGCAGTTCTACAAACGATCAGGTCTAAATATAAAAGAAGTATAAGTAAAGATGAAAAGTCCACCGCGCAAGTATGTCTTGACTATGTTGCCTAAATTGTCAAACTGTGCGATACTTTAAACATTATCTCAATACAGAGAAGCTTAATGAAGTGGATCATTATATTCATGGGACATACCTTCTCCCGATTGGTGTTTTATCAAAGGCTTTATCATATTAGTATGGCCTCCTCTACAATATCGTATGGTAAGTGAAAGTCACTATAGTGGCCTACTCATCTCTCTATAATTTTATAATATTGCCAACATCATAATATTGTAGTTTCTACAATTTAAATTAGTAAAGAAAGTCAAGATCTTGTGCATAATCATTTTGGGTATATAATCAGATTTAAAAGTAGGGAATTCTGGAAATTATATTGGAGAGGTCCTAAGAGAGACTTTTGGAGCCGCATGTTATTTATCCTGCCATAGGCAGGAAGGTTGGGAGTTAGTGTACGTGGCTAGGTATTTAATCTTGTAGAAACTTATAAGCCATAAGGTGAGTCGTATAACATTATAATTTATACTTAAGTGCGTGCAAATCATAAGGACACGTTTCTCTTAAGATTAGTTTTAAAATATTTAAAATTAATTGTAGTTTAATATTAACGGGCAAGGAATAACCATAGATCATAGCAATTTTTTTAAATTTTGTAGAGTGATGCATCGGGATGTTAAACTTTCATATATATATAAATAATTTCTAAAAGTGTAATCTCTAATAATAAATATAAACTCCATTAATTTAGAATATACCACCAGTAGATAGTCAATATATTAAACGTAATAAAATATTCCTTACAGCATTCTCTGTTATCAATATCCGCAACTCATCCTATAATGCGTTTTTGAGCAATAAATACCCACCGAAGCATGGTTCCCAACCCCCAGAAACAAACACGTATGTAAACCGAGATTAAAAGATTCCAAAGTAAAATAAACGTTCAACCTTTACATTAAGACACGATCTCAAACCCCGTAATTGGTAACAACAAGCATTTAGTTTTTTAATTAACTGAGCATCTTGAGGTCGACATGATAGATGCTCGTCAAAAGTAATTTCTAAGAATGTAGTATGCTGAAGACAATGCAGTATCTGACGAAATATATTCATACTTAAGTGCTCAAGATAATTTGTTTATATACATAAAAATGAAAAAACAGTTTTATTAACATTCAGATAAATCAAATTACATTAAACCAGGTTTTGAGATCTCCAAGGAATTCATAACATTTCACTTCCAAACCAATCTTGTTACCACCTTCAACAATCACAGTGGTATCATCAGCATACAGAGTTAAAAATAATCTTTCGGTTAACCAGATAGGTCATTCACAAACAGAAGAAAGCACACAGGACCAAGAATGGAACCCTGGGGAACATCAATATCGATATTAACAAAAACATTTCTAAAATAATCAGTTGTGTCGTTAATCTGAACATGCTGAGAGCCATTTTCCCAAGTATGAAATAAACCTAGTTAAAGGTACAACATGTATATAACAATTTTCTAATTTAGCAAACAGCAAAACATGATTAATGCAATCGAATGCCCTGCTGAGATCACAAAACCTCCCGAAATCACCAGAATCAAAGAACAGGAATTTTTATGGTTATCTAGACCTATAGTGTTCAGGGTTAGAAATAACATTAATTAATGAGAGTAGAGCTTTAGGTCACGCAGACGGTAGCATGAAACAGCCTTCCGCATTTATCAGCAGTGTGGGAATATTTAGCAACAGTGCTAGTAGGGAAGCAAGAACACTCATGCTTAAATGCAGGCTCTGTCGACGTCCACAAATAAGTATCAGGGTAGCCAAGCCAACGCTTCTCACCATGCGTATTATAAGAATGCAACTGCAATGAAATTTATATTGTTCAGAAATGCAACTAATCCACGGAGCATGAAAGCGACGTTGTAAACAGCTAAATTGTTCAGATTTCTCAGCACTTTCAAAATGTTCAACAATATATTAAGCGACAAATGGGAATGGGATACGATGCGAAAATATGTACAAAAAGAACAAATGTCACTCAGTAAATAGAATGGGTCATTGTATTTATTTTATATAGGGTATGTCAAACTGGAAAATGTTAGTTTCCAAATAAAATTACCAGCGCGCCTAAATTATGACATCATTTGTTTTTCGTATTAAAAGTAGCTGAATACTAACACTAGAAGTCTTAAGGGAACATTTTAACTATAATGACTGATATGGATCATTTTGATACCTGGATTAAAACATAATTTGAGTATGGTTTAACTATTGTAAATAAGTTGCGTAAGTATAACCATATTGCTGCGAATTTGTTTAATCTTTGGGTTATACTAAGGAACAGTCTAAACAAAACATATGCAAACAACACTGACTTACTCATTTTAATCAATTATTGCTTACAGGAATACAAACTTATATATTAGTGGAGTTATAATAATCAGTTGCATTTATGATAATAGCCTAGAACATTAAACCACCATAAAGTAAATTAATATCTTCTGGCCTTGTAACAAGTTCTGCTTCATCTTTAACGGAAAACTTACACACCTAAGGGCTTACAATCATTGCCTTGGGTCAGTAGCCTGTCGAGGAGAAAGCAAATCCTGGATCATAGCATATCCAGAATAGGTAATGTGGCGGTGAAGAAGAAGGAAACAAAATGTAGTGATGAAAGGGATGTTAGGAAAATTCGCAGATCAAATTATTCAAAAGGGACCGAAGAAAACCGCGAAAATACCTTCGGTCAACTGGTCGGCCCCGGGGGTTTCAACCCGCGACCTCCCGAATGCAGGCCCCAGACGTTACCGCCTGAGCCATGCCGCTCTGTCTTACAAGTTGCATATCATAATTACTGCTTTCCTTCACACCTGTCACACACTGGCTTGCTTCATTGTGTGCAGATGTTTGCAGTTGGATTTCTTTGCAAGAGTTTCTAACCCTGCGCTTTTTCCGCTTATTGCTTGCTCAACATCGATCATCATCATTGATTGATTGATTCATTGCCAAGTTCTCTTCGGGAAACCCTGAAAGGAGCACAAAGTTCTTGACATAGTTCAGGTATGAATTTCCTTCTGCCGAGTTTCCTCTTTGTACAGGATCCAAGCATTTACAGGTGACATATCAACGACATTGAAGAATACGTGCATTGGCCAACGACGAGATCGGAGCTTGGTGGTGTACAAGTGCAAAATTTGATATCCTTAATCTAAAGAATTTGTTTCTGTCATCTTTTCTCATATCTACAAACTTTATGCCCTTAATGGGGATGCTATGTTTCGGGTCCAACTTATGTAATAGAAAAATAAGTGCAACATGTTGCAGAAAAGCGTAAATAAGCAAATTGTTGTACGAAATATAATTTACAACCACGTATGACTCTTAGCTACTTTGAGTTTGAAGCTTTGAATACTTTTTCCAATGCTGATATTAAAATAATACAATTTATTTTCCAATTCTATATAATGTTCAATATAGCCTGTTTGGAAGACCGTTATAAATGAAGGGTTGTAGGAATGTAGAATGAGGAAGAAGGCTATATGGTGAAACAAGAAGTAAGTCAGCTGTTGATAGTACCATTCCTGCAATTTAATGACATAAATTAGTCATTTATGATGTAGATTTTCTTTTCCATTGATAGAAGCAGCTACACATAGGATTAGAAATAATAACGTGTTTGAGCAAGCAATGATTAGATCCCAATGGAAGAAGGACTCAAAGAACGCTCATTACTGTTAAGTTTCAGCGACTGGTAGGCACAAGAAAAGTCCATTTGTAAATTTTGAATTTCAAAAGATAAGAAGTATTGTAATTCTGATTCAGAAATAAACAACACATAATAGTACACTCTTCTCAGAAAACGTTATGAAGTGACTGAATATTAGGAAGGCAAAAGAGACGTCCTCTGCTTTCGCGGCCTTCAGCTACCTGCTGAAATTAGGTATATCAAAAGTAACCGGTGTTGAGCTATCGTCCTAGTACAACGTGGTTTTGTCTCTCTCCCTGCCGTCTCGACGTCACCTTCCGTCGCAACATCGTTGGAGTTGATGCTGCTGCTCTACTTGCCTCTGGCTGCAGTGGTGCAGATTGCCTCTGTTAGATTTTGATCTATGCTTTAGTGTGTGCAATTAAATGCTGCTGTAGATTACGTTTGTTTCGCCTTGGCTAGATACGTTTTTGGTGGGCACTTTGCTCTAGCCAGGGTATGGAATAACGATTATGGATACTATAAATAACTTAACACACACAATTCACTGTATGTTTGATTTATTTATTCAGTAATCAGGCTCCACTTAATTTTGACAGAATTAGAAATATAATATAATAAAATATGGAAATATAATAATATCAATATAAAATAGCTATGATAAATACAGAACAATATCATACTATAATTAGGCAACAACATTAAAATTAGTATATAACAAGAAAAACAGTAGAAGTATTTTACATATTAAGATTTTTAAAGTCAGTAAGTTAACAAATTATGTGCTGCTGATACCGTATGCATGATTTCATACTTAAATATATGCTGTAACCTTGTAGATCACTTTAACATATAACACTCGTTACAAACTGCTTACTTTGTTTGCCAGATTATTCACGTGCACACGAAGTATTTGTCAGTACACACTGTTTCAAAATTACGTAATTATTAGTTCACTTGCTAGCTAATGTCGTACTTAAATTCATCTGATATAATAATTCAATATTCTTTAAGATTACCGCACCTTTGTAACGGCATTTCACGGAACTATCTACATAGCACCTTCTATTAAGCGTGTCTGAGTAAGAACTCATTTATTAAATGACTTTTGGTAGCGTCGCTTCTCTCTGTACTTGAATATAAGATCCTAAATTCTATTGGCTATTATAGTGACGTAGCGAAGTACAAACCTATCAAATACAATGTACTATGGACAGTTTCAGAGGAAGGGTTCCTGGCATTTAAAATAGTCATCGAATGTTTTAGAAGTTTGCCCAAGTTTACATGCTTCCAGCACTGTTTGTTAAGCGATTTCGTATTGAATTCACTTTTTTATTATAAACTTTATAATAGAACGTTTTCTAGCTGCAAAGACGAAATACTTCTTTGTTTTTAAATATTATCAACATTTATGTACATTTTCGTAGCATACAACTCTTTAAAAATGATTTATCATTGATATTATAAAATGGCATATCTTAATATCATAACACATTTTTGTTGCTGATAATTAATTGAACAATATTTCAGCTTTTGTTAGTAGGTGATACCGCCTCAGGTAACTATCTTTCATGTTACGATAAAGCTTGGAGGAATTGTATTATAAACGTAAATAAAAAAAAAGCATTCGCTACATACGACGTATTTAGACCTTTTGTGTTTACACTTATATACTACATTCGGACATAGATTGCCATTAGACCAAAATCTGCCCATTTTTCTCTCTGCAAATAAAACTATTTTTAAAATATGCCAACTGCGGAAAATTACAAAGAATTCTATGAAGAGGCATAATATGAGATTGCTGTGATATGTGGTATCGCTTTGGTTAATGCTACAAAAGTAATCTAAAGTATTTTGCCGAAGATTAACGGCGATATGATAATAATCCGAATAAAAAAATAATGAAGTGTCATACGATAGGTAGAAGCATCATGGCTGTTTTCCTCCTATTTATAGTTCTTATATCTAGTAGCTAATTTGGCGTCAAATCGCTAAACAAATACGACCGGCAAAGTCTATGGTTAGACTCTTGTAATGACACAATGAAACAGTAAGCAGAGTAGGGAAATATCTTCTGCTCTTTGGAAATCATAGCTGTCAGTGTATTTACCGGTAGGAAATACACGATAATGTACGTTTGGGTATAATGTAAAACCTGGTTCAGGCATTAGACAACTGAACCTTTGAGAGTAATAGGTATAGTTTGATAAAACCCACAGCTTATGAGTTATCTGCATCACAAGTTCCACGAATGCCTTCGTTGTTAATGATTAATTGCGCTACTTAGCGCAGTTTTCGGTGACCTTGTCTCCTGCAACGCCCACTGCAACGGGTCTTAACGACTTCTACACCTGAAGTATGAAAAATGGCTTTAACTTCTCCGCCGATGAAACCGACTGCATCAACTTCTGGCGCCAGAAGCCATTTTCATTGGCTTCCCTACATCACTAGCCACACCTTTTCGCAGACAAGACGGAATGTTTTACGAATTTTTGAAAGGGAGATTCGTTGGTCTTCTCAAATATTCTAATTAAAAGCGAAGTTT
This sequence comes from Deroplatys truncata, assembly GCA_030765065.1. Taxonomy (NCBI): domain Eukaryota; kingdom Metazoa; phylum Arthropoda; class Insecta; order Mantodea; family Mantidae; genus Deroplatys; species Deroplatys truncata. The sequence goes on from CM060976.1 coordinate 32,374,240, forward strand.
GAACATTCTCTTAATCTTTTACAACGTTGTAAGTAGCATATTCTTGGAAGCTGACCGGACTGCTCTTATACGACTGTATGACTCACTGGTCCGATTCAAACTTCACCAGGGGTGCATTGTGTATTCTTCAGCGGACCTCACTTTTAAATCGTTTGAATGCTATTCATTATCGTGTTATCAGACCGGCGCCTTTCGCGCAGTCCAGTTATGAGACTGTGTGCGGAAGCTGCTGAAACTCCGCTATCTTATCTGTGCGATGTTCCTCTGTGTAGCCTGCCCGAACACCGTCTTATAACTAGATTTTTAAACATTAATTGAAGCCCAGTAAACAGTCTTCCTGGCTTTACACACTATTTGTGTTCGTTTTCGTTTGCTTAAGCGGTTCTTACGCGACATTTACTTGGCAACTTTACCAGAGGGGAACTCATTTTGTTTCATGGCTCCTCTCCGATGATTTAGGATTGACTTCCATGCTGATGTGCATAACAATCATTTCAGTTATTCATTACATTTTTTCAGCACTTAAAGAGCAGTTTGGAAACTGTCGTTTTCTTTATACTGATCGCTTAAAGAATGATTGGTGAATAGGCTGTAGTTTGGCTTTTGACCAATGCTTTTGGATTTGACGTCCGACAGCAGTGACTAATGTTTACTGCAACATATTTTTTATTCTTCAAATGTTTTCAAATGTTCGAAACAGATAAAGTGAAATTCAGTGTTTTCTCGTTAGTTGCAGCAATATGTTATTTGCAATTTTCTTTCAGCGCACTCCACATCCTAGACTGGCTGTAAAGTTTCCATTATTTTGTAAAGCCCATCAAGAACTGCTTACCTTTGGTCTCTGCTGCTGGTATCATAGCGTCCCCTTGTGAAGGTTCCTAGAGACGTCGGCATTCCAGACATAAACACACTGCTGATGCCTCCGTCAAAGCTTCGACTTTATCTCCTAATGTTTATTTGTGCTTGCCGATGATCGGGCTGGTATTCGAGAGAACAAACATCGGGAGGCTCAGCCTTTCTCCATCAGATGAAGTACATTCTCGCGCGCCTACTGCTGCAAGGAAGTTAGTGTCTTGGGCACTGCCGTTTTACTCAGTCACTTTTTATGCTCTGATCCTTCATCTCTTTTTACTCAATGTAATGAACCATTGACAGCGCGGCTTATTTGAATCCAGTTTCAGCTCAGTTACGAGTTTATATGTGTTTGCCAGCAAGTATGTTCCATATACTTCCTGAATAATCTTTATGTGCATTAAAACACGTATGTTTTATTCGTCATATCTGTATTGTCAATCGCGTATAATCTGCGCCGTTGCTCATTTTCAATTTTATTACATTGCCTCTCTCTTCTGTCTGCTTCTAAGCATCTGATACTTTGCTTGCCTTTTAGTCACATATTCTGCATTTTTATACGTTTTTAGTTTTTATTTGTAGAACTAGTGGTTCACGAGGGAATATGTGTCTTAAGACCCTCTATTCTTATTGTTTAGTAACGGTTTATACTGTTTTAAGGTGCTAATAAATGTAGATGTTGTGCGTTTTGGAACCCCACATTGCTACTACTCCGCTTCACTTCTGCGTGTAAAGCAGTCTAAAACTGACTAGTTATTTATAATGTGGCAGTAATCATATGATAGAGGCTGCATTATAAGTTTGTCGCGGTAACTCGTGTTATCTATTTCTGAGCGCCTGTTATTGTATTACTAGTTCGAATTTTGGGTTCTTTGTCCTCCGGCTAGCTATTATTTCTCAGTCGAGCATATCTCTTAAACAGGGTGTGTAAACGGAAAGGAGTTTTTACTGAAAGATAACACTGATAAAAGAATTTGTTTTTACACTTTTATTGCCGTCACACTTTATTCATTTCACATAATTACTCTTGATACACGCCCGACTGAAACTGTTATATTTTCTAATATCACTATAATCACTTATTTGCTGCACATTATTAATTCGCGTATTTCACATTTATAACTAACTTTACAACGCGAGAGATTCTGTTAAATTGCGCGACGTGTAACCCGCGAATGATTCTGATGAACTGAGCGACGTATAACCTTTGTATGATTCTGTTGGACTGCACGACGTATTACCCGCGAATCCTTCTGTTGGACTGAGCGACGTTTGCCTTGTGAATTATTCTGTCAAACTGCGCGTTACCTTTTTTTTTTTTTTTTATTTAATGTTGTGGCCCCTCCTCCGCCACACCAGGTGACGATCATCCGAAAGGGATCTACATCGTCTCCCCTACCATGCACTAACTACACTACAGTGATGGAAGGGAATCGAAGGTAAGGTGGTTTCCGGTACCGCCGAAGCAAACCGGAGGTTAGTGGGTGATTACTACAAAGACGCCTGCATACAAGAGAGTATGCAGACAGAGTGGGGAGTAGGTACTGGCCTTGGCAGATGCCCAGATCAGGGACCTATTGTTAGTGTGGTATTCATGCTCATGCAGAAGGAATGTGATTGAGGTGTCATGCTTAAGTGATGACGGTGGTACGTTACCTGTGTATTGTGGCTTCAACCGGAGAGGGAGTTGAGTTGTTCTTCTTCAGCTGGCTGCTGATGGTCCTGAAACATGCTAGATACAATTTTGGAAGGAAGGGATATGTGCAATGGGGGGCATAGTTTATATACACTTTTATAATTGTTTATTTCGCGTATGTTTACGTAAGCTTGTCTGTATTAATGTTATTTTTGTTTTTTTTCTTCTTTTCTGTTTTTCTCTATCCTAATTCTGTGCCTGTCTAGTCCTTGTGCGCGCTTGTTCGTCTTATGGTGGGGCTGCCCTCTTTCCCCGATCCGCCCCGAGTGGGGAGCCTTCCACTCGGGGACTTCTTGGGCGTGCTGCTCAGCTGTGTTATGGTGGTATTAGGTTGTGAAGATACTCGCGGATTGCTGCGTCATCATCTGTGGTGTGCCTGTTCAGAGGTATTGTGCGGTCGAACAGCGATAATGGTCTTTTGTGCTTGTCGTTTGCTGTGTTGTATTGCCCGAGCTCGCGTATGGTTGGGTTGTGGTTTTTGTGGGCCTGTTTGTACATGTTTTCCGCAAGTGATTTAATGAATTCTTCCACCGTGTGCATCTTTGTGTCTTCGTGCAATAAGTCCAATGGGACTGCCTTGGGGACCTTTGTTATGATTCTTAGGGCTTTGTTTTGTAATGTTTGCAGCTTCTTAATATGTGTTTTGGCGCAGTGTCCCGTCTCTGGTACGGAATTTATACTCCCTCACCCTAATATGCCTAAACATTATAACAGAGCTGCTATTGGTTAATAAAACGCGCCAACATTAGCGTCTATTTTTATATCCAATCAAAATTACGAACACATATGCTCTAGGGAAAATATTCCCTCCATTTCTAAGAAAAGCGCGCTATTCTGACATCATTTGTTTGTCTCTTCTAATTGATAATCAACTCACCCCCTCGCTCATTGTTATCCGCTCCTATTGTCAGTTTCAGTGAGGCCGTGTAAACTTATTTCCTAACAATGCTTATAATTAACAAACATCTCAAATCAATGTCATACAATAATGCTTATTTACACTACAATCACTCTGGCATTTACATTGTTGTGATATAAAATACTGCCACAAGTTTCAGTCTGAAGCTTAATGCATGAGGTCAGAAAGACGCGGGAAAGATATCCTTGTAATCCGATCCCTTGTTTTCTCTCCATCCCACCGCACTTTCAACTATATTGACGCGAGTTTTTGACGTTATATTTACAATACTGGATATATTTCTCATCCTAACACATATTTTATTTACTGCTTACTTAACCTCCCATATACATAAACTACTGCAATTTTACAGTGGTTTTAAATTCTACATATCACTATGGACTTATTTCTATTAAAGTTCCAGGTTCTTTTGTTGCACGTGTATTTTCAACCTTCCATACATAAATATGCACAGATTACCTTTGGCTTTCCTAAAACCGAAAACCTGAGAAGTCATTTTGATACATTGGCGATTTTTTAGGTCAATATTGCCCTTAATTGTGGTTCAATCTACTAGTAATATTATGAATTGTTATCATTTACTGCAAATTTACTTCATTTAGAATTGGGAGTTTCTAGCTGTAATATAAATGGATATATAAATATTGCTACCTAAAATTTCTGAGAGATCAGAATTTTGCGCTTAAATGCCATTTTATTGTGGTTGTGAACATATTACGTCATAAGGAGCATAAGCTACCACGTTTATCTCATAAATAATATCTCTCCTCAATAAATTCTAAGATTGACAACTATTAACAATTGATATTGCAGATGTTCTTCTGTTGCAATACTGATGCAAACTTATAACGGTTTCCCAGCTCAGTTACATTTGTAAGTGTATAGAGTAAAAATGTATGGAATACGAGGCCCAACTGATGAAAAATTCCAGAAGAAATACTACCAACAGATGAAAATAATTCGGGTGAGAGTAGAAAGAGTATTGATTGTGAAAGTAAGGGTGAATATTACCTACCGCCGAATAATGATGCAGCTAGTGACACACGTTCTGGATAGAGTGTTGATGAAAACAGAGCTAGACCTTCTACATCTGACATCGTTATACCAAAACTTAAAAAAGTAGCATACGCCGTGGTTCTTGTCGCCGAGCTACCAAAGTTCTTAGGGTAGGAGAGCTCATGATTTGTTCATTAATGACCTCATGAATTGGGTGAAATTTTGTATTTAGCGGTCAACGGATTCTTTAGCGGATATATGGACTGTTGTCTACAACAATATTTTTGTGTTTAATTCAAAGTTTCAATTATATAATTACAGACCAGATTTAGTGGGAAAAACCCTAGATGAAATTGCAACTTAATCTTTTCTCTTCCCACACACCCATTTCAGTCTACAGTAAGTGATGAAACGTGCATATTGCACAATACCATATGAAACATGCTATCTATGTATACCTTCATGCCCTGCGAGAAATGGGTTTATATATAATGAGATAAACATATACACGTGAATATGGCAATATGAGTCGGCCAAATTTATGACGCTATTGAAAAATAACGTGTATCTGAGTAGATGTTATTGCTTTACATGTTATCGCTTGTGCCCAACCTTGTATATTTTCTAAGATACCATTACCTATACTTTCCTCTCCCCACTTCCTCAAACCTCGAGAGTCCATAAGGCCAGAATATAACAAACGAATCAGTGCTGCTTTGGTTTCACTCTCCGATTACCTCTTACGAGTAAGTTATGAGAATGCAATTCAGCATCCCTCCTTGCTTCCATATTATTATGTGTTTATTGTACATGGGTGATGCTTAATAATCTCATTTCGATGTAGTGTTTCCCCTGCCTCAACAGAACAATCTTTCCTAGTTCGTCGGTAGAGTACATAGTGTTAAACTGTATATATGTATGGTGCAGTTGACCGTGGTGAAATCAGTGGTTTTCTTTATTTTGTTATTATTTGCATCAAAATGTCTAAACAAAGAACGAAAAATACACCCAAAAGTTTAGAAAGGAGTGGCTTAGCAACAAACAATTGAAAGACTGGCTTGTTGAGATTCCCGCCGAACCTGCTAGTGTGCGTTGTCGATTTTGTCAGTATAATTTAAATTCGCGTCTGTCGCATTTATTGAATCATTCAAAAAGCAAAAAACATGTAAAAGCTGAAGCGCCATTTTCTTCACAGGGACAGTTAAAATTGGATTCACACGTAGTCAGGCATACCAATGAAGTTTCTATTGCAGAAGCGGCATTAAGTTTATTTGTGGCTAACCATTGCGCAATAATGTCTGTGGAACACCTCTGCAGTCTCTCAAAAAGGTGTTTTAAGGGTGCTGACCATGTCTCTCTGATGCGTTTGCATAGAAGTAAGTGTAGTGGTGTGATTAAAATAATTTTTATCTACACTTCCAGGCCATTCTGAAAAAAGACACAGGAGACGGATATTTCAGTGTACTTTTAGACGAATCCACGGACGTTAGTGTCAGCAAATTGTTAGCTGCGTGTGTGGTATACTTTTCTGAAGGCCAAGGTCGCATTTTTTTCCACATTCTTGGGGATGGCAGAGTTAGAAGAAGGAAATGCAGTGGCAATAACCAATGGTTTGAAATCATTGCTTAATGAGTATGATTTGAACATTCTTTTAATGCGCGGTTTGGGCACTGACAATGCAGCAGTTATGGTAGGCATCAATGATGGTGTGTATTAGAATTTGAAAAGAGAAGTTCCTCATCTTGTCTTAATTCCTTGTGTCTGTCATTCCGTGCAGCTGGCAGTATCTTCTGCGGCAGCTTAATCTTTGCCCCGAAATTTGGAGTTCTTGCTGTCGGAAACGTATTCTTGATTTTTCCAAGTCCTGGTCTCGTCAAATTGCTTACAGAAAGTTATTCAGTGCAATAAATGACGGATCTAGTCCACTTAAAATAGTTCAGAAGTGCAACACAGTTGGATGTCTATTTTAGAGGCTCTCTCTCGTGTTCTGTCTCAGTGGCTTGAACTAAAAACCACTTTGAAATAGCAGCACTTGATGAGAAATGCTATACTGCTCAACTTCTTTATAATATGTACAGTGATGACATAAACAAAATTTACCTCACTTTTCTGAAACCTAATTTGGAAGAATGTCAGCTGGTAAATAAGGCATTTCAGTCAAATTCTGCAGACCAATCACGGCTTCTAAACGATGTCGTTTTACTAATGAGCGGGCTCGTTAGAAGAATTGTTGTACCAGGGTACAGAGGCGATCTTTTAACAGCTGATGTTCGTAAACATAAGTCGCCGAGAATATACTTAGGTCATGAAGTCGAAGTCTTGCTGCAAGATATGAACAACACCAACAAAATTTCATCGGCGGTTGAAAATGTCATAAGGAAAAGATGTGAGCATTTTCTTGTTTCTCTAGCTTCTGAGCTGCAACGCCGCTTGCCCAAAAATGGAAAGGTGTTGCATTGCTCCGAGAGAATGCTTGCGAGAATGCTTTCAGTGGTCGAAGCCTACTACCGCGCAGTGGAAAGAAATACACAACACCGGGGCGTTCTGGAATGAAGTCAGGCCATATAAGGATGCTAGCGGCTTAAATCCTTTCCAAGAGCTTTCGGATCTGGCTGTAATGCTTCTGGTTTTACCCTGGTCTAATGCAGACATGGAAAGGGCATTTAGCCAGTTAAACTTGATAAAAACGTCATTGCGCAACAGACTAACTACTGTTATGGTGAACGCCATAATTACCCTAAGAGCTGGCTTTAATCGTCTGGGCAAGTATTGCCATGATTACGAGCTGCCAGAGAATGTTCTCCGAGAAATCGGCACCATGAGAGCAAACGCTACAGACATTTCTCCAGCCGACCCCCGTACTTCAGCAGTGGACATAGAAGACACCCTAATGCAGGATGAGGAGGAAAATGAAATGCTGTGGATTGAACTACATTAATATGGTGAGTGGTATCTAAACTTTTTAATAAGAATAATAACGTACCACGATGACGAAAAAAACTCTTTCTAAGTTACCAGTATATTTAAATTTCACTTTTAAGAGGGCAAACAACAACAATAATAAGATTTAGCGGATTTTGGCGGAATTTACATCGAAACGTTTGAGCAGTATTTAAGAATCAAAGGGCATTTTTGTTTTTAAGATTATAACAATATATATAATTAATTTTTAGTATCTAAAAATCATGTGCAAAATAAATGTTAATTATTATTCTGAATAAAATTTAAAAAAAAGAACTAAATGAACTTATCACCACTGCTTACCGGACGCCGCCAGGTTACACTACCGGTGGATTATGAGAAACGTTCTGAAGATGGCACAGTGACGCAAAGAATTTAACCTGGAATGGCGGCAGGAAGACAAAGGGTACAGAACGTATGAGGACACAAGTGCATACGAGTGAAGTTATCTACATGCTACCTGCTGTGTGAACTGTGGAGGTGCCATCTGGCTACTTTCCGCGAATGCCCACGTTTCTTGAACGAGAAGGCAATTCACGAGCTATGCGTGAAAGAAAGCCTATCCTTCAGTGAAGTCCATGTACGCCATTTTGCACGCCATCAGCGGACAGTGAAAAATGAAAACCTTCCTTCGGAGGAGCCTATGTAGTAGGAACATTGCGCTTCCAAAAGTCCTACTGCTGCACAAACCAAAATGAAAAGTTGAATCGACACCCGCCAGTCACCAAATCAGATTGTTATCAGCGTCTAGCATTTATTTGAGGGTATCAATAATTCAATGGAATTAACGTGGCATTCGCTTACATGGGGTAGAAATATACTAGATCCAGTGTCCCCGTATTTAAACTTAGAGGAGGTTCAACTTCGCCGGCAGAAACTTCGTTTGTTACGAGATATCCCTGATTTCATAAATTTATTATTATACCACAAAAACAATATAATACCTGACAAGAAAGTAAATGAGTTTTCGCTGGATGTCTGGCTTACCTCAACATTTCTTTCAATACAAGAAATTTCACAAAAAACGTTACATTTACCAAGAAAAGGGGGATACAGAATATAGGTATATATCTAGCGGATTGTAATTTTTAAATATTGCAATGCAGCTTTAATTTTAAAATATTCTAAATAGACAATACTTTTAATTTCCATTACTGTGATTAATACATCCATTCAATATTGTAGCAACAAAGTATTAGATCTCATGAATTACAGCGTTCACATACATGAAAAGGGTCGTTTGCCATATAATTGGATATAGTGCAATCTTGTTGTGAACAAATGCGAAGAAATTGCTTATTACACGTGAAAGCTCGTCGTATAAGCTCCAGAATATGCGAGTCTGACATTCTGGAGGGCTTGAGTTCGAACTCTGTTTCGAGTGAGTGACCTATGCAAGACTTTTTCTTGCATTTTCCCCTATCTTCAAAACACGAATATTTCATACACACTGCCGCTGTGGTGAGCGGTCAGCTCTCTGGCTTCTCAACCCAGAGATCCGGGTTCGATTCACGGCTGGGACAGGAAAGTTTTCTGTAACCAGAATCCTTTGCTACTCCCACTGTCTAAAAATGCGAATTTGAGAGGTTTAATAGTAAAATGCTATGAAAACAGCGGCGGTAAGAAACCCTACAGTACGAGTGGTAAAACCACCAGTTTTTTAAGCGCAAGCGCCTATGTAAGCAAAGAAGTTAAAGGGGACTTTACAAATGAAACAATTAAAAATCGCATAAATGTATAGAACTCAGGCTTATTTGATCGTGATGTAACTCATTTTATTAAGTCACCACCCGATGTGCTTAATCAGTCAGAGGACGTTAAACCTTTAAAAAGGTACTTATTTCATTCTATTTAATTTTTTGTATACGTTGCCTAGGCTTAATAATGCTAACCAATAAGTTCAATGCCATACTTCTTCAGAAAAATCCACTTTATACTTAGTGAAATTATAAATTTATATTAAGTGGTATGCAGGAGAATTAGTTAAACACTTGAATACTTGTATATTTTGAGTATCTACGTTTGTGGACTTAATATAAGATAAACGATGATACCTCAATATGATTTCGTTTGACATATACAGGGTAGACCATTTAAGTTGAGACCGTATAATATCTCCAAAACTAAGCGTTGTAGAAAGAAGTATCTTGAATAAAAGTTGCTTGATATTATGGGCGAAAGTAGATGCCATTAGACGTGTTTTATTTGGAGGACGTTGTGCTAGTCATTTTACGGTCAATTTAATTTTCTTTAATGGGAACATACAATTTTATGTTGTTTTCTCACTTCTCATAAACAATTAAACAACATTCGTATAAAGCACTTTGTCATTTTCTAATGTGAAAACAATTTCAAAATGTAGGTTCCCATTTTAAAAAATTAAATTGGCTCTAAAATGACCATCACAATGTCCTCCAAATAAAACACAACTAATGGCATTTACTTTCCCCCATAATATCAAGCAACTTTTATTAAAGACATTTCTTTCTACAACGCTTAGTTTTGGAGGTATTGTCCAGTCCCAACCAAAATGGCCCACCCTATATTTCTGAAATACTCCTTAAAAATTAAACTTTGACGATTTCTGGTAACAATCATCCTCAGGCTTTTTACCAATTTCAACTAAATGTTAAACATTACTTCCAACTATTTCGTAAATAATAATTTCAATTTCGTAACAGCGTTACTCTCGAGATGTTGAACGAGCACCTACCAGCAAGAGCAAGATGATATTAGCATTTCTTTCACTCTTCCGGATATTGGAGGACAAATACAAATATATTCACCTCTTACAAGTCCACGTTCTCTATGTTGCAGTTACTTTGGCTTAGGCCTTTGGCTGCCAGAGCTGTTCAACCGCTTTGAGGAATATCACTCCACCCATCCAAACGAAAGTGCGTCTGTCTGCGAGCTCCGCACCGCTTCACCCCAAAATCAAAACTCCACACTCCACTACAACGACACGTACCAGTGCAGTGAGAATCCAGTGAATCCACGCGTCTTCTTTAATACCCTGGTAGTAGGAACAGCATGTCTCATTGGCAATCTAACTTCAGGTCTGCTGGCAGGACGAATGGATACCAGGGTGATGCCAGGTAATACATTAAATTATTATTTTAGCGCTAAAATGCAATGTGATATTTAGTCCTAAATGACTAATTAGAATTGTCTACATCTTAAGGTAACACTTTGCCAATTCAAACAAACATGTCTGCCCCATGATAGCTCCCTCACTTGAAAACCAGCCTCCTCTATTTTTCTCCGTTGTCCGCTGTCCCTTCCTACACTCATTTGGACATTCCTAATACTATTTCCCATCTTATATATTCCTTGTCCCTTGGCTCTTTTTCCTATTCGCGATACCTTCCAGTGCACTTTTAAGCAAGCAGATTCTTTACTATTACTTCACGAAATTGCAGCCGAGTGCTGTGCGCTTCCATAACCAATCTTTAGGTCCTCTATACTCCGTGGCCTTCTTCAACTTATGATACTAATGCATTATAAGTGAAATACATTCTTATGGTTGGACTGGTTACTTCAGCTGATCCTGCGCTAGGTAAATTAGAAATATGATGATTGGTCCAGCTGCAGCGAATCATGCGTCTAATTTCTGCAATCAGTTCAAATATTGAGACTGGTCCCACGTCGGTGAATCAGACACCTCATTTCTGGTTATTGTGATTGGTACGCTGCATTTCCGAACGACTTTGTTTTTTTCGCATGTCCTTGCTGGCTCATGGAGTTCACCAATTCACTGGAGTCCTACTCTCTATTTCTAGATACCTTTTTTGGGTTGTATGCTTCGGTTAATTGAGGCAGACTTTCCTATTAAAAGTATTATCCCTGATAATACGGCTTCTTGCACTAAAGTTTCCCAATAGTTGCCCATGTAGTTGATGGCCTTAGCCTGATCGAAAAAAAATTTAATGTTCGAACTCAGTGTAGTGTTCGGCTACAGCCGACCTGTCCGTTTGGAGCAGCCTTATATGGCACTGATGTTGTTTACATCTTTTTCTAGTATCCAGTCTGTTTGTTTCCGTAAACCAAACCGTAATGACAAGGAATTAGATTAATTTCCAGAGTTCTTTAGTCTCTGTACACAGAATATATGTAAAAATATTTGACAAAGAACGAAAAGAGCTTCTATTCCGTGCAGAAGTAGTCTGTCAAATAAGATTGGAGCATATTTAGACGTCATGCATAAGTTCTGTGTACATGCCGCCAAAGGAGCAACTAATGTGAACTGTAGTAGTGGTGGTGTTTTAGAGCACATAACTACTGAAGTCACTAGGGCCCTGACAACACCACAGAATAAAAATAAACGTGCGTTCTAAAACATAAAATCAGAATAAAACACTCGCTAAAATAGTGCCAGCAAATGTAGAATATATAGTTGATGACAGGCGAAGCATGAGATTCTTAGGGCCGTATTCATAGCCGATGCTTATTTGAAGCTTATTCTTGAGCATTTCCTTTTACAAAATTTCATCATAGTCAACGCTTTTCATTTTAAGAGTATTTGCTTAAGATTGTGTAGCCAGCATGTTTATTGAAATTTGAGACTATAGTTTAAAGGATAAGGAGCACTGCCATTGAATATTTGTTAACTTGTGATGATCAATAAAATCAGAAAACGAAAGAAGAACACAGAAAAATGAAGCAGATACAACGGAAGTACGTGGTGCGATAATTATTCATATGAATGAAAGACCTGCTATAGACGAGACTTCATTTTCTGCATTTACATCATCTTTTCCTGAGATAGAAATTGGCATTTTTGTTGAGCTGAAAATAGAACTTGAAGCACTCTCAGAAAAGACTTCCAACGTGCGGGTAACGCAATGGCTATGTTGTAACTTCTAATAGACATATTACTATAACCTTACGTGTTAGATTTCAGTTATATTACTGTGAATTATATCACTTTACCTCTGTCGTTCTCCGTGGTGTAGTGGTTACCATGCTAGCCTCTAGTTCCCGAGGTCACGGCTTCAAACCCAGCGGAGGACGATGGGTTTTTTTCGGGCGTAAAAATCCTTAGCATAGCTTCCTTGGGAAGGGAAGTAAAGTCGGTGGTCCCATGTCGTAGATTTACGGCACGTAAAAGAACCTGAAGCCTGATAAAGAGGCCTCTGAGCAAAATTACCTGTCTTTCACGCCCAATATAGAATGGGAGCGTCCATAAATAAAACCCAATTTAATTTAATTTCACTTTCCCTGTGGTGATGTGATAGCATTGCTGCCTACAGAGAGGGGGCTCGGATTTCGTTGTCGGCATGAGATTTTCCTCATGTTGCTAGGTCTGGGCAAGAAGATCCTGGTGTCGGCATGAGGTTTCTATCATGTTATTAGGTATGTTATCGTCTCCAGCTCTTAAAAATCAGCATACGCAGATACGGGAGTTCGACCTGCTGATGATGCCACCTCCACTATTGCCATCTGCCCATTATATCCTTTGTGAACGGAGGTAGAGAATGTAGCTCTCACACGGAATCTTTTGAGCTGTCGTGCAGTGGACCAAGTAGTAGTATTAAAATAACATAATGCTTACTGGGTTAAGTTCACTTTTCACTAGTGAATATACTATTTATGCACACGCGCCTCTTTTATTTCCTTCTCCCTACTCTCTCTCTCTCTCTCTCTCTCTCTCTCTGTAACTTTGCACTTTGCACACATGTTGTTATATCATATATCAGCACTTTATTTATGGACTTATTACTTCAGCTTTATGGTGTTTGTTCCATAGCCACTACTTCGAAATTATTTTGTTTTATCTAGTTCTACACTTCTATCTATAGTCTACTACACTTTCAGCCCAGGTGAAATATTCTAATATTTAAAACGCTACAATAAACATAGGGTTAACTGTGTTTAATATGACGCTGTGACGTTGTTTCTTCCTAAAAGACTTGCCGTTGATCTGTATATGTATTAATTCCTTAATTGAATATTGCATTAATGATTTCCCTGCTCAAAGTGTCATAAAAATTATTTGGCTTTAGGAATTCCACGGAACATTTTACTGATTGAAAAGCTTGTAGACATCAGAGGTCTACAGAGGGAAAAACGTAATGCTGCATATGACAAGCGTGGACTAGTTGATACCGTAATAACAACATTTTGTTGAAAACTGTTCTTCCACATTGGCATATTCTCACTACTGTTGTCTTCCAACATATTAATGCAATTTGTATTTCCTGCAGTGTCTAAAACCATCAGCTGAAGCAAATCAATTTAGTATTCATAATCGACATATTAGCATCTTGGCTGATAGCATCGCCTAAAATCAATTGTTTGCTGAACTACACACCACCCTTTTGGACATGTTACTTTAATCTCTTGTATTTCACTTAATAGTTAAACCTTAGTTTTGTGCTTTCATGGAAAAACCGCCTTTATAATGTGTTAGTTACTGTTATCTTTAGTTAAGTATTATGAAAATGGTTTTATTTTACTTAAACTACTTTGTCCCTGAAAGGGTTAAGATGGAACAAGTGGCCTCAATACTAAAAATGCTGGTTCACTTAAAGTGCACACAAAGAGTTGCGCGCAGGAAGTATTAGCATGTAAGACGTTCTTGTTTTGTCCAGTGTTTACGATGCTGCTTGCCGGAGGCTCTGCACTCGCAATTTTCTTCCTGAGATCATCCACACAGAACTTGATTGTCTCCTGTGTGTTCCTTGCCAGCATCGGCACAGCCAACTTTCTGATATGCGGTGTTGTGGTGGACCTCTTTCCTACTAACCTCAGGTATGCTAAAATATCTTGCCTGTTAAATTCTTAGTTTTAATTTTTCGTCATAATTATGAGTAATTACCGAACAGTGGTTTACATTCTCCTCTTATGCACGCCACCTGTCAAAGTAATCGATGACTCCTCGCGTCCTCCGTCGGCCTTTCTAAACCAATTAAAAATGCATACTGACATATCACTAATCCACGGCCATTTTTCAATTAAAATAATTGATTACCCTTCTTGTCCTTCTTTTTTGGCTTTTCTAAATAAACCGAACCTTATGCCGAAGAACTCACGTACGCTTAATTGTGAATCAGATTTATTATTTAGTGGGTATCTCCTCTTTGTCGGATATTCTGGATCACTTCATAGCTCATTGTACCCTCGTTTTGGTGAATGCCATCCGGAAGATGTGTTTACAATTATAGTTCAGTGAACTTAAATTCTATATTATGCAATGAATAAATCAATCATTGGTAAGGTTAAATAATGTACAAACTTCGAGTAGTAGTGATAATGGTAGCGGTAGATGGTTTTACGAGGGCCATCCAGAAAATAAGGTTACAAGGGCTCCCGATGCTGAAGAAAAGCCTTTGTTTCTAAGTTGGCGCTCCTAGTGTGTAGAGTGAATCTTAATGGTAAGTGTGTTTGGTCCCGCAGTTTTGTCGGCCATTTGTTTACTCACAGTAAATTCTTCCGATTGAGAGGTCTTCGCACGCTCCCGCCACCTCCCGTCCGTGCGAGATCCGTGCGGTCGTTCGTTTTTGACTTTGCAGAACAATACCGCTGCAAACATCCATCGGAAGCTCGTGGAAGTTTATGGTAGTGATGTGATGACAAGATAATCATTTCAGTGGCGTCATTCACCTTCCCCAGCCATCAAAAACTTAAAGACGATCCCTTCAGCCGGAATAGTCATGGCATCTGTGTTGGGGATCGTAATGGAATCTTTTTGGTGGCTATTATGCCTAAAGGGACTACCATTTATGCAGAAGCTTACTGCAATAACCTAAAAAACCTGTGAAGAATGAAGTGATAAGATCCGCGAGTACAATAATAATCACAGCCAGAATAAAACCTTAAGACTAATCCGCTAATAAAACCAAATAAGGAAGGAAATAAGAATAATAAGAAGGAGATAAAAGAGAATATTAAAGATTAAGAAAAGGGGGGAATAAACATTATTACGGATGAAATAAAATAAAGTAGAGACACGAATAAATAAATCAGAATGTGAAAGGAAACGCAGGAAAAGAAAAGACACAAGGAAATCTGCCAAAGGGCAAAACACTCTAAGCAATACAGGAAAGGCGAGCTGGAGAAACAGTTAGGTTCTATTGAAATCGTCGGAGACTCGCCGGAAAGCGGAACAATGAAACGGATGCGCTAGGCACTCATGCGGACAGAAAATCAAATCAGCCGTTAATAACGTGAAACAGAAGAGACGCTCGCAGTGCATAAGGTTGCTGAAATTCAACCAATAGTAGGAAAAGCGCTAAGTAGCTAAATAACCAATGAGGAATAATAAAAGTCACGTGAATAGTAACGCAAGGGAATGAAACTAGAAAAGAGGCGTGAAATAGATTTTTTTCTAGGAGCAGGAGCGAGTTTTCGACACGCGAAACATGGAACACTTTGTGTCGTGAAGAGCTAGGGAGAGGATGTAAAAACTTTTTGTGTCGTGAAGAGCTAGGGAGAGGATGTAAAAACTTTTTGTGTCGTGAAGAGCTAGGGAGAGGATGTAAAAACTTTGTGTCTTGGAGAGCAAGGGAGAAGAAGATGAAATATTTCGTGTAGTAAAAGATAGGGAAAATAGGCAACGTGTAACAGTTTATATTATCACAAGGGAAAGAGATATACGATTGGAAATCGTCATAGTATAACAGTGAGAGATAGGGTAGCTAGGAATGACAAAAGTCATATTGGGTATAATTTAGAAAGAGAATTAAATCTAGGGTAGATGCACAGAAACTGTAACGGGGAAAAACAGATAGGAACGCGTCTTGTGTAAAGGGTCTTCGGTACGACAACACGTGTGGTTCATCAGAATAAATGGGCCACTGAGAGGAGCTGTGAGTATAATTCACAGCTCCCATCCACACAATCCCTGAGATAAGAGTCGCACCATCCCTTATCCTCTACCTGAGTAGCCGGCAAGAATCTTTCTGAACCCGAAACCCTAAGCCAAGTTCCTACACTTCAGAAAACGATCTATTTTCCAAATCCCCGCTACAAGAACCATTCAGAACTACAGAAAGGGAATAGTGATCCGGAGAGTCAGCCTCCTTCATTACAACCCAAAGCCCCCACACCGCGCTTCACAGGAGCTGCTGACATCGTTTGGATGGGATATTTTCACCCACCCATCCCCGTATTCAACCGACTTGGCACCTTCGAACTATCACCTTTTAACTAAACTAAACTAAAGGAGTTTTGGGGTGGAAAATGCTTTTCCAACGACCAGGAAGTCGAGGAATCTGTGAAGAAGTGGTTGAAAGAGCTGGCGGCGGAAGTTTATGTCACTGGCATACAAAAGCTGGTGCCCCGACTACAGAAATGTATCGATCTCGACGGCGGTTGCATTTAAAATGGTTTAATATATTTGTGAAGTATCCTGCGGTTTTCAATTAAATACAAGCATTTCTTCGATCCTACATAAATGTTGTAACCTTACTTTCTGAATGGCCCACATAGGCCACTGTAACACGTACTAAACTCATATATAAACTGTTTAAGACATACTCTCTCTCTCCCAGATAAAACACAAATCCTACTACAACTAGTCAGCAAACGAACGTGCGTGTATTTAAATGACAGGCACATACCACACATGTAGAGTCTCATGGAATGGACAGTAAAGAGATTCGCCATTGTAACGACACTTAAAAATGTAAAAGATACAACTCAGCGTCTATAACACTGCGAAAAATTCAATACAGAACACGCGCTAAAGTATGCAATGTGTCAGCCAGCTCCTAGGATATACTTACTGATAAATCCAAGGACATGAGCTGAAACTGACACTACAAAAAATATTTTGCATTGTCTAAGGCACTATGAGGTACAAGGTAAGAACACGAAGTTGTTGTGACTAATATAAAAGTGGCAGAGAGGCAATCTCACTAAAATCACTTTCTCACAAAGGGAGGCACACGATGAAGTCTTCCAGCTATTATAGAGGAGCTTCATTCCGATTGTTCCATCCAACACTAGCACATTCATCGCGCCATTGCGATAAGACATGGCAACATAAATCGGAGATAAAATTGCACCCTTGGCAGCGGCATCTGCATCCTGATTCCTGGATGCGCTGTATGAGGGGTGGTAACTTTACTATAGATGGAGTAGCCGATCGTTCCTTCAGTCATCATTTAAATAAGATGGCAATTTCCAAACGCCCTTTTAATTCTAAGAATGCTGAGCGAATAATCGAACTTCGGCGTGGACGCCGAGCTTAGATCCAAGTAGCTTTCGGCACGGAGCCATGGAGGAAAATCTTTTCCCCTTGTAACTTTGTCGATAAACTGAGGAGAAAATGAAAAGGAACACCAAGAGGGAGAAATTATTGGGAACTGACTGCCCAATGATTCGTTAAATACGCATTAAAATAGATTTCCAGGCAGACTAGAAAGCCTAGATGCGTAGCTACAAAGAAGAGCATTGTACTGATAAGATAGCAGAAGTTCAGCAGCTTCCGCACCCAGGCTGATAATTAGACTCGTGGAAAAGCTACCAATACTCGCGCTTATAACAATGATTAATTGAATTTAGCCAACTTAAAATAGAAGGTCGTGTTGCGCAATACAGAATGCACTCGTAATAAAGTTTGGACCTCACCAGTGAGGGACACACTATATTGCGATCAGCACCGCGAAATGTGCAATTTAAAATAATTAAAAGCTAAAGAGAATATTCAGAACTCATATTTATGTAGAATATACGGCGGCGCCGTGGCCGAGTGGTTAGACCGCTCGCCTCCCACCGAGGCGGCCCGGGTTCAATCCCAGGGACCTGCATGGGTTCTCCGGGTTCTCCGGTTTCCCCCGCCATTCATTCCACCAACTGCTCCATCATCACCTTTCCTTTCATCCATTTCACCAACATTTCGTTTCATCTACTTCCTTCATTCCATACCAGGCATCGGGCTGATCACCCATCCTGGTTGCTCTGTCTGATCCATGAGTGTCTGCTCCTCGACGGGCCTCTTGTAAGTCCTGAGGGGTGTAAGTCCTACATAAGAGGAGGGTAAACAGATAATGAATGAATGAATATTTATGTAGAATATATGAGAACACCAGCTGTTTTAGAGCTTTCTCTAAAAAATCAATTTTAAAGCGTTTGTTTCATCTGCAAAATGAAGATGATTTGGAAGTGTAAGAATGTGAGGTGGAAAGTCTTCCGGGGCCAGAATTTAACGTATACCGTTTTCTCGACGGAGAAGTTAGAACGGTTTTTGATAGTCTACGTCTACAGTCAGACAAGATACTGTTAGAGCCAGCCTTGTACGAGACAAGTCCGCCAGAAGTTACAGTAAATGTGAAACCATCCACGAACAATGAAGACAAAGCACAAGCTAGAACACACTCTACAATAAGATTGATGGGAACAGGGAAAAGTGGGACGCTGAATTTTCGAGCCTGTGGTACAGTCTGGTGCTAAAAACGCTCCGATGCTTTTGGTTTCCTATAGTGCTTTCCTTTATTTAATGTTTGGCGAATTCCCTTATCAGTTGTGTTCCACACCTCCTCGGATGTGCTAATGTGCTGATCGCTTACTGATCTGAACAAAGTGAGTGGCGAAAGGGGTGGGAAACGGAAAAAATTTAACCGAATGGCGGAAATGACTCGCCAGACACTCGTCCGTCTCTTATTGAATTGATGTCAAAAGTCTGCCACTCAAACCCTAACTAATGAACAGTGGTCGAGTTCGGCTCAGGGGCGAAGGTATACGGGTGGAGGGGGTAAGTCAAACATTCTGTGATAGATATTCATGTTTATATTGTAGAGCTTACAAGCCATAAATAATATAAAATTACAACTTTAAATTAAGTGCATGCAAATCATAAGGGCACACATTAATTTCGATAATAAAAGTGAAATGGTTGGATGAAATTGGCTAATAAACAATGGCCTCTTTATTATACATGTCATTTGAAATGAACAACAAAGCGAAAATTATTGTCCCTAATGAGCAAGGCGAGGAAAACGGAGAAAGGTAATTAAAAAACAAGCATTTCTTAGCCCACAGCTCCTGATTTACCTTCTCAGAAGTAGCGAGGGCATTCGCCGGAAGACACCTACTGGGCGCGTGGATAATTTACAAAGCTCACAGATGGACAAATCCCGTCAGATCATCCTTTCCACAATTCAGATATATGGGAGCGGTACATTTTGCATGAGATCTTGTTGTGCCTATAGCGTTTGAACTGAAAACAACCGTGGAATATATGGTAGAACATTAATTTATATCTATACCCTGCCATAATCTCCTGAAGCAGTTCTACCCGCTCAAAAAGGAGGAAAGTTATACGGGTAAATACCTGGACACCATCACGCTTCGCTCGCAAACCATTAACTATAGTGACGCGCTGTTTGCCAGATCATCTTGAATCTCTTCCGCCAGCATATCATTCAATAGATGGATGGTGATTACACCCTTTGAAGAGTTCTAATTACGTATGCATTGACATGAAGACAGCATTCCTTAGATGCGTACTTAGACGCGTACAAGAATTCAATAAATCAAGACTCAATTGCACTACCAATGGTTTGACATTCTGAAAGAACTGAGGCCTGTTTATTTTATCAATCACTAGGTAGTGCCGGCCCTCGTAGCCGTGGTCGCTGGAGTGGTCGCTCCGGCGCTCCGCCAAGCTGGGGGTCGCAGGTTCGAGTCCCGCCACGGGCATGGGTGTTTGTGTGTTGCGGAAATAAGCGGTATGCAAACAGTAAAACACAGTAGCATAAACTGGGTACAAGGGAGCATTTTAAAAAAAATTAAAAAAGGTAACGCGCAGATGACACTACATTTCTATTTCCTGTTGTACCTGTTGTTTGGTTTTAAAATTAGTTGTAGCTGTCCATCCATCACGGAGCCCAACAACGGGTCATTCCACAGAGGACATATAAGTAAGACCCCAAACATGCTGGAGTTCGTAAAATACATACCCCTGACCAATTGTCTAGGGATGGCCTTCCGTTAAGGTGAAGCAGATCCAAAGTGGTGTATTGGAAATACGAAACCTCCCTTGAAATTGAAATGACAAAAATAAAGTGGTTCAGATACGCACATCTCATCCACCACGAGAACCCTTTTAGCGACATTGAATCCACTCACGGTCTACATATTTTTGTACGTTCTATGCTTTCTTCATCTCAAAGAAAAACCCACATCGAAGGGTAAGGTGCCACGAAACCCCTGCACTTACGACCGTAGACCTCTGTTTGGGGAAAATCTGAAGACTTTCAAGCCATTAACAAATAGATTATTTCATTAAAACTGTATTAGATGATAATCAAACAACAGCCTCTGCTGCAAGCTGCAGCCTCTGGGAGTTATACTGAGTCTCGAGAAACTTTGGAACAAGGCTACCAAAATGTCATTCGCAGCCCTCAAGAAAAATGTATCATGAAAGAAGATTTTGGTGAGCTTTCAATGTTCCATAGGATAAGCCAACAGCAATAGGCAGCTGCACAGTGGAAGTGTGAAGTCCTCTCTTCAAAATAGACATGACTGAGTACGACCTGGTCCCTGAAAGAATCTGAAATTTCATTTTGGGGAAGACATCGTTGCTCATTCAAGAACACGGCCGTGCTGTCATCATCCCGGACACCAGCACATTCCTGTAGTTCATTTATGGAATAATCGTCGGTTCTGCCTTCATCTGATAACAAAAGAGAAAGAAAGATGTCAGTCAACTGCAATAACGTCCGACTACAGGAACTAGCATAGTTCTCTTAAATAGCAAAGGGAAATTGGGCTTTTTCACGGAGGAAGAAGAAAGCAGGTAATACTCGGTGTGAAGCAGTTGATCAGCCAGTTCATTAAAACATCGAATAATTCAAATAAATATTGCAGTGTCTAATGACTTTTACTATGACGACAATCCTTCATAACCTGGGTTTTCGTGAGCAGAAGAGGTCTAAAAATTCTTTTACATCACATGAGTGGAACATAGCACTGACGACAATTTGGTATGCCAAATGGAATAACAACATATAAGTTCATATTTCGAGACCAAAGATTTGAAGAAAATTTCGATTTGAAAACTTACTTTCTACATATATACAGTAGTAAACCAGAAGCTACCCCATTAAGGGAGAAACTGACATCTAGACCGATATATCTTTTTTAAAACTATTATTATTATTATTATTATTATTATTATTATTATTATTATACATTTTCACCACGGATGTTAAATCTATTGAAAACGTCTGTGTAAATCGTATCCAAAAAGGCAAGAAAGAAAGAAAAAAAAGCAATTCAATTCATTTTCCTAGTTGGTCAAGATTTCCTTAAATTTAAAATTTAACATTTCAAAATGTTTTACACAGAAATTATCTAATAATTTGGCGCAGGGATATCTTTATTCAACGTTCTTTATTTTTTCCACCACGGGTAGAGTATTTTTCTAAAGTAATTCCCCATCTTAAGTCGGACAAGAAGTTTAAGGATTTAAGCGGTTGTGGCCATGCCCATTTTGGTTGCACTATAGCTTTACTGGATGTTTGTCGCGGTAACTTCGTGTTATCTTTTTGCTTAGCGCCTGTTATTGTTTTATTATTTTGAATTTTGGGTTCATTGTGCTCCGACCAGCTACTATTATTATTATTATTATTATTATTATTATTATTATTATTATTATTATTATTCAATCGAGCAAACTTTACGACACGAGAGATTTTGTAGAACTGCGCGACGTTTAACGCGTGAATGATTCTGATGAACTGGGCGACGTGTAACTTCTGAATGATTCTGTAGAACTGCACGACGTATAACCCGCGAATGATTCTGTTGGACTGAGCAATACTCGTCTCTGGCTTTAGCTTTTTATACTCCCTCACCCTGATATGCCTCAACATTATAACAGTGCTGCTATTGGTTAATAAAGCGCGCCAACATTAGCGTCTATTTTTATATCCAATCAACATTACGAACACATATGCTCTAGGAAAGATATTCCCTCCATTTCTAAAGAAAAGCACGCTACTCTGACGTCATTTGTTTGTCTCATCTAATTAATAAGCAACTCACCCCTTGCTCATTGTTACCCGCTCCTATTGTCAGTTTCAGTGAGGCCGTGTAAACTTATTTCCTAACAATGCTTATAATTAAAAAACATCCCAAATCATTGTCATACAATAATGCTAATTTGCACTACAATCACTCTGGCATTTACAGTGTTGTGATATAAAATACTGCCACATGTTTCATTATTCAGATCAGAGCTTCTGATGTAGTGACTTAAGAAATGAAGATACACTTTATCAAATGCACTTAAACCTAACAAATGTATGAAAAGTAAGTCGGGGTGGCATTAAACAGACTAAATTCGCATTATATAATGTTTTCATTCTAAACACTTAGGTTTAACCATATTCCTATGTACTACTGATGATTTGTTTTCATCGCAGAGCTATGGCTATTTGCTGTGCAATCCTGGCTGGAAGAGTCGGTGCTGTAGCCAGCAACATCGTATTTGGCAGTCTACTAGATATGAATTGTGCTGTGCTGATCTTCCTT
The DNA here is from genome assembly GCA_030765065.1 of Deroplatys truncata. Lineage (NCBI taxonomy): Eukaryota > Metazoa > Arthropoda > Insecta > Mantodea > Mantidae > Deroplatys > Deroplatys truncata. The sequence goes on from CM060976.1 coordinate 32,397,144, forward strand.
CTTGGCGGCGTTTGCATTGGTAAGCTGTTAATGGGATGTCTGTTTTCTTACGCTTTCTGGCTTAACTCCTGTTGTGATGAATGTGATCAACTTTATTATGCTGATGTGAATTCCACGAAACAATGTTGTAGAAGCTTAAACTATATAATAACTATTGGTTTTACTTTAAAGTTCACATAGAAATGATGGTAACAAGGGTGGGGAAAAATCATCAGAACACAAATGTACTTGATCACACTTGTCAGTTCATCCTAACACGATTGCTATGATTATAATTACGTGGTCATCTTTGGAAGCAGAAACGCATAGAGAAAAAGAGATTGCATAATTTTAATGAATTAAATTAATCTAATACATATGTATGTTACTCTATTGTAGCATATTTTGTCGAGGCTTTCTTAAGTCAGAAGACCGACCTTGTAGTCATGTCAGTAGTCATGAGTCATTTGCTCAACTCCCGCTAGGGAGTTCTAAGAGAAGCAGTGTTTGTTAGGTATATATTCTTTTTACCTTCACTGCTACGTATAGTAAGTGTGGGAAGTATAGCATTCCACCCAAAAATTCGATACAAAATTTCACCTGAAATACACTTTTTTGAGGTACCCTGAATCCAAATAAAGTATTTTTGGAAACACGTTCTCAGTGCGTGTATGTCTGTTTGTGACCAGCATAACTAAAATACGAAAAGTCAGGTAAATACCAAACTTGGTATTTGAGTTCCAAGGATTCGACACGAAGATTTTCATGAAAATCCCCCACCCCAGACTAGCCTTTATATGGAATATTTTTCGAAAATATTGATTTTCTCAAAAATGTCTCTAACGATTTTGATTAAAACATCATTTGTTTAAGATATTTTCATGACAAATAAAATCCATATCTTCAATTTTCTGGGAAAGTCCGCAAAAGTCCTCTTCATTCTGAATGACGTTTGCATAACTGGTAAACCGTAACAGATAGACAAGATTTTACTACACAAAACATGTAGATCTCATTAAAACACACAATGTATGCGATATACGTTTTTTTTCGTCGAGTGAACCATTTCCAAGATATTCCCTGTTATTTGTTTGAATTTTCCAATACCTACTTACATTTCTTCTCAAATAGGAATTCGTTATACTTTTCTTTATTTATGTCTTTGATATGCAAAGAGAATAGAATACTCCACATAGCAACCAGCTCTTAAAAGAGTTGACTATCGCTTAAAGCCTACCATATTCCCCTTGCACCTCCAGGAAAGTTAGCAATATAGTTTATAAAAATAGTTTGTATAAGATAGAGAAAGTCATGTGAGTGCAACTCATCAGAGTTTTACTTCCTCTACCACGTACATAATAGGTAGAGAAGGTATTGCATTCCACCCAAAAATTCAATACCGTGATTTAACCGGAAATACATGACCTAAAAAATCCTAACCAACCTACTTAATATTCTTAATGTACATAGAGAAACGGTCGTTTTATGGCCCGGCCGCGGACCGCGTGTATACGTGCTCCGTGCGCTGTCTACTTCACCCGCGTTACTACTCATGATTAACAGTAACATGCACTATAATGAGTACTAAACTTGCTGTAAGTGATGTTGAAAGTGTGTCCATCCGCACTGAGACATTTTGGCACCTCCGGATGAAATGCCCATTCACACGCATAAGTTCTTCTTACGTAATTCTCCTAACTTCTGATATGTATTTAGGTTCGTCTATGATGGTGTGCGGATTGTTCCTACTAACTTCACTTTTTAGGGCTTCCACAAATAGAAGTCACGGGGCGTTTAGCAATCCCGTTGCCCTAAAAGAATTGTATTCCTATTTTTAAATTACTCATTATTTATGAGATTAATTATATTAAGCCCGAAAATAAAATTTAGTCTTCCAATGTCGTTATGATTTATTGAGAATAATCATCGTGGCAATTGTAAACCTCTATTAACAACTTTATTAAGACTAGAGATTATTATGTTATGCATTATCTAATAAATAAAAAATCTGATGTAATACAATCACATGACATTCTCTGCTCTTTATTGTTTATTAGTGAGTTCTATTCTCACAAACAAACTATTCTTACTAAAGCTTATTTATCTGTCTGCTGCATTTTAATCCAAATAAGCCTTTGGAGAAATACCTACATTACACATTTCGTTATATGTAGATACAAAGAGAACAGGGATAGTCAAATGTTTAAGAATTTGATGCTAATCGCTGGCCTTAGAATCCCATACTGCTTCCATGCAATTGCGAGAAACAAGTGAATGTCGACAGGACTTAAGAGAATGATGAACAATTCGAACCTTTAATAACGGGTATCTCAGAAATGGCTTATGCCACAAAAAACTTATTTGAAATAAGTTGTGCGTTTTAAAGAGATCCGCATTTTTTGTTGAGTATGTTTTCGTCTATCGTTTAGGGTATACCACTTATACAAGATTACAAAAACTTCCTTCCAAATGGACTTCACAGGCCATTCCCAGAAAATTCAGGATACACATTTTATTTTTAATTAAAATATATTTAATGTATGATATTTTAATCAAAATCGTTTCAGAACTTTTTAGAAAATAAAAAAAATTCGAAAAAATTTCATGTATAGGTTAGTCAGGGGTGAGGGATTTTCTTGAAAATCTTCGAAGTTACCTTTGAAAGGTACTGAACCTAAATACCAAGTTTGGTATTTATCCGACTTTTCATTTTTGAGTTATGTTGTTCACACACACACACACACAGACACACGCACACACATGGGCCTTCTTCTAAAAATGCTTTTTTGGATTCAGGGGTCTCAAAACATTTATTTCCGGTGAAATATCGAAATTTGGGGTGGAATACAATACTTCCTCTACTAGCAATACGTTGTAGAGAATGTAAAAATGTCAAGTCAGCGAAACCTACTGATAAAATACTTATTACATCTGACAGTATTTCTATTTGGAACTGCAATACCAAGAATGCCTCCTGAAATTGCCCAACCACCTGTCTACCTGATTCGGTTGTTACGTAGGTATGAATCGTACATAAAAAATTCTCGTTCAGACGTGAATTTTTCGACATGACTTTCATTGGACTAATAACAAGACAAGAACAGCAACAATAACAAGAATACTGTAAAGTAATTCACATAAAACACAGATATTTTTATAGGTTTTCAGTTTTGAGATGCACAATGAACAAACTCTAAGTCATTACAGCTCGAAAACAAGGCATTAAGAGACAGTTGACATTCATAGCCTTGAGCGGGTCATTCACCGCAATAAGCTAGCGGAACAATCCCGAGGTCACTGCAGTGCAAGCGAACCACGCATACATGCGACTGTGGCCGGGCCATAAAACAACCCCTCTGTATATATTGTAACTAACAATTTTATGCATTATAAATATACAAAACACTTTTAAACTAAGCTAATAAACATAGTTTAACTGCATACTATTTGTTCCAGTTGGTGGACTTCTTGGGTTTCTGATACCACCTCCTTTTGCTTCAAAGAAGAACTGAAGATCGAATAAGTGAAATGCCTTTATGGCTATATTAGCTTAAGAAGCTAAATTATTCCGCTACCAGTGTTGTTTGTACCTACAGATGGAGTAGCAAGCATGGAGCAGATCTTCCTAGCTCAACATCTTGAATATCACTTCGACTTCTGGAGCTGGATTATAGCCCTATGATATCAATAAATGAAGAGAGCTGAAACACTTCTTGGTGGAGTTAAGATTCATATTTAAAATTGTTATTACGAATATATGAATATTTAAATTATTATTGTGACATAAAAAAAACAAATGATTTATCGTTATTTGTTACTTCATGTTTATATTACCTGCTTTATTTATTTTGCATTAGATCGATATTAAGTTACAATATTCCTCTCTCAATTGAAGACTTTTTGTCTAAATTGTAAATATATTTCTTAAATTTATACCCAAAATAAATCGTAGTGTAAATAAATATCGATGACAATTTGAATACTGAAAGGAGAAAATCACGGCTGTAAGGTGACAATCTATGAGTGGCTGAAACGTTATCTGTATTGTCAAAACCTCTGAATTGCTTGTTTCTTGATTATATTTTTAACTGTAAATGGCTACGCTGAAAGTAAAATTGATTGCTCATTTAACATTTGCGTAATGTTAACATATTGCCGTTGTTACTGTGAATTTATTATTTTTATTCTTTTATTGAACCTAAATTATTTATATTGGTTTTCCTATCATCGAAGCTTCTAAAAGACTACGCGCAAAGAACCCCCTTTTCACACGTTTATTAGAACTGCGTCAACATGGCTGTTATAATAAGCTTTAGTATTACGATTTGCATCTTAAATATGCAGCTTTATTTATAATTCATCTACATTTTATATACAAATCATTTTAAGTTACAAAATGCAAGAGGTTCTCATGCTAACGTGACGCCAATGAATCGCCTTAGAGAGAGAGAGAGAGAGAGAGAGAGAGAGAGAGAGAGAGAGAGAGTGAGAGAGAGAGAGAGAGACAGAGAGAAAAAGTCAAAGAAATGAATAATTACGAACTTTACAACGAACTATTAACAAGTTTCGATCATCCAGTAAAGGAATGGTCGTTTATCGGAATTTATAAGGAGACATTATTAATAAAAAGAAATAAAGTTAGTTTGGAAATTCAATAAAATTGAATTAGTTAATATTTAGAATTATAAAGACAAAAAGAGGTGAATTGTAGCATTTTTATTCCTACGACTAGCAGCCGACATCAAGAGTAACATTAATTCACATTACTGCAGATGACCAACCTGCACCGACTTAAGAAACGTACCAGAGATAATCGCCTCATACGTATATAATAATAATAATAATAATAATAATAATAATAATAATAATAATAATAATAATAATAGTAATAATAATAATAATTTATTTATTTATTTATTTATTTATGGACGCTCTTTAACTTCTATGGTCCTTAGCGTCCCGTTCTATACTGGGCGTGAAAGACCGGTAATTTTGCTCAGAGGCCTCTTTATCAGGCTTGATGTTCTTTTACGTGCTGTAAATCTACGACATGGGACCACCGGCTTTACTTCCCTTCCGAAGGAAGCTATGCTAAGAATTTTTATACCCGAAAAAGATTCATCGCCCTCCGCCGGGTTTGAACCCGCGACCTCGGGAACTAGAGGCTAGCATGGTAACCACTACACCACGGAGGACGATAATAATAATAATAATAATAATAATAATAATAATAATAATAATAGGTAAGTGGAAGAAATAATGATAAGCCAAAAAAAAGAAGATTAAAAGTTGCATAAACATTCAATTGTGTGAATTTAAATTTGCATGATAACTAGAAGCAAAGTAATCATACATATCTGTAAAAATGGAAAGTGACACTAACGAAGAAAGTATGGTGGAATAAGAAGTTTCTATGGACGAAGATAATAAAATTAATATTGGAAATGCGATTCAAAGCTTGCAGACGATAACACAATTACACAAATTAATAGAAATATTTTACTAATGTATATTGTGACTTTATTCAGTTTTCACTCTCACTTCACTAAGTTCTCACTGTCACTTCCCTGAAATGATGCAGCTCAATTTTCCCTCTCACTTCACTTTTCTTTGCGATGTAGTGGGTAATGCATCTTCTTCCTTCCGCTTCACTCGCTGGATAGTCGAACACTAGACCTCTCTAATCCCTCGCAGTAACAATACTCACCGTACGTCGTAATCATCGTCGCAACCTCATTCGGAGAACGCACTAACTCGCTCACTCGCTACCATGTCCGCTTCAATAACCGCTGGAGATTTCGGGAGACGGGGAGAAAAAATATTCCAGATGAATTCCGTTAACTCCCGATAGTGATTACGCAATCGACTTATCTTTCACCTGGTCAGTCGCCCGGTTGGCACCTTTACGCGATAACTGAGGCCATTCGCTGCGTCAAATAGCTCCCTTCTAAGAACGGATCGTCCCGAGCAGGTCCGCGATATGAAGTAAGCCGATCGAGATGAACCACATCAGCTTTCCTCGGAGTTAACGCCGAATGTGGCATACCACATCGTTGATACGGGCTATCCCAGGAACGTTGCAGCTTTGGTAACTTTCTTTTAGTCCTCGTGGAACGATAGAGCCATACGAGATCACCTTCCTAGAATCCAGTCCTGTTCGCCAGACGTCATAGTGTGCCTTCATTCGATCATTTACCAACTTCAGGCGATTCCTAGCGAGGTAGGGATAGCCTGTCCGTTAGCAACTTGACATCCGTTGACGGTTGCTCAGCATCAGGAGGCGTGGCGAACGACAGATCACATGATAGCCACAGCGGTGAATATCATTAGCCGGTATCATGCCAGTGGATTCGTGCACTGATGCCGGGAGGAATAACGGCGCATGCACCTTCAAGTCCCGCTGATGGCTGGATACCACTTTCCGGAGGTACGCCTCGACCGTCTTAATATAACGCTTCACCATTCTGTCCTAATGATGGTACGGTCCTATATATCTCAGGAGCTGGAGCAACCATCACATAAAGTTGGATTCGAATTTCGTCCCCCAATCGCTGTTCCGCCGGGGGAACCCGAAGAACAAGGACCGGCAGAAGAAGTTGTTCACCAGTGGGTTAGCCGCAGTCGAAGCCTCTTGATTGGAAATTCCGTGTACCTCCAGTCACTTGGTGAAATAGTCCAGACAATAGTAAGCAGTCATTCCCTGCATCTGTGCTTGGGATGTCCTGTGTCGATGGTAATTCTTTCGAACGGCATTCCGATGTTGTACTGTTGCATCCGGCTCCGACTGCGAGTCTGGGGCCCGCGACTTACCGCACAGATGCCGCATTGCTAGCAACACCTCTCCACAACGCTGCGAATATGCAACCAACGGAATCGATGACGTAACCTCTCCAAGATCTTATTTACCCCCAGGTGCCCTCCGTTATTACCGACATGTGTCTCCTGATGACTTTTTCACCTTGCACCGCAGGAGTACTACGAGAACGACACCGAAAATTCTTAGAAAATCAAACAAATATTAATTTTAAAAAATGTTAAATAATTGTATTGTTTTTCGAAATATTCCCCTTTAACCTCAATACGTTTTTGCATTCGATGAAGCCAGTCCTTACAGAAATGATGCCACTCTTCCTGAAACACTCTAGAAACCAGGTTTTTATAATGTTCCACAGCTTCATCCGATGACGAAAAAGTGATTCCACGCATTTGATCTTTAAGTTTTGGAAACAAAAGGAAATCACAAGGTGCTAGGTCAGTACTGTATGGTGGAGGGTCCATGGTGCTGACCTTTAGGGCATCTAGATACTCAGTTGTTAGTTTTGCTGTATGCAGCAATGTGTTATCATGATGTAACATCATTTTTCTTTTTGGACGCTTTTCACGAAGTTTTCCCAAAGTTTGCAGTAAGCAAACATTTGTTTACCAATCAGCGGTAACGGTACATTTATCTTCTAATGCTATAGTAGCAATATGAGCCGTTTAAGAATTAAACTAGCAACCATCTTCTTACAAGCACTGCAAATTCGTCGGGTTAGGTTCTGTCTGAAAGATCCATTAAGCCGATTGACTTATTATTTTCAGGATCATAATAATAAATCCAAGATTCATCACTAGTAACGATATTTCAAACCAAATTTGAAGTGTCGCCTTGGAATTTTTCCAAAGTTTTTCTGCACCAATCAATGCGTTGTTGTTTTTTATGGGGAGGCGTTCTCACGTCTAACTGTTAGTGTAAAAGATTTTTAATCTGACCCATACCAATGCCCAATGTCGCCCGAATAAATTCATAAAAGTCTCCGTCGCTCTTCAAGTAATGCTCGAACAGTGGCAATATTTTGATCAGTAACAGTAGATTTTGGGTGTCCTTCACGGAATACATCACTAAGAAAAAGCCGATCTCATTGAATTCGCTGTACCCTTTATAAATTGTCCCTTAGATACGGCTTGTTCGCCAAATGCATATAAGTCAATCTTTACATCCTTTAGGCGTTAATGACGATTTAAAATTATAAAAAAGTCATAGCACGGTAATGTTCTCCAGTCAAATTCATTTTTGGGTGAACACAAAATCTATAACAAATTATTAGAGCAAATTCAACTCGCAAAATTTTAGAAAGTAGCTATCAAATATAAATAAATTTTATTTGTTTTTTAGAAACATGGCATTCTACAAATTTTCAGTATCGCGCAGAATTTGGCGCTTCCATTTGCGGACTCCCACATTACCTACCGTTCCTGAGCATTAAGGAGCCCCACTAGACCCAATAGCTCTTATTTATCGGATCCGTTGGAGTGAGGTCCGCCCACACAGGTAGTTCGCCAGATTTGTCATTCGTCAGGATTGGCCCTACATCTCGATCCTCCAACTGCTCCCTACTCAAGGTCTCTTCGCCCCAACTGAATGCAGGTTGCACCGCCACCGGGCATAAGCTTCCAACACTCTCCTTCGCCTCGACCCTCACAAACTGGTTGCAGTTTTTCTGGCACGGTATTCGGGAAAGGGCGTCTGCATTAAAATGAAGCCTTCCTGCCCAATGCTCCGAGGTGAAATTGTGTTCCTACAGTCGTTGGACCCAACGCTGTCGGTCTTCCATATTCGGAAATGCCAATAGCCAAGTTAGGGCGGAATGGTTCACTCGCAGGTGGAACTACTGTCCGTAAGCATACCTATGAAAGTGCTTCAAGGTCAACAATAGCCAGAAGTAATCGTCTTGTCACGCAGTACTTTCGTACGGCTTTGGACAGAGTTCTAATGAAACATCCTAGAATCATAGAAAAGGTGTAAGACTGCTCACGTAGGGTGGAGTTACGCGAGAGAAGGTGACGTCACCTTGCTTTTAAACACACATGGTGACAATTCATCATGTTTTGTGCGCGTTATTGGGACGTTTACGTGTCACACAGGCTGAGCTTTTCTTTCGCTGTTGAGCTGCAATTTTAAAATGAGTAATTGTGTAGTGTATGCGTGCGGTAATTACTATAGGCAAATAAAAAAAATTGCATATATTATACATATTTCTCATTTCCTAAAGATAAACAGATTCGTGAAAATGAGAACATTGTGGCCTCAGGCAATTACGTAAATCACGTGACTCGACGCTCTGTAATTAGCAACAATAGCATCATATTATGTAATCACTTTACAACGTTATAATAACGTTATAGTATCCCTAATTATTAGGGATAGTGTTTTTCCGTAACAATTTTGGCTACATTTCGGGAATAGTTTTGTGTTTAAGTTTGTCAAAGTACCTCTGATCCTCTTTCTGAAAAGGAACAAAAATGCTTACTACCTATGATATAAACCGAAAAAAAAGCACAGATGCATTACAGATGGAGTTTTGTGCAACGACAGCAATTATTTGAAGGAATGCTAAATCCAGATGGTGTCGAAGCTGAATAATTTAACACTTGAATAATTTCAATTAAATTATATAATATGTAAATTCAATAACAGCCCGCCTTGAAGCAATATGTATGTAATAATTTGTAAAAAAATATATGTAACAGTCATTGCATATGCTTATATTATTGTAAACATGTTTAATAATGTTATGTGAATGCATTACATATTTTAATAATGTAAGAGCTGTGAGAATAATAAGTTTAAGGTTGCTAACAATGAGGTAACAATGAAGTAACCTTGAGGCAATAATGAGTTTGAGAGTTTGAATACTACTAGTCATGATTAGAGCAACGATAATGTAAACTTTGTGACAGTTTAAAATTAGCCAATCAACAGCCGGAAAAGTTTTAATTAAATGCACGTATTCTATTGGACTAAGATTAGCCAATCAGAGACTTGAAATACAAAAGTTTACGGGTTTGGACGGTTGAAGTATGTTCAGTTGCCTGCAAACCTTGGTAGTGACCGGATGGAAGATGTGTTCTCTAAAGAAGTATTACGTATTCGTGTGAAACGAAAATTATGTATACGCGTTAACAAAGTGCGAGTATTAAATTAAAGAATCTCACAGCTCTTAATGTCAGTGTAGTGATATTTAATTTGTGTCAAGGAACAATAAAAAGAAGTGAGTTAAAACTTAAAATCTGTGTAAGCCTACATTCTTGTCGCACCACGCCCTGATTAAGAGAAACGTGTCTCCAAAGTAATACTGAAGCAGCCGAGACAAAAACAAATATAAATAATATCTATAGAACCAGTTTAATAACAAAGTTAATATATTTTTTTAAACTTGGAGCGTAACAACAAAAATGCATCTTCAAATCAGCTTCTCATACGTAGCAGCATATTACGTAACAAACAATCTTCTTCAAATTAACGCCCAAAGCATGGTGCAAACTTCAACAACAGAACACTTTCTACAATTGATTTTCCAAGTGTTAAAAATAAATAAATAAACTCCAAGAACAATTCCACCTCAAAGCCCAAGAACACGAATGAGAAAATGTACCAAAAACTGTGAAATATAGGCATAAAAGCGAATATCTCATTAGGGACTTAAATATATTGTGGGTGTACAGCATTTAAACACAATAATCACTATCGCGGCTTAGGAATATACACAAAATTGATGCCAGCTGACAACAAAGATTGGCTCAGGCACTTTTCCAGGGGAAATTTGCTCCTGTCTTGCATAAAACTCCAACTGGTTACTACTGCAATGGAAAGCATAGTTTTAATCGTGCATGGGGGCTTCGTTACCATGATACGAGTAAACATATAATCAAAAGAACCGTGGAATTACTCACAGAGGCAATAAAAAGAACTAGAAAATAACTTCTACCATTCCATAGGAAGTAATAAGAAGAGTGATTAGAACGAAAACTTTTATTAGAATAAGGAAATTTAATTAAACAATGAAAACATCCGATAGATCAAAAGGAAAAGTCACTAAGAAAATGAAAGAGATTATTTAAGATCACCCATCTATAGAATTTCTAAAATAAATTTCAATTCAATTTATTTCAAAGTTTAATATAACATTTAGAGTTTTCATGCATATCAAATGTATACATCTGTTAAAACTGGTTTCCGAGATAGGCACATTTTTATTAATTCAAAAATAATTATTGTTCTGAAAAAAGTGCTCCACCTAATGCGATTATATTATGTTAAATAGTGTTTTATAATTTCACTCTTTAAAAGTATATTGTAGCGGACCAGATTGAGCGCTCGTCATTCCTCTGTCGGCTGTGTCATGGTTTTAGCGATGCTTGCATATCCTGGTTGTACGTGTAGACATAGGAACCGTCGTAGTTCTTGTTTATTCATTGGCCTGAACCACTCCTTGATAACCTCCAGCTTCTGAGGATCCGCAGCCACCCATCAGGGCCTACGATGTGTCCTAGGTAGGGCACTTGCTCCCGAAACAGCCCATACTTCTTGAAGTTCAGCTTGAGGTCGGCCTGGCGACGTCTTTTGAATACCTTCCGCTGATTGCTCAGCTGATTCTCGAAAGTCTTGTATATAACAATGATGTCGAGGTAAAGGAGGGCAAGTGTCGTAAGTGAAACCCTTGATCACAGACTCCATAATTCTCTGGGACGTTCAGTCCAAAAAGGCACTAGCGTGAATTGCCACAGACCACGGCCACTAGAAAATGCTATCTTCTTCTTGTCATCAGAGTGAAATGGACTTATCGGAACCCCGATTTAAGTCCAGATAGAAAACCACCCCTAAGGTGTCCAGGGTATTGTCAATTCATGACGGCGGAAAGCAGTCTTTCTTGATGACGTAGTTGGTTTTCCGGTAGTCAACGCAGAAGCGCAGATTTCCATTCTTCTTTTTCACTAGTACAACCAGTAAGACCATGGACTATCGGATTCTTCCATAATGCCTCTGGTTTTCGTATCTGCTATCCGGTTTTATATTTCCTTCTGCTTCGCTAGCGCGAATCTGCTTGATCGATCATCGCCGGTGTCGACGCGATGCATCACTCTATCGTTACGCCCACAATAATTCTCTGATACACTGAAGATGTACCGAAATTCCGCGAGCAGGTTAAGCATCTGCTTCCTCTCGCCTCGCGGGAGGTTATCAGCCACCTCCCGGACAAGGTTACTCAATCGATCATTCAAGTTTTTGGTGTTCAGTCGGCCCTCGGTGTCTCTGGCCGCAGGTATTACAGAGGCGACTGGCTCAGAATGATCCAAGACGAAGGTCTACCTGGAGCCGAATCTCCCCTTCACTGCCCAGAGAAACGCACCAGTAGAATAGCATTCTTTCCTGTGGGTTTTTCCGTTAGCACAATGTCTGATTGCTTAAAAGGTCCCGTTTTAGCAGGGACGGCAGTGGGTACATCACTTAGGCGCGTCAATCCGAGGGGCAGATTACCGAAAATCTCGCCAGGACCGACTGGCATACTGTCTCTCAGCTCTCTAATTTGGTACCGGAGGATATTGAGGTATCTCTCAACCCCGCCTGGATATTGCCGCCCAGGACATACCCAATCCCCCATGGGTTTCAATAACCATTGCCCCGTCAAGGCCAACCCAATTCCAATAGCTCTCCATTGGAAGGGGCTTAAATGTTCGACCCCGACGTACTTCTGGTAACGCTAGAAGTACCAAGAGTGCTAGGAGTACGCAGCACTCGCTTCACGGAACTGGAGAGTTCGGAACCCCTCACCAAGGCAGTACCGCTAGGCAGCTCCTCGTTCCGGTCGTTAGCATTAAGGCCCTCACCAGAACGGTCTATGCAGAAGGAAACAGCGCTCTTGTGTCGTAAATTTCACCTCTGTAGTCCTCTGTCCAGAATTATGTTCCTTATTTGGAGTTTTTCTGCCCGCGCCGTCACCAAGGTAAGCGCCCCACTGACTGAAAACTCTCCTCCGGATGATTCAGGATATCGTCGCGGCCAAGGTGCAATATGAGGCGCCCAATATGGCATCGAAGAACCGAAGGGCGTCCAGGCCCAGGATAACTTCCTCTGATTGCGGCAACGAACACCCACATTTGTAGCCTGCTCCTGACAAAGATCACTCTGCGCACTCCAAGAGTTGCTTACAAAGCCTTCGTGTGCTGTAGTCTTTCCATCCTTTAGTTTTGCGAATCCATTGCTTTTTCCACGTGCTTCACCTTGGGCGCACGCAATTCGTTTGTGAGAGTTCCTGGCCACGTCGGCGTGCCAGGAAACGAAACTGTCGATATTGCTGCCAGGGCAGGAATTTTAGCGACTAGGTATTTTACTTCCGCGGCTACCCTGGTGATTTTAAATGTTACCTTCTTCGAGCCAGTCATTGAGCTCGGCACGTTAAATGGTCCACATTTCAGAGTAACAGATTGCGGTAATTAGACCAGTCATTTGCATTGGCTACCACCTCGCGTGATTGGCGTCGCTAGAAATTGTTTTAGCATGAATGCGCATTTGTTGAAGAATGAGCATGCTCCGAACTGTACTATGTGGTGAAAGCCTCTCTGACGCCCCTCACCCATCTACTGCAGAACCCAAATTTGAACCCCCTTTGGCATTCTCTTCGGTTGGCCACCACCAAGCCATTTCTATGTATACAGGCCAGGAGGCTAAACAAGATAGCTGTTAATTACGTCATCTTCGGGGCCCACACTTACTGATAGTCCACATCATGCATCATAGAAATTCATCTAATAGCAGCACGTGAATGTGGATTTTGAATGCTAAGGAGTTAGTTGCGGTCTAAAAACCGACGAATAATTTTATTAATAACCAAATTATCTACTTAGCGAAAAATAGATAATAAAACGGTGTACTTAACACAAAATGTCAAGAATGTGTTGTGTGCCGGATGTACGTAAAACCATTTAAGAAGTTCTGGAAAGTATACAAGTGTTTTCGTTCCAAAAAGATACACACAGGAGCCAGCAGGGAGTACATGCTATTAACAGGAATAATTATGAATTATGTGTTGTTGTTGAGTGCATTAATTTTTCTGAACAGCATATAGTGAATAAATTTATGCACGCGAAATGCTGGATGTCTTGTTGTATTACCTAGAGCACTTTCCAAACCTTTCGGAGATAGTTGTCCCTCACTGTTTTCTACTCTACCATCCTATCTGTCTTCAGAACTAGTTCCCAAAGAGTTAACTGCATGAAATTAAAGAGATTCTTGTCTTCGTGAAGTACAACGATGTATATTTGCTGAAAACTGATATCTCAGAAATTTTAAAGGTTGTAAGCATCATTGTAAATTAACTTCAATTTTATTATTAGTTTCACACGGTAATATTATAATATGTAATAATTAGTTCAAATTGGTGCTTGTTACTTGGATAAATGGTCAAAAGTTGATGCTCTTTAAAGTCATCTGCATGGATAAAGAATTGCAACTGAAAAAAAAGGAACATAGTAAAATATTTCAGACTGCCAACGGTTTAAAAGAATGCTGCAAAGAAATGAATGAATATTCCACTTAATATCCTAAAACTAAATTCTTGGAAGAGCAGGTTAGGCTGGTTAATCAGAAGGCAATAAAATATACAAGCAATACCCTGTTATAGGAGTGTTCAATTATTTTCTTTCTGGTCCAATAGCTTACACATACGGGATCCCTGTGTACTTTCTTTATTCTCAAACCCTTAGTTCCGATAGTAATTACAAATATGTGTGTTTAAAATATAAATTTAAAATAAATACTCAGTGATCATTAAAATTAGTGATTTTGTTGCTGCATATTTCTAAGTTTAATAATTCATTTTACGCATGGCAGGGGTCGATCCAAATGTCATACAGCTTCCGGAAAAGTGCAGCTGCATCAGATACATAACCATCTCAACATTTCAACGTTATTTCATATGCCACATGCCAGGTAATAGATTAAAATCTTCTAAATCGACTATGGAGATTAATCAACAATTTGAGGGTTTGATAAAGATCACCTAGAGCGCCTTAAGCTAGACAATTTAAATTGATTAACTTTAGTTGAATCTCGATTCCACAAGGCAAATATTACCGACACACGAAAAGTTTCTAATCTGAAAGTGTTACCCGCATACTTACCAATTAGAACCAAAACCCAAACAGTGTAATGCAGGTAAGATATGAGTCACTTATGCCAATTTATACCGCAATGTTCATATTAATGGCCAGGTAACTCTTATCAGCATTATCAGAAGTAGTACACCACGTAAATTATTATGAGGAAACCTCAACGGCAAATTTTGTGAATAGTGTCTGCTCTACCAAAACAAAAGAAAAGGAGGGACTAAAAAATTAATTTATTTAGTTTTAATTGTCCACAGGCTTAAGTGTAAAGGCAGAAAAAAGTTACTATAAATTTCATTCAGTATACATAATATGTAACATTATCATCATTTAGATATTGAACTTCCATATCATTTTCATCTTGGTATCTGATTCTCAGAAATTCGTCTACTTTAGGAACATTTCAGGAAAAACTGGATATTTTTGGAAGATTTTAGCCATAAACTGAGATTTATTGCACATTTAGCAAATTTTGTCTATATTCCTTTTTGATATGAATGCACTCTCAGGAATATCCTTTATTACTTCAGATACATTCTTTGCATTTGGTACATGTTAATGAACAGCCCCTAATGTTACTCCTCAGGGTTAGATACCTGGAAAGAATGTTTGCCAACTTGAAAAAGGAATATGAACAAATATGACCCACATTAATTTTCATATGCCTGTATGTGGTATACCAGGTTCTAGTTCATTAGCACAGGTGGCTTATAAAGGTAGCAATGTAGTTTTATTTCCCTTATTACATTTTATACAACTAGACAAATGATAAGTGTTAAATGATAAAATTGTCATCAGATTGTCATGTTTCTATGAACTTTTTAGGCAGGTTTGAAAGAAAAAAGACGATTGCTTATCTGTGGTGTTTAAGATGTAATGACTGTTAAAGTTTAAAAACAGAAGCACTATTAAGAGTGAAGTATTCATCATGATGGTAGATTGAGTGACACTTTTTTACACTCACCTTCACTAATTAAAAGTTGTATTTAACAGAAATACTTTCGAGGGTATTCGTCCTCATCGTCAGCGACTGGATGACTAAAGGTCTCTTTCTCCCGTATCCTCTTCTTCCTCTTCCTGCAGATTCTGAACCTGTTGCCATCTGGTGTTGGAGGCACAAAGTTCTAACACATTGTTCACAGGTGGGATTTCAAAATTAATGACGTTGTTGCCGTTTTTGATGTGTATTTTTTTCCTGATGTTCAATTCTATTGGTGTTGTGAGGGGTTTTAACAACTTTATACTTTGGCCAATGTTGTGGTTTTCCGTCCAAAAATGGTGTGATACAGTGGATTTCTCTATTTGTTTTAGTTTTATGTTCCTTTGGTGTTCCTTAAGTCTGGTTTCCAAGTTTCTTTTTGTTTTTCCTATGTAGTATTTCTTACATTCATCACAATCTGGTAAATTCCGGATTTTAATGTGTTTGGGATGGTATTTTTGAGAGGTGTGTTTAGCAAGATCTTCAAGCTGAATTTGTTCTGTGGAGCTAGTCTTATGTTAAATTTGTTGAAGATTCATTCCAATTTTCTAAAGGGCCAAGGGTGGTATGTGAATTTCTTGTATTTCCAATTTGTGTTTGAGAGAGGTGTTAAGAGTGGTGGAATGTGAAATTGCCTCGAGTTTTTTCTTCTTGTTTATCATGTTCCTTATGAGATCTGAGTTGAATCCATTAGTTACTGCTATTTTTACTTTCTCTACTACGTATAGTAAGTAGGGGAAGTATTGTATTCCACCCAAAAATTCGATACCGAGATTTCACGGAAATATATGTTTTGAGACTCCCTGAATCCAAAAAAAGCATTTTTGGAAACATGTCCGTGTGTGTGTCTGTGAACAGCATAACTCAGAAACGAACAGTTGGATAAACACCAAACTTGGTATTTAGGTTCAGTATCTTCCAGAGATGTGACACGAAGGTTTTCAAGAAAATCCCCCACCCCAGACTACCCTTTACATGGAATATTTTTCGAAAATTTTAATTTTCTCAAAAATGGCTCTAACAATTTTGATTAAAATATCATATGTTTAAGATATTTTTACGACAAATGAAATGTATATCTCGGATTTTCTGGGAATGTCTCCAAAAGTATTCTTCATTGTGAACGACTTTTGCATAACTGGTAAACCATAAGAGATAGACAAAATTTTACTACACAAAAAATGTAAATCGCGTTAAAATACACAATTTATGTCATATACATTGTTTTAGTTGAGTGAACCATT
This sequence comes from Deroplatys truncata, assembly GCA_030765065.1. NCBI lineage: Eukaryota > Metazoa > Arthropoda > Insecta > Mantodea > Mantidae > Deroplatys > Deroplatys truncata. Next base: position 32,414,271 of record CM060976.1, read on the forward strand.
TTCGAGATATTGCTTGTTATTCCCTTAAATTTTTCAATATTTATACTTTTTCTCAAATTTGTTATTCATTTTTTATGTCCTGGATATGCAAACAGAATGGAATGCACCACATAGCAACCAGCGCTTAAAGGATTTGACTATCGCTTAAAAGCTACCATGTTCCCCTTGCATCTACAAGAAAATTAGCAATAAGATTGACATCTCGATATCTCGATTAACATGAATCATATGGAGAATAAGCGTTTGTAAAAATAGTTTGTACAAGAGTAGAGAAACTCATGTGAGTGTAACACATCAGATTTTTTCTATATGTTGTTCTTTTAAAAATTGACTGCTGCTGGTGAAACAAACCCTAAGATATATACTTTCTACAACAGCAAAGTTATGTGTATCTTAAGGAGATTCAAATAAGTATGGCTACACTTGTTAGATGAGCATGATATTTTAAAACATTTAATATAACCAAACAGAGGATTAGAATCACAAGTTTTAATAAAATCAATCTAGAATGGTGGGTTACATGGCATGCATAAACTGACCCTGTTGAAAGTTCCTCAGATATAATGGAATCAAAAGAAACTAATGTATCCACTCTTCTCATTAAGACATTTCTATTCCAATTCTTGCTTGCTATTTCGACTCGAGAGCATTTGTGCCACTTCTCTATAAATAATATAAAGTAATTTAAATTGTTTGATTACAATCAATATTGTTCTATAGCTACTAGTGTCATAGTGATTTAAAATCCACGTGCCATGCTGTTTAAGCTAAACTTTAGGTGCTCAAACTGAAGATTAACTAGGCACATTATAAGTGGAGCTGAAGCAATTGTTGGTGATTAACAGGAAGTTTAAGTTGATAAGACACAACTTACTGTCATTTTACATCAACTGGTGGCTCAATGGCTTCATAACCCTTCAAATGGATGCTGAATTTAGGAGCTTAACCTTCTGTATACCAAGCTAGAAATATAACACACAAAACCAAGAAGGGTACCACAGTCCCCAAAAGCAAAATGTATTGTTAAACATGGTAAATGTACAGAAACAAAAGTAATCTTATATAATAACAATGTAATGTACCAGATATGTGTCTTAATTCAAAGTCTGTGCATTTACCATGCCTAAAATACATTTTGCTTTGGGATACTGTGGTATGCCTCTTGGTTTTCTATGTTATATTTTTAACTATAACTGAATAAAATGACTAACAGAGAAATATTTTACATTCCAAATAATTTCACACAACAAAGCATTAAAATTTAAAACCTTCAATTGTACAAACATAAATTTCTATAATGTACATTTATACATGCATGCTTTCTTGTTACACGGAATCCCAGGCAGGGTACCAAAGAACCCCAATTAATATTTTGATTATTATTTATCATATAGATAAATGTATTTGAAAAATTCAACAATGGTAGTGTTTACTGGGGAAGGTTTAACAATGCCACATAGTCTGAAAATGATAAACTATTTGTAAATACTACAAATAATAAAATAGTTATGTTGGGGTCCTGCAGTACCCCACTTGATATGCGAAAGGTTAAGATTAAAGTAAGGATCAAATCAATACCTCAGTTCAATAAAAAAACAGGTCAAAATTATGATTCCAAGAAATAAATTTTGCAGTTTTGAGTGTTTGTTCTAATGATTGAATGGGAATAGTTACATGTTATTTTGCTGAAAATAATTAACGTATGCTTATTTGTATAATGAACTGAAAGCTCACCATAAGCTTCACACAGCATACCCATCTTTCAAAAACAGTAATTTTTGAGTGCTTCCTATTGAGCTGAGGCACTCAAATATTAACTACAAACAACTGAGGGCGAAACAATTTTCTTTTATTTGAGTAGATTTTAAAAAATATATACAATAATGTACTTAACTGTACAAACATTGATACTTTCAAGCAAGTGTTTTTCACTGCTTTTCTTGTTAACAACATTAACGTTTCTGCTTTGCTTTCATTCTAATCCGCTTATTCTTTCCAGGCCTCTGTCTGTTATTTGGCATTCCTGGTCGTTTTGGCTTCCCTGGTTTTCTATATTCAGAAATTTCATCAGTGCTGTTCTTTGTGTTCCTTTTAAGTCCACGTTTCTTTCCTCCAAATCCAAATTTTGTGTTTTTATACTTCTGCTTTGCATTAACTCTGAAAAAAATTAAAGACAAACAAAGTGCTATCATATACAAAACAGATTTGCCAAGTTCTTTTTCTTTTTTTTTTTAAGTTAAATGTCCTTCAACTGGGAGGTCATACTGGGCAATGAATTGAAATGGGTGAAAACACAAAAGAAAATTAAAATAAACATATTGACGGTGATGAATATGTTTGTTAAACTATATAAATTGGTACATAACACCAACATTCAGAATTGCTTCAATAAAGCTGGTTTTGGTGCCTTTCCCATTGTCTGCAATTAGGACAATCAAGAGAACATGATTCAAAAAGATCTGGAGGTGCTTCAGAATGGCACGAGCATAACTTAGGATGAATTTGTGACCTTCATTGATGTATCTATGCATGCATTGATGTACCTAAGCACATATGCAATAGCCATATGCAAAATGTGAGGAAGAAAGAGGATAGATGGAAGAAGAAGAATCAGCAGCAGCTATTGGATATTGCCAGACATAACCTCTGATTTTTTTAATACTGATGAATGGGTTATCAACAGCATAAATGAAGTCAGTGACTTTTAGACTTCTGGGTAAGAAGAAGACAATGATACTGCTAGACAGTGAAGATTATAGTTTCCCAACTTGATGACCCTCATTTTAGTAACTTTAGGGAACCAAATGACATTCTTGCATGTTAATCTATTTTTGCTCATTATTTTGTGTTGCAGGTTTAACAAACAATGAATAAGAAATGAATATACCTGTGAACACTACTGCGTGTTCTTTTTTGGAAGGGGGTTGCTTTTAACTACCTTGACGTTACAGAGCTTCCGCTCAGCCTACTCTTGAGTTACCAGAACTAAATGTATGTAACCAATCTTCTGTGAATGTATCACTTTATGGTAACGAAAACACTAATAACCTAGCATGATTGTGACTGATATAGAACAAAAGTTTATGGTAAATATCATGGGCAAGAAAATAAAAAAAGATGTTTCAAGATAAACGATCTAATAATACTGTGAGCAGTATTTGTTGCAAACCCTTACAAGGATGTACCCTTATGTATGCCAATTCATGGAAATTGGCTGTGACATTTACTGGAGTAAATATAAGTCATAGTTTATGCAACCATAACCTCAAAAGCATCACATCTCTGTAGTTTTAAAAATGGATAAATAGCTAGCTATTATGGAACCTGTAACTTGCTCAGTAAATATGAGTCACAATTTACGCGACCATAACCTCAAAAGCATCAGATATCTGTAGTTTTAAAAACAGAGATACCTGGCACTGGCAGTTGTAGTACCTTAAATTATATAGATTCTCCTAACCTGGTTTCCTATATTGCTCTTTTTCTATTAACATGAATAACCATATCCTTTTAAAAAAAAAAATTTAAATGCCTTCAAATATGACAATTTGGGACGAGTCCTCATTATATATTGACAATAATTCATGCAATATTGGGAGAAAAACCTCTTATCATGGTTAAATGATGTTATTGTATAGTACTGGGCAACACAAGGAAAGATTGTACCATAACAGAAAACATGCTATTGCAAAAAGCCTATTGTCACACAAAGTTTAACTGTAGTTATAAGGTATAAAATATTGTACTCACCAGAGTTAGCTATTTCTTTACTAGTCAATTTCTTTACTACATATAGTAAGTAGTGGAAGTACAGTATTCCGCCCAAACATTCTGTCGAGATTTCACCAGAAATATATGTTTTGAGGCCCCCAAAAAAGCACTTTTTGAAATGGGTGTGTGTGAACAGCATAACTCAAAAATGAAAAGCTGATTAAAAACCAAACTTAGTATTTAAATTTGAAAATTTTGATTTTTTTAAAAATGACTCAATTTTGATTAAAATGCACTATGTTTAAGATATTTTCTTGACATTGAACTGTATATCTTGAACTTCCTGGAAACAGCCAGTCCTCTTCATTGTGAATGACTTTTGCATATCCGGTAAACCATAGGAGAAAGACAAAATCTGTACAAAAAATGTACATTTTGTTAAACCATACAATTTATGTCAAACATATTTTTTTGGTAGGGTTAACCATTTTCAAGATATTTCTTTATATTTGTTTGAATTTTCAAATACTCATACTTTTCCCAAATGGGAAGTCGTTCTATGTTCAAACCCGGGGGGGCCCCATACCCACTCGACTTCTCTTTTCCTTCTTTTCATCGCAAGCACTTGTTACCACAAAAGAAACACTTGAATGCGGTTTTAGCAAGATGTTTACTATGCACTTCTTCTTTACAGGCAGAAATCAATTTACTACGAATGTAAGCATCTGTGGTAACATAACTAAAGATATATTTTGGGAATTTTCCTTCAGCGGCTTTCACTTCAAGGGAGTGATGATTGAACCAATTTTGTAAGGCTGTTTCATTTTAAGTTTAATTAATAATTTATTATTATTTCTTATGGTCCTGTTTTCAAGTGTTACATCTTATCCTATCTGTATTGTTTATATTCTAAGACTTTTCATAATGCCTTGTAAGAAACCAACAAACTGAAATTTTAATGTTAAGGTGTTTTTTTCTGTGAAAATGGTCAAAATGATTGCAGGTTCTCTATGCCAAAATAATATATCTGACGAGATTAAAAACACACAGTGCACAAGTAGCTCATCGATATTTTTACGTTTTATAAACTGTGAAATTCTTCATTTAGGCAATGATTTACACTTGAAATTAGCTTTCATAAAAATAGTTTGTACACCACTAATAAGCAATAGAGGGTAGAGAAAGTCATGTGAATGTAACACTACAATTTTTTTTCTTACTTTCTCTACTGCTTACCTATAAGTAGAGGAAGTATTGCATTCAACCCAAAAATCTGAAATCAACATTTCCTCAGAAATACACATTTTGAAACCCCCTGAATCTAAAACAAGCATTTTTAGAAGAGAGAGAGAGAGTGTGTGTTTGTACTTATATATATATAATAGCCAATTTTTGTTTCTTAAAACTGCTGCAATTAAATTGTCTCTCTCATTATTTAGTAATTTGCATTCAAAAATAAATGATCTACCATTTGGCTATTATGCTGTCATGGACATGTTGAATTGTTTATTATTTTAAACCTATGTAGGTATGCTCTTGTTTTGCCATGTCCTGTTAATATTGATGTCTTATTAGGTGATAAACTAATTTTTAATCTGAGTCGGTTTTGAATAACTGACATGAATACACTTGAATAGCACCTTTCGCATTTAGATTTAAATCATTCTGCCATTTCACTATAGCACTTTTTGGTCTTCTCTTATAGCATTCCCCTAGTTCATTGCTCTGGAATCCTGGTGAGCTTTTACCCAATAGAAATCTATTTTCCAACCTTCTTGCCTGCTTGCAATCAACATTGCCACTTTATTCCCAATTTCTTTGATGAGGTGTGTATCATTCTTCAATTTTTTAGCACTTCCAGTGTTATATGTCTATGTGTATTTAAGCTGATTTTTCTTCTGTTGGCATTAATTCAATATGCTGTAAGGCTTTCAGAATTACTAGCTGCTCTACCTGGTTGTTTCAGCATTTTTGGTTTAGTTGGAATTTGAGCTCATGTGTTATTTCACTTCCTTTGTATATTGCAATTCCTGAGCCTACTCCTTGTTCACTTTTGCTCCATATAAATTTACAGTTTGTGAGATTTCTCTGGATTTCCTTCATTTATTTTTATTGAGTTCACTGCATAGGGCAGGAATTTTGCCTCCATGTCATGATCTAGCATTTCTACATTATTTTCTTTCTTGTATACTGATACAGTCTTAAGTTCTCCTCGGCATGTGATTCCACGGGGTGGGGTGCCTCGCCTCGTCTCTCGTGTCTTGTCTCTCGTCTCCTCTCAGAGAGAGAGAGAGAGAACAGAATAATTTAAAAATGGGAAGTCAGTTAAATACAAAACTTGGTATATAACCCTTCCTGAGCACACGTGTTTTACAGCTCTGAGCGGAAGGTTACTTTACAAAAATATTAAACTCTCTAAAATACAACTAAAAGTACACAATCATGCTCAAATATATTAAAAAACATATTATAGATTGTTTTCTGTTGAATTGCACCATTGCTGTCTTCCAGGATGAAGTTTTGTTAATCTGCGTAAAAATGTAGCCCCAAAAATGGCTTAAGTAGCACTTTTCCATTTTGTATCACATCGGCAGTCACAGAAGTACCCAACCTGATGTATAGATAGTGATTGTTGTTGGAAACAAATGACTGTGGTAGAAAGTACTAACCTTATAAAGCTTAAGTCTGAAGTTTGATGATGCTACGTCGTTTAGTAATTGTTTAGCAGCCATCAATAGTGAACGCTCCCAGCAAATTTGTAAGGATAGATAAAGCTGGTTATCATTATGTGATACAATACTTTCATTTGAAAGGTCTTAGTCCAACTAATATTAAAGCTGAGCTAGATTCTACTCTGAGGGAGTCTGCTCCTTCATTTACAACAGTAAAATATTGGGTTGCATAATTTAAGCGAGGCTGTACGAGTTACCAAGACGAACATAGCAGTGGTCAACCAAATGAGGTGACCATGCCAGAAATTGCGAAGAAAATCCACAAAATTGTATTGGATGACCGTCGACTGAAAGTGCGCGAGCTAGCATTTCAAAAAATGCTGTACATTGCATACTGATTGAAAATTTAGACATGAGAAAGCTATGTGCAAGATGGGTGCAGCGTTTACTCTCAGTGGAATAAAAGCGGCATCGTGAGGAAGTTTCAGTCGAGTGTTTGGCGATGTTTTGCTGCAAAAAAGCAGAGTTTTTGTGTTGATTCATAACCATGGATGAAACATGGTTCCATCACTTCATACCTGAGACGAAGGAACAGTCAAATCAGTGATTGAAAGGGGAGAATCGGCTTCAAAGAAGGCGAGGCAGTTCCATTTGCAGGCAAGGTCATGACGTCGGTTTTTTTGGAATGTGTGTGGAATAATTTTCATTGATTATCTTCAAAAAGGAAAATCAATCAATGGCGAGTATTATGCAAACTTATTGCAGCATTTGAATGATGAAATCAAGCAAAAACTGCAGCATTAGTGGAAAAGAAACTTTTGTTTCATGAAGATAATGCACCAGTTCACACATACATTATCACCATGGCCAAAATCAACAAGTTAAAGTTGAAACTGCTTCCTCATGTACCCTATTCGCCAGATTTAGCCCCCTCTGATTATTTTCTATTTCCAAAGTTGAAGAAATAGCTTGGTGCTATAAGATTTGCCAACAGTGAAGAGCTGGAGTCTGCAGTTGGTGGCTATTTTGCAGAACTTGATGGTTCTCAGTATAAACAGGGTACCGAAGCTATTGAACACCGCTGGGAAAAGTGTAGTTGAAAGGAGAGTTAAAGATGTTTTTTCCCAAAACGTTTGTGTTTTCTTTGTTACTTTCGGGTACTTCTGGGACAGCCCTCGTAGTGGTACATACTCTCCTATTCACAAATAAACCAGGAACTAAATACTGTCACATAATAATATTTCTTATATTTGTAAAAATAATGATAATAATAATTACTAATTGATAGAAATGTGAGGTTACACATAGCTAGGGCAGGGTATCTAATATATATACGATTTTGAAACTGATTCTTTTATCTCAATATCATTTAAGCCGGGAGGTTTATTAATAACACATTACAATGTTCAAAGATGTGAGCCTGTTTCTTAAAAATGTTTTTTTGTGTTATATATTTTGTAACACACATCTGGATAAAGGGGAGGCTTGGAAATGCAAGTCTCAAAAAGTATATTGTTTTCTTTGTTTCCTTTTTGGGCTTATGGGAAGCATTCTCATTAAAGTGAGAAAGAAGTATCCATCCCTGCTGGATATTATGCATTGATATAGTAGATGTGGGGCCAGCATCAGAATTATTCACCTCTGCTCAGCTAGGTGCACTGTTGTCTGCAGTATCCCTTGTGTCACTCTCGCTTTCAGTTGCACTTATACATGAATTCTCACCTACATCATTTCCATTATCATGAACACAAAATCTGACAACTATCACTTTTGTTCAACAAAGCTACAATTTCTTTGTCCGTCAACCCTTTTTTTCTTAATTAATTTTGAAGATTGAGAAGATAGTAACAGTAATGTGTCACAATTTAAAATAGAGGGAGTTGAAGGTTGTTACACTACATCACTAAAAAGTTCTTACTTGAACGCGTTTCGAGAGAATGGTTTGGTCCCATCAGCATGCTTTAAACTCAACTTTCTTTCTTGTCATTATGTTGAAAAATGAAATAAAATCTGGCTTACTAGTTGCAAACATTGCACTGTTTATTGTTTCATTGGTGAGAACTATGGGAGGAATTCCTGACAAAGCAAACTTGGGGATTTACCGACCACCAATGCCTGAAAGAACATTTCTTGCCATCTGTTGGCAGCGTATCTGAATTATTTGAGCGAGAAGAGCCAACAACAATAGCTCTATAATAATCATGTGGCAAAATTGTGTACAAAATGGACAATAACACAAGCAAAGTACAAAGTGCTAAGATAAGATAGATGAACTCAAGTTAAAGCACAGTGTTGGACATACAAAACAAATCAAGCATTGTACACAAACATGATGGGAATGGGAGTTATAAAGAATTTAATTGACATTAACATGCAAAAATTGAATTTTGTGTAGAAAGTGCAGCTAATTGTTAAAATTTCAATCTGTGTATGTAAAATGAAAAACCATTCCTACTCATTTTTCCACCTCACTGTCATTTTTCCTCTAAACACAAGGAATCAAAGTTTCACTTTATATGATTGTGAAAGAATAAATTCACTAATACAATTCATATTAAAAGAAACAAAATACCTTTTATTTCCCTGTGCAACACCTTGTTTAAGCTGTGGCTTTTGTTTCTTTTTGTCCTCCAGAAAATCAAGATCTGTCCTAAGACCTTTGCGATACTTTTTCACTTCTTCCATCAATTCTCGTTTTTCGCTTGCTTGCTTTAATTTTGCTTGGATCTGCACCTGCTTTCCAATTTTACGGAGCTGCCGCTGTTTCCGAACATGTTCACTGCGTTCCTGGGCAGCCTGTTTCTTCATTAATGCTTCACGAACCTGTAACATTACACCTATACTAAGCACTTGATATTTGCAGTATGAATACATAACTATAGACATTGGAAAAAGGGTGTACTCCCTTTGGGATTCTGCTCATATGTTTTATGACTTAACATTAAACAAGCATATCTACAAAATAAGACGTTTAAGTTATGCTTCATCAATGATGAATATTTTGCAGTATGAGAAGATTGTATATCATGTTTTAATAATATGTAAGTATGCTTATTAGGGCTGTGGTGATGATGATAATGTGATAAGTTGATAACTGAGCAGCCTCTTAAAGAGGCCATGCACGCAGGCTCTAAGGCCCATTGTGGCTTATGTTTTAGGCATTACTCATGTTCGATGGTCCATATGAAATGGACCACGTCCTTGATATCTGCCCTTCTTACCTCCTCAGGTTCCAAAAAAGGACCCTAAGGATACATACCTATGCAGAATGAAGCCTTTGCATTTGCATATATATGCTGTGAGGTCTCAAAGTCCCTCGTATATTTTCGACCTAAAAGGTCTTGTGTAAGACACATTGTAAGACATCTGCGCAGAGTGTTGTGACCCATAAGATAACCCACAGTCATTCCGAACCTAGCTCTATTCAAATTCAGGAGAAACTCACTCACTTTCTGGTCAGGCCCTGATATCAGATCGTGGGACTGCATAGCAGCGTTTTGCTTACTGTAGATTTTAAGATAAGCTCTTGCCATGAGTTGGGTTATCTCATACTTGACATTACTAGTTGACACTCCGCAGAAGAGCTCAGGCCCAATGATATTGAGCCCCATTCCCTCTTTGCAAGAGTGTCTGCCATCTCATTTCCTCTAATACCAGCATGTCCAGGAGTCCAAAGAAGTGTAACTGGGCAGCTGGTACAGAGTCTATCCAACATCCTCTGGCATTGCCACACCCATCTGAACATGATTTTAATCAACCTAAGGGTTTCCAAAGCTGCCATACCATCCAAGCAGATGTACATATCTGCTCGTCTGCATGGCATAGTGTAAATATGCATAGTACAGGTTAAGATCACGTAGACCTCAGTCTGGAAAACAGTGGTATACAGAAGGTATGATGCTACAAATTATTAAACAGCATAAGTTTGATGAAAAATATAGCCATATGCAGTTTTCATGAACCTGAATCATTTTCGAATTTCCCTCTCCTCGAATTTATTTTTTATTTTTCTGAGATCTTATTCATTATATAAATGCCTGAGACATTAATTTTGGCATTGCTACGAAAGGAATAATGTAGAGTTTTCGTTAGATTAAAACATTATAGAATATTAAATGATACAGATTTCACTGTTAACATGCTCTGTGTAGTTTGAAGTTATTAATAAATGCTTACACTTACAAGAAAACCCCATATACAAACAAAAAATGGAAAACCTATGTTAAGTAGGATTTCGCCATTAAAATACTTGTGTAAATTACTGTGATAATATGTTGGGTGATTTCAAGTATTAACTTATATGAATTTTCGCTTTCGGCTTCCTATAGGTTAGTAGAAAAATAGGAAATTTTGGAATATGAATTTAAGTTTCACTATTGATTTTGCGTAAAGGTTACTTGCAAGATAGGTTAGATGTACAAATATTGGGTTAATGTTATTCACGTAAAAAAAAAAAAAATGTCTAAGAATAATGCTAGAGGTAATATACAGCAGGCATGTTTTTTCAAAAGTCTAATTATTTGGCTTTCCTCCTGTTATATAAATATTGCTCAAATATTTCACCTTGGAATTGCTATCAACTATCAATCAAGGCTGAAGATATACCATTTTTGTATGGTTACCTCCAAGTTAGTACCCTAAACCACTACGCGAGGTGATGGTTAGTTCAATGCTAAGTATAGCTCTGGTTAGCTGTTAATCGAAGGTTGTAATACAAAAATTTGGCCTAACTCCCAGTTAATATCTAAGCAGAACCTTAACCGGAGATCATAATACAGGCCCAGAGAAAGTAATATGCTTTTATAAGAATGCTAGAAGAGATATAACAATAAACAATAGGGGCGGAGAAAATCATATGTATACACACGAGATCTTTTTTGTTTAACAGGCAATTCTTGTAATGGGTGATCTGATTCCATTGTGTTCATAGTACTCCGAGATATTTATCTTTTAGCAGGCATGATAATGCATGTGGATCTGTCTGAAACTTTGAGAGGCAGAGTACAATCTTCACCATGTCAAACACATCAAACAAATTTTTAAATAACCTGAAGTATTATCTGTTTTATACGTATTATAAAATTTATTTCAATAAAAATACATGCTTCAAGGCACCTGAATAAAACAAAAAAAGTTTCAAAATGTCTGTGGGAACAGCATCTTGTTTTGTCTTATATAATACAGATTTCAGTCATTGCTCCGGACGCACTTCAGCCTTGGGCTTATTGTGCTACCTGTATTCTTTTAAAGCCAATTCATTATGCCTCCACGTTTTACCAAGGAATACAATCTCATAACAGATGTGATTTCAAGTTCTTCTGGTTCTAAAAACATTTTCCAAAAGCAATATATCTCCTATGAGCCAAAGCCTCACAAGAGCATATAATATGCTGGGCTGTTTCAGTTTTTCTTGCACAATCTGCAATCTAAGTTACCCTGAAACACTCCCATCATGCGAACAGATAACTGAAATGCTTCATCATTTTCCAAAATTACAACACAAACATTTTCAGAAAATCCTCCCAACTACTATTTCAATGGGAAATGTTTATTTCTGACTTCCTCAAAAACAGTACAATACAGTTTTGATTCAAATGTGACTTAATTAAGATATTTACTTGACCAATAACATGTAAATCTTAAATTTCCTGTAAACAGTCTGTGAAGTTCTCTTCATTCCAAATGAATTTAGAAAGAGACAAAAGCTTACTAAACAAAACATGTAGATGTCACTAAAATACAAACTTAATATCAAACTTTTTTGTTCAACTAACCATTTCCTAAATATTGGTCATCATTGCTTTAAATTTTCAAATACATTGGAATCTGATTTATTCAGATTTTTTTCGTGCTTTTTTTCTTTCTTTCTTTTCTTTTTCACGTTCATCTTTATGTGTGAATTGTTTTTTCTTAGTTAAATGCTTTCTCAGCATTCAATTGTCTTGGCAAGTTATGGCTGAGAAGAATGACCATTCCGTATTCCAGCTCCATTAGCAGTGAGAAAGGAATATCACTTTCTTACCCATCATTCAAGCTGTTCCTTGTTCCTGAGGTATGTGAAAGACAGTATCCCTACTGCTACAAATTCATTCTTCTGGTTTTACAGTTCTCCACTTCTCCAATACATATACGTTGGCAGTACATATATAACTTGAAAGACGTATTCTTAGAAAGAGATATTCAAGTGTACAGGGTTTTCCGTTCCTCTTCCCACTACATTGTCATTCATATGTTCAAGTGAAAACTTTATTCTGACACCCCTTAGTGTGTGTGTTCATCCCTTATAAAGTGAACAACTCACTGTTGTACACTGCAATGTTATTGAGTTTTTGTTATTTGTGAATATGAAATGGCATCAAAGAGGAAGAAAGAGTTGTTTCCATGGATAAAAAAATTGGATGCACTTAATAGGTGCATTAACTTAAAAAATGTTTAAAATTACTGCTGCTGAACTAAGTAATATAAAGTTGATAAATCGGGACTTTTTTACTGGGTGCTACCCAACAAGTCATTAGCTTCTAAATTAAATGGCTCGCAAAATGCTTTAAAATTAACATGCACCAAATTATGTCAATGGCTTGCAGTAATGTGTAGGAAAGATTGTTCTGTTGAAGTCAATAAACATTAAACAGGTTATTTATATGCTTGCAGCTGCTCAGGAACATGTTGCCAAACTGACAATTAAGAAGTCATGGGAAAAATATGGCCAGTTATTTCTGAATAGGTGTTGCTTTGGACAAACTATAACAAAATGACTTTGCAGTCATTTTCAAACATTCCTGGTTGTTAAGACAGAGACATTAACGATGTGAATGCCAGGGTATAAACAAATTGATGGCTATAGCATGATAAAAGATGACAAAATTATTGCCACATGTGTGTCTGCAGATAATGAAGACAATAGCAAAACAAAGCAACTGGTGCACAAACTGGAAAGGTGATGCCACACATGGAGGCAATAACAAAGCTGGATGAAGCTTATAATGTCAAATAGAAACAACTTCTGCAGAACTGATGTTGGTGAAATGCCTGCACAATCCAGTTGCATATAAACATTATAGGAAATTAACACTGAATACACTTACTCATTACTTTCATGATACAATAGAATGATTTATTTGCCTATGGTGTGCAACATTAAGCAAGAGAAACAATATAGCCTAACAGTGTTTAAATGTTTGTAGTGTTTTATACAGATAATTTGTGAAAATAAATGGTATACAGTAGTAACTTTACCCTTGAAAGTGTAAATTGCATTTCTGAGCATATTATAGACCTATTCTACTTTACTCCACAATATCTGAATTTTTGCTAATCCAGACCATTTCAGTTCCAGCTAATCTGGATAAATGAGGTCTACTATACCTACATTTTTTTGAAGTGCTAAGTCACCATGTATTTGTTTCTTGTGATCATCGAAAGAGTAGAATAGATAATTTTATAAGGAGACAGTAAAAGAAACCAGGAAAGCTCTGAAAAGAGATAATATCCCTCCTGCTCCTGGTCATCTTGTTCTTATTTCGGTTCTTGTCACTATTCCTTTGATTTGACTCAACTAACGCAACTACTCTGTAACTGGAACCAATTTTTTTTGTCACATTATAAAATCAGATATTTGAGGTCATGCGTGATTCATCACTTCAACACAAATGCTTGCCTCTGAAAACTCTTTTAATAAAGAAACAAGCAAACTCTCTTACAAGTATGCTTTACTACAGCATCATAGAGAAAAGTTAAAATACCTAATATAAAAATTGTAACATCCGTGGTTTAGCTGCACTGAAGGGGGAGTTTCGGGGGCATTGAAATGCATATTCCAAAACAAATATTTATAATGATCTTATAGAGTGCCAAAAATAAAACAATTATGTGATTCTAAAGAGGAATGTGCATATTTAAAATTTACTATGGATTATTAAAAATAATACTATAGGATAAGGTTGAAAAGTGAGACTGAAATAAAAAATAAATATTTAAATTTTCAAATCCAACCTTATTCACCACTTGATGTTTTATTTTCCATAAGATAAACACATGCCAATGCAACAATTTAAATTTCATGATGGAATCGACCAAACTGTGGTAGTTATATTATAAAAACTAAGGATGATTTATGCCTAAGGTTTAAAATCACATTGACGTGATGCAATGGATGGAAGACATGGATAGCAACTGCGCACGGGCATGCCACTTGATGCCTACAATGAAAGTATGAACTCTTCTCATGGCTTTTCTTCTGGTTGGAGGTCAGTATTGAATATGTGCCTTTGCAGCTGGATATTGACAAATGTGAAATAAATTATCAAATTTAGTTGTAGCTGATATGATATGTGATCACTGTCATATGAAGATATATAAAATGACTAATGAAGAACAAATCAAAACTTGAGGGGAAAAATCAGGTGAAGAGAAACAAAAGAAAAAAAAATAATTATCAAGGATGTTAATGAGTTTGCAAAAAATAAACCATCATGACGAACGTGAAATGAACAGTGTTGCAGTTTAATATGAAAAATGGTTTGTGGAGTCCCTGTTCAAATTATCTAGACGATGTGAAAAATGTCAAGGGAGGTAATTACTTCAGATAAATTCATTACCGGAGAAAAATCTAATGGAAGAAGTCGTTTATAAAAGTGGAAAACAAAAGACAGAGCACAGATGATCCTGATAAAAGCTAACACTGAAAAGCTTACCAATAATTTCTTTATTTGTCTGAAAAAATTTAAAGCACACAACTTCACAGCAATAGCTCAATTTACCTAAAACATCCGTAAACAGCAATCTAACATGTGGAATTCATTGTTATTAGTGACTATTCTGAAAATTACACTTTTGTTATACAGGATGCCATACAAGGATACCACTGGAACAGGTCTCAAGCAAATATCCATCCATTTGTCATTTACTACATAAAAGCTTATAGTAATAATGATCTGGAATGTACACATTATACAATTATATGAGATTATTTAGTTCATCTTTTTCAAAAACAAACTGATTACCTATTTACAACAGCAATTTTCACATGTACCTATAAATAAGATTTACTATTTCAGCGATGGGGCTGCAGGTCAATGCAATCTGTTATGTTATTGGACAGATTTCTAAGGTGTCATTAAAATAGCATTTCATTCACAACCGAAGAGGACACGAACAGGCAGCCCAGGTTTTAAATACACAGAGATTTGTGGGACTGAAAACTGTGTCAGGGACATACAGCATCCACAGTATGATTCCAGTTTCTGAGAAAAAGATTACCATAAAAACATTTTCCGATTCGTGTGAAATCCCTCAAGAAGTTATCCTAAGTTCCCCAATGTCTCATCGTGGGGAGGCTATAAAGTCGAATGAGTTCAACAGCAGCGAGTTTGGTTGGTTGTGGACTACACGCCTTGGTCCCACTCAGTTACTTGTATTTTATAACTTGAGTTCCTAATGCAGTTCTGTGTTGAAACTTTTACAGCTTAAATAATATGTTTATCTCTATTTAATTTTAAAATTTCATCAAATTAAAAAGTTGTTTTGGAGTTATAACATTTTAAATTATTCACGTGTATTCTTCTCAACAGAAACTAAATAATATAAACTTAATGTTTACTGCATAACAACATTTCATATCCACACTTTTCAGAAACATAAGAATCATTTTTGTGGATGCTCTTGTAGAGCCTTGAGAAAATTATACACAGATGCATGTTTTCAGACAACCACAAATTTCATATGCTCATAATTGCCATACTATCATTAGTAATATTTTCATACTCTATCTGGCGTATGCAAGCAATGTGGAAAGTAATATTCTAAAATATTTTCACATTCCAAGATGTGGTGGTTTAAAGCCATACTTATTTGCATGAATTGACCTTGTATTGTATAGGTTAGGGTTCTTTCTTGGTATTGCATTACAACCCCTATACTTTGCAGAAGCCTGATGCTCTGTATATTCTTCAGTACCAATTTGAATTTACCCAACTGGTGGACCAACTGTTTCAAGATGTGAGATTACAGCAAGAAAGACATTGCATCACCTTTGACCTGCCATCTTGGCAGTTGTTAACAGCTCAAGCAACTACCGCTCTCCTTGGTGGTAAAAATAGCATGGGCAGAGATTTTTCATCAGCTACAATATCTATACGAAGGACATAGGATTCATTATCATTTGCTGCATGTTAGAGGGCACAAGTTTCAATACAACATTTTTGTTGCCTTGTAAGAAATCCCTTGGTTGCCCTTAGCAAACTTGGGCTATTTGTGAAGGCATTGTGATGCTCTGCAACTATGACAAAGCAAATTAATTTACATATATGTGCTAGCAGTTTGCATTTTGTTTTGTGGCAGTGGTATACAATTATGTGAACCTTTTTTTGTGTGTGAATTTCGTAATCACTTCTGTTGTTGACAATGGGCACACTATTTTTCGTTGCCAAGGGGGAGATGTAGTGTATAAGGGAGATATTTATTAGTTTGCTATATATTTAATAACAATGGATGTTTCCTTAATAGTCTTTAGAAAGTTTGAAAGCTGTTAAAACACAAAGTAGGAGTAGAGGATTTCAGTGCCTTACAGTATAGTCTCTATGATTTGCTAGTGGTCTGAGGCATGAGAGAGGGAATCTTGGTCTTGGAGGGGGGACATTATATTAGGCAAGGAGAAAGACCAAAACGACAGCTAACATTAAGTCACAAATCTTGGCAGTGTGACATCATATACAAGTGCCTTCTTCTCCCAAAGCAATGAGGAACATAAAAAATGTTTAACTACTAAGGAAGTACTGTAAACCTCATCAATGTTTCTAATACTTTTCAATCATGTGAAACTAACTCTTCTTATTTACAGCTTAACTCTTTTTACAAATTCCTTGCCTTCCTCTCACAGCTGATCTACTGTTAATATAATGCAATTGATTCCCCAATGGCACCTGGGGTTGTCACAGTATGTACATTACTGTACAAAGTAGTTATAACACATACCAAACCTTAATCATTCAATGTAAACGATTCAACTATGCAGTATTTATTTTATTTACCTTTTGCATATGGTCATCTGATTTTGCCATTTGTGCAAAGTAGTCATCTGGTCTTTTTGTTTTGACTCCTAAATCCTTAAGACGTGGAACGCCTATAAGAACAGCAGCCTGTGCTTGGCGATGGAACATAGTTTCTCTTTGGAAATCATTTAGAACTGGATCATCTGCAGCTGAATTCTTTTTGGATTTACCAATTTGCATTTTCTCTTCCTCCTCTTGCAACTGTGATAAAGAAAGAAAACAAGGAGTCAAGCAAGAATCATAAATATATTTGCTAGTGGTTAAAACTCCAACATAACAGCACAGCCAATTATTTATCATCACATCTGTGGTATTGTGGTTCAGTTTGTTAAAATGCATTAATCCTCTACAAAGGTTCTTAAAGTTTTAAAGTCCGAGTTGCGGTGGTATTATTTATAATGTTTGTGTATTTGTGTTTACTCCACGTGGTGAAGCCATCTTGTGACGTGATTCATTTGTTAGGTTTGTTAGCTCCATCTGGTGTTAGCAATTTGCGGCAGTATTAGTGTTTGTTTGCAAGAATGCTACTGTTATTTTATTAAATTTTGGTTCTCTGTCCTCCGGCTAGCTATGATCTTTTGGTCAAGCACTTCTCTTTATACAGGTTGTGTAAACGGAAAGGAGTCTCTTATCCAAAGATAACACTGATGAAAGAATTTGTTTTACACTTTTATTGTCGAACACATTTACTATCACATTTACACATTGATCTTGACACTCGCCAAACTGAAACTGTTATAATAACTTCATTACTGATAATTCTTAATTCGCGTACTTCAACTTTTTTGTATAATTAACTTTACAACATTTGAGATTTTTCATAACTCTTCTACACGTAACCTGCAAATTGATAGCCGACGTGTACCGTACAAATATTTTCGACGAACTGACGGGGTCTACCTGTAATCTAGCCCTTTTATACTCATACACCCCGATATGCCTAAAGATTATAACTGAGTTGCTATTGGCTAATAAAACGCGCCAACATTAGTGTCTATTTTTATATCCAATGAAAATTATGAACACATATGCTCTAGAAAAAATGTTCCAGTAAATTCTAAAGTAAAACGCGCCAATATTACGTAACTTCCTCGTCCCAAATAATGATAAACAGCTCACCCCCTCACTGCATTATTGCACGCTATTATTGTCAGTTTCAGTAAGGCCGTATAAACTTACTTCTCAACAATAATTACAATCAACAAACATCTCAAATCAATGTCACATAAAAATGCATATTCACACTATAATCATTCTTTACATTTAAATAATTTGTGATACAAATTACTGCATCAGACTTCAATAAAAGCTTCACTTTAATTTTGTAAATTTTATGTTATGAGAAAACAGAATACATTTTTTTAATACTTCCCATAAAAAACATTTTTTCTGCTATGTATAGGTCACATATGATACTGTGAGGGCACTCCTGCTTTTTCAGGGCAAATAGTGGTTTCAGTAGCAGTTGACATGTGACTGGCTTGTGAGAGGCATGTACTCTAAGCCTACCAATATTCAGAACTCTAATTGGGACAAGATAGAATTATCTAGAATTACCCCTTCACCTGGCCTGGTGTTATCTCTTTAAGAACAAGCCGGATAAAGTCACACCCCTATCAGGGGTGAGATTTGAACACCAATGGAGGGAATACTTAAACAACTATTAGTTGAAGGGTGTGAAGTCTGAATGGAGAAAATGGAGGCAGAAGTGAAGTAGAATGTAAAAATAGAAATGAACAAAATGGAGAAAACAAATCCAAACTCAGTTGGGACAGTGATAACAAAATGACTGAAATTAAATCTGAACTCAATCTTGACACTGACTATGCAAAATCTGAAATAAACACCACTGTCAACGATCGAAAAGATGACAGAAATTAGATATGATATGGAAGAAAAAATTAATGTTGTGGGAAAGTGTCTGGATCAGCATTAAAAATGGTTAGAACAAGGCAAAGGAAAACAAGTGGGTACTAGATACCACAGTAGAAGAGATGCAACCAAGGCCATGCTGAAGTTATAGAGTGTTCCATGATTACAAAATCTGGTTGTGCAAAAACAGTGAAGCCTCCAAAGTTTGAAACCACTTCATCATGGGTGATGTTTAAGAGGCAATTTGAGGTCATTACTACTCACAACAGAATGGGCACCAGCAGAGAAAATGACATATCTTTTGGCTACCCTGCAGGGGCGGGCAGCCAAAACATGTTTTAACTTTTAAGCCGGAGCTTGGCTGACTACCTAATCAAAGCTATAGAAGGGAGCAATGGAGAAATTGCCTATTTGCCACTTACCAGGCCCAGCTGAAGGCAAGAGTGTAATTTGGCAAAACCTTGTAAGAATTCGGCACGCAGGTAATGTGGTTGCAACATCAGGCAGATTTGGCACCAGATTTTATTTCCAGAGAGGCAGCCCAGACTTTTGTCAGCAGCATCATAACAACGATCTCCCCTTTGAAGTGGTACAGCTGATAGCTGGATAAGCCATCCCAGTGCCACACAAAATTGTTACCATTACGAGTGACAGTGGAGCTATAAGATGCTCACCTTTATAATACCTGTTGCTAGAGACATCACAAGCTGACTGAACACCAAGGAACTGGAGGCAAGCGAAATAGTAACTTTGTCCAGGAGGCAGCTGAGAATCTTTCTCAAGAAGAGAAGCAAATCCTTAACCTACTTGCCAAATCCCACCACAACATTAGCCTTTGAGAAGACTACTATAGGTACGAGGGTCATACTGAAAGTTTTTAGCTGTTCCCAAAAAACACAACTAAATTTCTAAACTCTTTCACATTTTCTCAAAGTAGTCCCCAGCGACACAAACATTTGCCCAAACCACTTTGCAAACATTTCTTGCCACATGTTTTCTTCGACACTGTTCACAGCCTCCAAATATACACTAATGGCTTCACCATCTGATGTAAATCGGCATCCCTGCAGCTGTTCCTTCATTTTGGGGTACACAAAAAACTCACAGGGGGCCAAGTCTGGTGAGTAAGGTGGATGTGGTAGCACCCTCATACCCTCTTCATTCAGGAAATCCATTGTTCTGACAGCAGTGTGAGAGGAGGCATGTCATGGTGCAGGAGATGCCCCTTCCATGACCTTGGCTGCTGTTTCTTCCACCCTCTGGAAGGTAGGACTCGGTGTACCATAGCACAGTGACTGTGCGTTGGTTCTCAAGTGGAATGGTTGCTATGGGACACTTTCTTGAGAAAAACGAGGCGACCATTTCTTTCCCAACACTTCGGCCTCTCTTGACTTTTGTTGGAGGTGGTTCATCTTCAAAACACCAGACATGCAACTGCTGTTTAGTTTCTGGATCATAAAGGTATATCCAAGTTTCATTGCCTGTAACAATGTTATATACATCCCAACCTTCACCAGAATTAAATTTTTTTAGTATAAATTCGCACCAATCCACCCGGATTTTTTGATGATCGCTGAGGGAATGTGGGACCCAACACGCACATCTCTTGGTGAGACCAAGATGATGATGCGCAATTGTTTGTGCTGCTGTTGATCCAATGTTTAATGAATTCTCTAACTCAAGGAATGAGATATGCGGATCTTCTTTCACCATTTTCCTCACAGTTACGGTGTTTTCGGGCATAACTGCAGTTTGTGGCCTACCTGCATGAGGCTCATCTTCTAAGGATTCTCTCCCCCTTTGAAATTCACGAAACCAGTTTCTAACTGTGGCCAGTGAAGGAGCAGGGTCCCCAAAAGTTTCTGACAAAGTCTGGTGACTCTGCTTGGGGTCTAACCCCTTTTTGAAATCATAATAGATCACTCGAAAGTCACGTCTGGACAGTTCCATCTTTCATAACGCACTGGTCAACAGATGACGTAGTACTCTCCCCCCTTGCTACTCAACGTTTACAGACATCGCAATTGGTTTTCCGGGCCATCCTAAATAAACATCAGGCTATCAGATGCACATAGTGGCAACTTCCACCCATGGTGTATTGCGACAGAGCTAAAAACTTTTAGCATGCCCCTCGTACACTGATGCATCGACATTGGTATTGCTCGGGCAAAGCAGAAGGAAATAGATAACCAAATAGCGAACATGAAGACCAGAGGCATAACAGAGAAATTTGAACAGCCCGTGCCTCTTGCTGGTGATGCTAGTGGTAACCAAAGATGGAGATCTGCACTTTTGTGTTGATTATTGCAAGCTGAAATACGTCACTAAGATTATTTCTGCTGCCAGAAGTGATGGTGCTTTAGACTAACTGACGCAGGCGCACAAAAAGGTTTTCTGCCAAACTGAATTTGGGAGACTGGCAAGTGACACTTCCTCACGAGGATAAGACAATGCTTTCTACTGTACACGAACAAAGTAATGCCTATGGACTCTGTAACACCGCTGCAGTGTTTCAGAGACTCATTTAAGTCCTTGATAAGGGTGTCATTCCTATGATGTTTTCCCACCCTCTATCTTGAAGTCATTTTAGAGACAAGACCTTCAAGAACCAACTGAGTAGCCTAAGGAAGACACTACACCAATTCAACCTCAAGCTAGACCCAAAGAAACCTTTGCTTCTCGTAAAAGAGGTGCGCTACCTGGGATACATTGTAAGTTCTGATGGAGTGGCTGTGAACTCCAATAAACTACAAGCCATCCAAGGAGTACTCCAGACTGAGGAACAAATAAGAATTACTACAGTTCTCGAGTCCCTGAAATTCATTGTGGGGTATGCAATCACCGCCAAATCACTGACAAAACTGACAGAGCAACAATGAGCCTTCCATTGACCTGACTATGCAAAGTTGATTTACCAGGCCTTGAAGAGCACCCTAAACATGGTCCTGGTTCTAGGATATCCCATCTGCAGTAATCATTATTGACATAGTTGCCAGTGATGTCAACATTGCAGGTGTCCTGTTGCAAGAGCAGGACAGAATATTGGCCTATTTCAATAGAACCTTGTCAAGATTAAAAGGCACTATATTGTTGCTGTAGCTGTTAGCATTTGTGGAGACCCAGAAGCAGTTTCAAAAGTACCTTCAAGAACGGCAGTTTCACTTCTGAAATGACTATTCTGCCCTAACCAGCTGTTGGGCTTTCAGGGCTTGAGTGTACCTGCTGGGTCCAAAGGCAGCATGAGTAGAACTTTACCTTGGAGCGCTGAAAAGAAATTCCAACACGAATGCCCTTTATGGAATACCAAGTCTGCCACTGCATTAATATGGAGATGGAGGAGGGTGTTGCAGCCTTAGGTCCGGTTAGAGTGTAACTTAGACTTTGAGGAGGGGAGCAATGGAAGGAATGAACTTGAAAGATAAAGAATCTGGAAGACAACCTGCCTGGGTGTGACCATCAGATGCTCAAATTATAAGAGCTATTAGCACAAAGAGACTCACTTGTAGTCAGAAACAATGTTTTAAAGACAGTGTGGGAGTCTACAAACAGGAAAATCAAAGTGGAGCAAGTAGTCCTCCTAATGAGAAAGGTAAAGAAAATTGTCGAGGAGAGCCATGCCAAAGAGCACCTTCATGTAAACACCTTCGAGAAATTGCATTGCCGATTTTACTGTTACATCAGCGAAGTGCAGTTAGTCATGGGCCATAAGCGTACAGCTCAGGAGTTCCACAATGACCAGGGAAACAATTTCAAATTCAACCTAATGCGAAAACTTTCCAACGCCTCTGGGTATAACTCCACTTCATCCACAGTCGAATGGACTGGCAGATATATCAAGACAATAAAGAAGCACCTGCGGAAAGTGGTATCCAGTCATCAATTAGATTGGGATTGCATGTGCCACTGTACCTCCTGGTATACCAAGTCTCAATGCACGAGTCCATTACCATGACACCTGCCAAGATGGTGTTCAGGAGAGAAGCTATCCATGGCACGCTTTCTGATGCAAATCAGCCAGCAATGGATTTTGTATAGGTACTAGAGGACAAGCTGAAGGGCATCCACTATTGAAATATATCAAATTCTCTGATATTTCCCTTTTTTCCAGGCACACAAATCATTTTCCCCGACATACACAGACTAAATATGAACTTGTACACAAAGCTTTATGCCATGACAGCTTCTTTTAAAAACTTCATATCCAAAGAATAAAATGCACAATGCAATATTTATTAAATTTATTTTAAATGCAGTACATTTATTATTTAAACGAGGAAATTTCTTCACCTATAACTACCAAAGACAGTAAGCTTCCATTACTTTCCTTTTATTTCTTTTCAACTCTTTCAGGAAGAAAGCAGCCTTTCTCTTTCTTATTTCACAAGCACCCTGGACTTCTGGCTCTTCATGTTTTTTTTTAAGTTTTTTTTCTTGCAGCATGAAGCATGTTCGTATTAATGAAGACATTTTCAAATCCACCAAGAAATCTCCAGAACAAAGAAATTGACAGAAAATAAGAGAGGAAGGCAAGTTTAAGCATGTAAAGGACTCTATAAAATGATTAATAATAATCTAATGATTATCTTATTCTGAAATAGTAATGGTAGGTAGCATCAGTCTGTTGGCATAGATTTGATGCCTAGTCAGGAAGAGTATAGGAGGTCAATAAAATGGACATATATATATAGCTTTGCTTCTGCACTGCTTTAGATATCAACCAAAAGCCTTTCCAAAAGAACCCATCTGCAAGCATCTGGATGGGAAACTCAGATGTAAGGAATTTTCTATGCAGGATGTACAAAGAATACATCAGAACTTTTACAATCAAACAGATCATATGTAGCAGAACAATTTTATACTGCAAAAAGTCTCCAGTCAGTTCTGCAAAAAGAACACTCAACATAGATAACCACAGAAAACAAACGAGTACTCAGTTTGTTTTACCCAAGAAAGACAATACAGTTGAAAATCTTAAAGAGTGTGTTGGGCAGTATTTTTGAGCATTTTTCAAATTGGTAGAGATAGATTATACAGACTGCATCAAAAGCATTTTGAAAAAGATACAGAACTTATTGAAACGAGAGGAGGCTACAGGGGCAAACACAAAAATATAAAGAGAAAAAAGACACTGTAATTCAACACATAAAAGTTCAAACCACTTCAAAAGGGCATTATTCTAGGGACAAGAAATGCTGCAAACAGTATCTACATAGTGAACTCAGTGTAAACAAAATGTGGTCATGATCATTGTACAAAAAAGAATAACCAGAGGAGCTTCATGCCAAATATGACTACTACACAATGGTATTCAATAACGATTTTAATATTGGCTTTGGAACCCCACATGTAGACAAATGTTCCTAATGTTCACCCCTTGAGAACAGGATCGAAATTACAAGAAGAGATTGACAGCCAACTTAACCTTATACCCCCGCCGCTGTAACGTTGCACTTGACAGCTAGCATTTAAGTTGGTACACTCGCAAAAAAACAGATGAAAAGCTTCAACCGTTTGACTTCCTAAGCCAATCACAAGGCAGCATTCCGGATGGTCGATGACAAAGCGCAACCGGAACTAGAATCGGCTCTGTTGCCGGATGTAACTATTCCCTACCACATGCTTCAGTTTGTGAATCTCTAGCACGAGCGTCGGGTTGTTCTTTGCAAGCTACATATTGTTCATTGTTATTTATATTTGTGGTTATTGTTTGATAGTTTTGTTATTGTTTGTTTATACATA
Organism: Deroplatys truncata; assembly: GCA_030765065.1. Lineage (NCBI taxonomy): Eukaryota > Metazoa > Arthropoda > Insecta > Mantodea > Mantidae > Deroplatys > Deroplatys truncata. Next base: position 32,439,313 of record CM060976.1, read on the forward strand.
TATATATATATACATTTATCTATTTTATATATACATATATTTCATTCATATTATTTATTTAAACAAAACTTAAGTGTGACAATGTCTGAAAAACGACGCTGATCGCCGAGTGATGATTAATGAAGTGAAAATCCTTTGCGTCGAGGTGTGCCACTTAATAGTCAGGCATTGGAACTATTAAGGAGAACCCGGGAATTCTTTGAACAGGAAAAGGAGTACGTGAAGCTTCATGGCAATCCCTCTATTCCTGCTGATAAAGCTGTACAACGAACTGCAGCAGCTGTTGGGCTAAGCACGAGAACTGTTATTCACAAGGGAGTGAAACTCCAAGAGAAAGAGGACAAAATTCCTGAACCATCTGGAACGCAACAGGTATTTCTATCAATTCCAGGGAAGAAAAGAAAGCAGCCTCGTCCAGTCACAAATCTTGATGCTTTCCAATTAGACGCCATACATAGACACATTTATGCCTATTATCATAGAAAGGAGTATCCGACCATACCAAAGCTGCTTATATCGCTTATTTTCAATTAACAATAATAATACAAAATAGTTATTATTCATTGACGTTCGCTACTTACGTACTCTTTTTTGTATGCGGCTTAGACACGACAGAAAGGAGAACAATCAGCTGTTGTTGTTTACTAGCCACTCTGGCAACGTCGCAACCACAATGTAGCCAACCTTACGCGAAACCACACGAACTGTCAAGTGCAAAGATACAGTGGTGGGGGTATAGCTATGACTGGCAAAAAATCTGGCATTCCAAAAGTAACTGACCAAGCCAAGTATTATGCATGGCAGCTATACTTGTACAACTTTACAATCTGAGGTGCTCAAACATGGATGATTTCAGTTCTGTTTATATTCTCTGATGGGTGTGGTAGTCAGAATAAGAATAAACACTGATATGAGTGGTTCTCCACTGGTTTCTGAATGAAGCACCTGCAAACATTGAGAAAATTGATCTGGTTTCCCATTGTGGGACACTCATTTATTCCCCTGATAGGATAGTTGATAACATATACAAATCCAGAGCCACAGTGTCACTGAAAACCATCTGGGTTGAAATAATCAGTAGGTTTGCTACAGTGATCTTTTTGGGGAAAGGCTATCCACTGCATGACTGGAAGGATTATCCAGACCAAGTTCTAAAGAAACCTGGAAATTGGCATTTCCAGTTCTAGAAAAGTAAAAAGCTTGTTATTACAAAGAGTGTTAGCAAAAGTTGTCTTGTTCAAGAAGAAGCCGGATGCAATTCTGAGTCATGTGAGCCAAAAGCTTGAACAAAAAAGCCAAGGAATTTCAAGAAGGGTCCTACTCCAAACTGCCCAAGGATGTCAACCTTAGGAAGCTAAAATCAAAGATGTCAAAAGACTTCTGGAATGGCATTTTGGGGAAGATTAGTCCCAGAATGCTAACTCCAGCTTCTATACCCAAGTTTTCAATCGGCAGTAAGGCACTGGTATTATAGGTTGGAATGCAAATGAGGATAAAGATGCAGATACATTGGGCTTTAAACTGATGGATGACGAAAAGTTAGAGGTTTTGTGTTATACTCTAAGGGTGGTGTGCACCAACCTGGAGTAAGCTCTACTTTCGTAGTAAACTACTATTCAAGTCAACACTTGGCGACTTCCATGCAAGAGTAAACTACTTCTGAAGAATTTTACGCCTTTCAAATACTCCCAGATTAACTTACCGTAGAAGTAAATGTCGGAGAGCACCATCATGTAGTATGTTACTACGGAATTAAATAGAGCACAAATATAGGTTAGAATTTACTCTTGCACCTGGATGGAGTAACTAACCTGTCGAACTAGAATACTGTATTGTATTTGGAGGAAGATATTTTTGACATATTCATGAAATATTTAGATAACATTGATGATCTCGACAAAAAAAAAAAAAAAAAAAAAAAAACAACGGAACTGCGATAGTGCTATGCAAAAACCATATGATACTTATACAGAGAGAGAGAAAGTTTAATGAACATTTCAGTATTAGGAAACAATCTTATACACGTCTTTTGAACCTGCTTCGAGAACATTTCAACAAAACTCAGACACAAATTCAGCTCTATAATCCAAATTGTAATTATTGTTATGCGTCCTATAAGTGTTTCATACCGGAATATTTCAGAAGCTTGAGCCGGCATTATGATGAATTTAACGTAATGTGACAGTTTTACACTGTATTACATGGAAATATTTAGAACTGTCTTAATGCGATGTAACTTAACAGTTTGGCATCAAACTATTCCTTCCCGTTACGTCAGGTTTGATTTCACATGGTAATTAGAACCAATCGGTACTAGCTCGAAGTAATACAAGAACTATGAATTAAGAGTCATTCCCATTATGTTAATTGCATGCCAATTATACCTTTAGTTTACCAGCATTTTCATGTCACGTTAAGTAAAGTTCATCGTAATCCCGATATTACAGGCGATCTTATAAATAAACGTTCATCACGCGTCTGCTGGCTGTGTATTTCACTGCGTTGTTAGAGCGCTTTTGAGGTTAAGAGAAAGGTACCTACATGTATACATGAGTGTTAAGAAAATAAAAGGCAATTCTTCTTCACTCTCACAGATTTCCCACATATTGTGTGTGGAATTGACTGCACGCATGTTACTATTTTGTACCCATCTGTGAATATGGTGAACTTTTCCAAAATCAGAAAGATTATTCTCTATCAACATGCAAGTGATCTGTGGTGCAAAATGAAAATTAGAAATATTGTTTCCAGAATTTTAAGCTGCTCTTCAGTACGTTTCCCGTCGCTAGAATTATTAAACTCATCAATCATGACATTCCAGCATCTTTATAACACATTAAGGCTTTTTTGCATTACTTGGGTCTTCATTGCAAAACTTTAATAAAAGTAACTTCCTGTGAATCAGGAACCTAAGCTTATATATATATATATATATATATATATATATATATATATATATATTAAAAAAAAACCTAACCTAACCTCCTGTAAATCAGAAACATAAAAAACTAATAAACCTAAAATAAAAAGTAATTAAGAACACATGTTCCGAGTGTTGGCGGTATCTCACTGGCTTTGAAGAACAACATAATGCAGGTTATTGCACATTTTTTATACTCATATTGTTTAAATGGATTTTCTTTATTTCTACCAACAAACATTTATCTCTTTTGCTGACGTTTCTCCCCTTTTCCTATCACACATAACCTTATTCATGATTGCATCAAGTAAATCACGCAAACAAAACAATACCTTCGAGAGTAATTAGATCTTACTTCCGTAGTCGTAACTAAAAGAGTAAATTGTAATTGAGCTCTCCAATGTTACTTTCGGGGTAAATTGCTCCGGTAGTAACCTACTTCCGTAGTGGGGACTTCTTTAGTAAACGTTACTTCCGAAGCAATTTACTCCAACATGGTGCACACCACCCTAAGAGTACGTAAAAATTATTTTGGTATTATCATATAATGTGCAAATAAAAATATAAGTTCTGTATTAGCGCCAGTTTGTTTTCTAGCAAAGTCAGAATATGTGCTATCAATGCTCAAATATCAGGGTTTGCAAACTACTGTATTTTCAAGATGGGTGCCTAAAGTGTTGCAAATCCTGCCATTACTCTGTGGTTGCAAAATACGTCATTTGCAAATTTTAATACATAATAACTAAACATCCATTAATTACATTATTTTTGAGCTGCATGAAAAAAAAATATATATTTTTTAAATAAGAATCACTCCCCTAGCTTTTGTGGTTAAATTGCTATACTTTTTCCTCATTTTCCAAAATTCTTCTGGCACACAAGTAGAAGTTTTGCAAATGATCTACCTTTTTATTTGTAAAACTTAAGATATTAAAACACTATATTTACATGGTTTATGAAATGGATCTTAGTCCACTTATCACCTTTTTTCTTTTATTTGGGGGGGGGCACGAGGGGAGGTTAGTGTTTTAATGCCTGTTTTTACTACATATGGCACCACATGCAATGGACACTGATGAATGATACATGAAATAATAGTTGGAGAAGGAAATTTAGGAAGGAAACGTTGCAGGCTCAAGTTTAGGATACCTGTCTGATATTTGCCAATTATGAGGGCTGAGGAAAACCTGGTATAAACATAAGTCAGGAAGAAGAATGATCTTGGTGAGGTCTCCGTTCGCAGGTATATGCCTTAACAACCTTCACCTCTCGTGTTGGTATTTAAGCATACTCAGTAACATAGATTAATAGGAACATAGTTCAAACTGAATCCCAATCCCATCAAGATTCTTAATGTATATCCACATGTAAACACAAATCCTTTTCAAACTGCAAAATCACTGACAAATAAAATGGAACTTATTTCTCTTTGTGGATCATTATATTCATGATCTGAGTAGTTAATTTCAATTCTGACTTGCTTTAATAACATAGGATATTTGTAGGTGGAACTGGTGAAATCTAGAGTGGAATCCCAATTGATCTCCTTCTGTATGAAATTTGACATGTAAATGTAGGTCTTGCTGAAAACAAAAAAAATGGAACTTATATCTATGTTATGTGGTAATTGTTAGTAAATGAAAAAAAAAAAAAATTAAGTGTTATCTGAAGCCAAATTTCACTTACAAGTATCCTGAGCAAATAAAGCAAATCAGTGTAGTAAAAACAGTTCGTGACTGTCATAAGTATAGACAATTTAATTCCGATATTGTAACAATCATCACAGTTGCTGATAATTACTTAGTTGCTCACACAATGCCTGTTTGAAATTGGCACATTGTCTTCGAAGCCATAATGGCAGCTTGTGGTGGCTGCAAGAGAGTGAAATCACACTGATTGCAAATACCGGTGCATACATATTACACCTCTTGTTTCTTCAAGTTTAAATCATTTAACTAGTAAATGCTAAATGGAAGTTTCAAATTTGAATATGTTTGTGCAAAACGACAGATAAAAGCTGCAAATGACAGATAACATAACTTCCAGTTAGCTTGGCTTCCAAGACAATATGCCAATTTCAAACAGGCAACTAAGTAATTATTAGTAACTCTGATGATTTTTACAACCCCAGAAATTAAACTGTGCATGCTTATGACAGTCACAAATTGCTTTTGCTACATGGTTGGTTATGGTACTACCAAGAGAGCAAAGGAACTGAAAACCGCCAGCGCAATGTTTTTTTCACTGAGCATGTGGACATGATTCCACACTACTGCTGCTGCAATCAGGGTCACGCTACTGACCGGCTTTGCTCTGCTCTGGCTCCACAGCATTCAGTTGACAGTGATATGATTAGTTCAGTTTATTATTTTGTCCTATATTTAATCGCAAAGTATGTTATGTCTCAGTATATGTTTTCTACTGCTCAGCATGTATTTATTTATTTATTTATTATTCATTTGTGTTAACTCAGCTTGTCAAGCGAAAATATGATTTGCAGAAAAATTTCCGAATACAAAAGTTCCTGACCATACAACAATCCATACATTTTATAATAAATTTCAGGCCACAGGAAGTGTTCAGTCTCAGAAACCTAAAAGACAGCTTAGGTTTCTTACCAAAGAAACACTGGATTGGTTATCATTTGGAGACTTCCCCCCAAAAATCCTTAAGTATCTTTCACAGCAAGCAGGCATTTCTCATGGCTCTGTATGAAGAGCTACTAGTTGAAGTTAAATTCATATAAAATAACTGTGGCACATGCTCTTCAAGCAGATGAACATGTAATTACGCACACATTTTGTGAGTGGAGTCTCAATAGTGTATACAATGATGAAATAGAGCCATATTTAATATTTTTCTCAGAGGGGCTTAGCTCCATCTTTATGGCTGTGTGTGTACACAAAGTAATCATTATTGGAGCTCTGACAAACCTAATATTATTCTTGAAGTACCCCTCCATGACGAAATGCACCATCAGCAGAGAAAGAGTTATAGGTTTTTTTTTTTTTCTCGAGTCAATAGTTGATGCCCCTACATGCATGAATACAATTTTGGCCCCCTATTTTTAGAGAGATTAACAGACAAAGGGCATGATTATGCCTTTTTTTCAACATGACCCTGCCGCAGTTCATACAGCTAACATTTCAATTGGAACAATTTTAAACTGTGTTTGAAGACAGAATTATTAGTAGAGATTTGTGGCCACCTCAGTCTCCAAAACTAACCCCTGCAATTCCTATCTCTGGGATAAATTAAAACAAAGTGTACAAGACAAACCCACACCCCCTGGAAGAATTAAAACAAAATATCTGCCAGGAAATTGCCAGTATTTCTCAATGTGAACCATAGCGAGTGATGGATAGTCTTCTAAAGAGGTACCAAAAATGTATGGACAATGATGGTGGCCAGTTTCAACACCTCCTTTCATAAAGTTGGTAAGTAAAGCCTTTAAAAGTAGTTTTAAATCGTTGTTTGGTTACATCTGTGCCACTCTATAATAACCGCAGAGGGCAACAAGAGCTGATAATGCGAACAGGAAAAACAGCGCAATCAGTTCTTAGTTCATTGGCTCTCCCGACACAAACAAACCTAAGTGGATTTTGTATTCATGTGCAAGCATCATGACACTGGCTGACAATGCACTAAGTACTATGGCACAAAATTCTTCCAAATGCAAATGGTTGCAAGGTAGGGACAATCTTTGCTATTAACCAGGTCAAATACAACCATTTATTTTGCAGAAACCCTAAACTACATGGGGTTCCTAAAGATGAAGGTGACACAGTTTAATTAATAATTGCTGTAAGCATTCAGCCATTCAGCTTTCATTGCACTCAGTGAAATAATACATAGAAAACAGCATCAGAGCCAAGTTGGCAAAAGAAGAGAAGCAGATTTTAAATGCAGTCTTTGATAGCAGAGGTTGATAAGTATATCTCCCTATGGGGGTTAATGGTCCACTCACTTACTGATTTGGCCTTGCTAAACCATATCAAGGGTCAAGACACCATTATATTGAAACTAAATTGTGTTTATGACAGCTAAATATTCAGAGCAGGGTGTAATTTCCACAGCTATACCAGTGCCATAAATCTTTACTGCGCTAGAACCTAAATAGGTTAGTGAAGATACCTTTCCCATCACAAAATGCTGCTACAAGACACTTAAATGTTTTTTCTAATTCATCCTGTAATATGACCTGGCTTGTAATCATGAGGAAGAATAGAACAGTAATTGTTCATTGTTATTACCATATTAGTTTGTGCAAACCTCTTGTTTGTCAGAAAGTAGAATCAGACTTGTTAAATGTTACTAAATCCATTCACATTCTTACCTTATATGCCAATTCTGGTGCAAGTGGTGCCTGCCCATTAACCATGTCCAACCTCTCAATCCAGTGCAGTTTTAATTGCAATTCCTGCAGTTTTCTTTTAAGCTCAACCTGTGTGTAATAAAGAATGCATTAAAATGATTTACTTAATTTGATTTTAAAACATCTACAAATAAAGCTTGTTCACAAAGTTTTCTGCCTCAGAAAAAAAAACCACATGATTTTTAATGCAACTGTTTTTTACTTTTCAGCATAATTTAACTTTCAACTCTTATACACTTGGACCAACGATGCTCTAACTCCTTTATACCTTCAAATTTACAAAATGAGAGTATGTGATTTATGATATCCGCATCTAAGGTGAATATCTATCCAACAAGCTGTTTAGATTTAGGAAGAGGAAAAGGTCACTGGGAGCCGAATTAGTGAATATGATGCAGTTCAAAGTGCAAGTCATGCAACTTTGCAACTGAAATTTAAGTGGACACTGGCACATTGTCTGATGGAAAAGAGCTTTCTTCTTTAACAAATGCAAATATTTGGTCTTTATAGTGCCCTTCAACTCCTCCAGCAAAGTTGAATAATACTCTTCATTGACGTCTTTGGCTTTTAACAGATAGTCTAACACCTCCTCACCAGAGGCTTTGCAAAAAGCAGTGACCATCACCTTTCCTGCTGAAGGAATAGGTTTGGCCTTTTTTGGAGCGCTTTCACCACCTTGACCCCAATGTGGCTAGATAACTAAGGTGAGCCACTCCGGGGTGGGAGCTGCCATTGGCTGCCCGCCTGTGACGTAAGTGAGAGTGAAGATGAGCGCGCGGAATACAAACACAGCGCAGTGAACACACTAAATTCCTCCCGATTAACTCCCAATTGTTTATTATTAGCACTTCTTCCAGTTTTTTTTAAAAGGTATATTATTTCAGAGCATTCTACAAACATTGTGGGCTAGACATAAAGCAAAACGAATGGAAACTGCATTACATTAGTAATATATTTACGTATAAACAAAACTACTGGAACACATCCAGGACTTTAACGTAAACTGTAGGTGCTACAAGAGATTCAAACATACATTACTTTAGTACTAAAGGAAAATTTACAACTACTCTAAAGGAATCGCTAAATGGATATGCTGGTGTATTTTTTTACTGTAAGAAATGAAAACAATAATTCCAGAATGCATTATTCTGTTACAGGATGTAAAAATGAAAAAGACATACCTGCAACATTCCACTTGTACTTGGACCTTCACTAAGTGCATATCCATGCCAATCAGGAATGAACTGCTATGGAACTGCATCTGGGAGCAGAATTTTCTTAACCGGCAAACCTAAAAGTTCACTCTTCAAATCCCGTTTATAGTTACTAGGAAGAAAGTGCACTGAACATACACGTGAATTATCAGCGTTAAATTTGTCAGTACGCTTACAGCGAGACACCCACACGTGCTTTAATTGCTCATTTTTTTTGGAAATGTGTGATAATTCACAACAACCGTTTTAAAACCGTAATTACGGTATTGTGCTACAGCACAATACATTCTACTCTTAACGTTCTTACTCATTGCACACCGACTTAAACACTTCATCAAAGCAGAGAAAACTGAATCTATACTCAAGATTCTAGTTTAAATATGTGTGTCCAACTTATTTGTTGAAGTGGGGGGGTTTACGACTGAGTGATAAGGAACAATGTACTTTCGTACATGTGTTGTTAAGTTGTGAAGTTTCCGCCAACATAGCGAGATAAAGTAGGATAATTGTACGTGACTTTTAAAGCGAAGAGAAGCTCAGATTAATATCTGTTGTCTTTTACGCAGTTGAGTGGCATAATTATTTCAACGGAAATGCTGTTTGCTCTTACAGCCAAAGTTTTAACAACCTTTTTCCGTTCACTGTGGTTCTGTAAAGGATTATATACCTGGAAAAGCTTGCCATTTTCAGGGAACAATACCTTTGGCCCGCATTACATCTGTTTTCATGTTATGAGTCGGCCTACCTGCCAAAAGTAAGTTCTTTATATTCCTCAGGAATGCATATTAAACAGTATATTATTGTGAGCAGAAGCTATTTGAAGACCAAGTATCATATAAGCATGATCCGGTTTCAGATGACATGCCATCTTTTAATTCTTGCAATAAAGGTATTGCTTAAGTGTACATAAATCCTTATCATGGGTCCCATATTAAGAAATATATATTAGGTCATTTTGGTAGTTTCAAGTTTTCTATTTTGGATAATGTTTTTTTCGATATTACATCATTAATTTGTAATCTCTTTGTCCTTTGCCGCTTTATTTGGTAACTTCCTTGCATAAGTATAGAGTATATAAAGATTATTGTTTGGTCTGGAAAGAGTTGCTTGTGGGTGGGGAGATGATTATTGTCAGGGAAACAGGTATAACTACTGTTATGAATTCATGTTCAAAATTAGGGATGAGGAGGTCAGTTTTCCCTTTTTTGCTTAATAAGTGCGTATTGCTCTTATTTATGTATGACATGGACTATGAAATCCTCTTCATTTGCAATAAAGATTGCATATTCTGAGTTCTCAAAAGAGTTAATGCTACACTTTTGTAAGACCTGTTTAAAAACACAATAAGTTAGAAAATGAATTGAAAATATATTTGTTCTATGTTCTTGTTTGGAGAATCTGAAAAGCAAAGAAAATAATGTTCTTACTTGTTTGAAGAATCTGAAAAGGAAAGTAAGAAAAGTTTCTTTTTTTTTTCAGATTCTTTGAACAAGAACATTTTCTCTGCTCTTTTACTTATTTTTTCTTCTTATATAGGAGTTATATCAATATATAAATTAATTTATAACTTTCTGTACACTAATTTTAGTAAATCAAATAAATCTCATTTTAGATAATTTTTTGTAATTACAAAGTCATTTTGAAACAAATGTAGTCATTTTAAAAAAAAAATTAGTCATCAAAATCCGCGCCCTGCTTATAAAACACCGCTCTGACATTTTCTCTCATGTATTTACGTTCATCTCCCCTGTATTTGCTCACAAAATATTGATTTGTTTCGTAAAGCCTCTCCTGCCAGTTTGGCGTGAAATGTGTCCATGTTTTATACAAAATAACGAAAACTAAGATACGAGTAAGTTATTGCACTTTCCTTGCATAAATACTAAATAATATAGGCACCTAATTACAATTGGCAAGTTCCTTAGATCTACCTCCTTTTAAAAAGATCAGTGTAATATGTTTCAATGATCGCCAGTGCAATACACTAATACACCTCCTTTTAACAACACCCACTTTCCTGTGGGTGAAAGCATTACATTTGTGTGCTTTTAAGGGTATTGGTTGCGAGCGTATATTAAAGGATACAGGAAAGGTTGTTCTAAAATTAATATCTCCAAAATATTAAGGCTAGACGCATCCTTGTTCTTACTCTTTCAAGTAGGAAGGATCAAATGGGAACTATATACAATTAACTATTCATGAATTAAAAAATTAAAACAACTTTATACTAGAAATAATTAAGAAACTAGGTTTATATAAGCACATTCTCAGCCTAAATAATGAAGCCAAAATATCCAAATTCTGAACACATCATTCGAATGTACACTACTCTGTTTATTTGAAAATTGGAGGATATTTGCAAGACTTGCTGTGCAGATAACTGTTTTTCAGCATGTGTCCATTATCTACTTCAAGTAGTCGAATTTTATGTGAATTTAATTCATTTTGTGGAGTTACTCTCTTCTGCCAAAATAGTTATATTAATAAAATTCTTTTTAAAAAAATTATTTTAAATATGCATGTCGATTATTCATGCTTTTACCTAGACGCGAAAAAAAAAGTCTCGGAAAACATGCACATATATCAAGTTTTCAGCTATCATGACTTTTAAAACTGCTATGTTTAAGTCATATTACACAATAGCATGATCAACATACAGTTTCTCTCATTAAGCTGCGTTTTTCACAATCCATAAACAAACAATACAATTTAATTTCGAATCAATGTTTAAGACCTGATAGCGTATAACGTTGAATTTTATATAACGTATAACGTATTTTATTTTCGTTGCTAAAATTGGCCGAATGTGTTATTGGTTTCCTTTAACATAATATAATTAAAGTCAAGCAATAGCATAAACTAAGAAAATGGTTTTAAAGCTTGCAACTTAGAGCTTCTGAACAACTTTAATATAACAAATATCTGCTTTATATCTACATATCTCTCTTCCTTTGAATAACATGTATGCTGTAAGTCATCCCTCAAGACCAAATTTCATATATCGACAGCGTTTTAGTGAATATTTCAAGGAGAAATGAAATTGGCGCCAGTTGGGTATTTAGCTGTAAAAAGACAGGTTTGTGTTTATTATTTCCAAGACTAAGTCTAGTTATAGATGCGATTTTGTTTCAAGTAGTATAGGGTCGAAACAGATCGTATAACGAGAATATTATACGAACTTTCATGCCGAAAAGTACGGTGCAGAATACTGGCTAGCTAAAACTTCACTCTCGATGACGTCATGCAGCAGGCGGACCGAAAGCAGTACAAGCAAAAACGATGCGGGAAGAGACCCCCCTGCCTTGACCCATTGTTTGGACTTCTGCTTCATCACTGGCATGTGATGGTGAATTCATATTTTGCAACAGTAGTGCACCATTGCAAAAACTCAATCAAGTTGCACCTAAACATGTCCAAGCACTGCTGTGAGTGTATTCAGATGCAAACGCAGCACCTATCACGCTGCAAACTTTCTCATATGCAAATGTCTGGTGCAAAATATCCCAGATATTATCAAATAAGATCTTGGCAATGTCAGTAAGTTCATGTACCTTAATTCCTTTACCATTTAACAGAATATTGTGAACTTTCGTGATATTTTCTTCAGTTGTAACAGGATATTCTGGATGTTTGTCATAAGAAATAAAAGAATGGTATCCTGCACCCCATTTTTCACTGCAGAAAATGGTAAAGTTCCACTGTAGAAAATGATGGTCAAGAGTCATCAATGCAATCTGATTCCTTTTATTTGGGTTGGTATTAAACCTTTTAATACAAAGCATCATTACATAAACTTCCATTTTATCCATTTTTGGAAGAAACCTTAATCTGTTTATTCTTCAGCAATATAACAACCAAACTAACTAAAGCACAAGTATGAAATTGCACACTGTGCCATTTAAAGGATCTCACTTGAGAACTATCCTTGCTTTTTGATATTGGCAGTCCCATCTCTATGTCAGGCTGAGAAGTTCCTGAACTGCCCTGGTAGAAATACTTACTTTAAGTGGAATTACACCAAGACTGGCATAGGAAGCCATTTAAATGTATTGTTGATCACCTTGTTGCAGCAGAAGGCAATGAAATTTCAAAATCTTAGGCTTAACATTCTGGCAAAGATGGCTCAGGAACCTATGCTGCTTAACCAACTGCTCATGTCATGAAGCAAACTTCTTCCTCATTGGGTTTGTGAACTAACAAAACTACCTATACCTGGGAAGCCAAAATCCTTGTATTGTGTATAATAAACCTCAAAGCACCCACAAAGTTGTGCTAATGGCATATAGTTTGAATGTGTGGTATTATAGGTCAATATTTTTTTGAGGATTATGCTGGTCTTGCACTGACTGTAAATTCCAACTGCTATGTTGAAATGTTGCAAAATATTGTCATGCCAGAACTCCAAACATGAAGTTGAAAATTTGGCTTCAGCAGGACAGTGCTACGCAATATACTGTACTTCAAAACAGGGCTTTTCTCCAATCAATTGATTTCCTGCTTTGAATTGGCCATCCTGCTCTACAGGTTTAACAGTTTTGGACTTTTTTCTATGGGGATACTTGAAGGAAAAAGTTTTGTCATATATTGTTTGCACACCATCGAGGAGTTGAAAGGTGCCATCCGCCATGAAATCAACACCATTCTACAGGACATGATGTGACATGCTATGGAGGCACTTTCACGCCATTTTCAAGAATGAATAAATGTAAGTGGGGTCGCTTAGCTGACATCTTCAAGAAGTGTTCATATAAGTACAATATCCATAAATGCAAATGTACTATTCCATTCTTTTCCCAAATAAAGCAGTTTCACTTTTACTTGATAGTTCTATTTTTCAACTGAAATTGATAGATACATTATGCGCCATCTTATATTTATTCACATTGTAGTACAAATAATATATTTAAATCAATCACAAAGAGATTACAAAAATATGAATGGTAAACCAAACAAATAGAGAAATTAAGCAATAAAAAATCTCGCATATTAAGATAGGCAAGAACTAACCCTGAGCAAACATGAATGTAAGTACAGTTCTAGCACAGTTCAAACGATACAATCACATGAAGGTCAATTTATAGGCATAGAGGTGCAAGCTTATATTGTTTTATTATTGTATATAATTAATAAAATTAATTATACTTTTTTAAAGACCTAACCAGTCTGGGCATTGCTTTTAATACAGTCAGCTGAAACATTCGGTATAAAATCCTGGCTATGACACTGAATTTTTCAGCTGACTCTATATTAAATACAATGCCCAGATGGTTAGGTCCTTAAAAAGTATAATTAATATAATTATATACAATAATAAAGCATACTAATACAGAAACCCATGTGTACCCAGTAATAAAGTATTTGCGAATTGCAAATTGCCATTGAGATTGCTATCTGTGAGATGCTTTGGTGGTCTATCTGGGAAACAACTTGAGTCAGTTGGAGAATTCAATATCGTACCCGCATCTTGTCATAGTAACTCAATAGTTAGAGCAACCACATGGAAAGCAGGAGAACTGTGTTCAAATTCTGACTATGACATTGAATTTTTCAGCTGACTCTATATTAAAGCAATGCCCAGACCGGTTTAAAAAAGTATAGTTAATTTCATTAGTCACATACAATAATAAAACATACTAAAAAAATCTGATGTGTTACACTCACATGACTTTCTCTACTCTTGTACAAACTATTTTTACAAACGCTTATTCTCCATCTACTTCATGTTAATTGAGATAAACATTCGCAGACTCTATCTTATTGCTAAGTTTCTTGTAGATGTAAGGGGAATATATATTTACAAGGGCAATATAGAAATACAGTAGCCTTTAAGCACATACATCTCTCTTAATAGCTGGTTGCTAGGTGCAGCACCATTCCCTTTCCCACAGATTGCATATCCAAGACAAAAAATTGAATAACGAATTCCCATTTGAGAAAATAAGTATTGAAAAATTTAAGGGAATAACAAGCAATATCTCGAAAATGGTTCACTCAATTACAAAAATGTATATGACATAAATTGTGTATTTTAACGCGATCTACATCTTTTGTATAGTAAAATTTTGCCTATCTCTTATGGTTTACCAGTTTACCAAAAGTCGTTCACAATGAAGAATACTTTTGCATACAATCCCAGAAAATTCGAGATATATATTTTATTTGTCATGAAAATATCATAAACATATGATATTTTAATCAAAATCGTTAGAGCCATTTTTGAGAAAATTCAAATTTTCAAAAACTGTTCCATGTAAAGGGTAGTCTGGTGTAGGGGGATTTTCTTGAAAACCTTCGTGTCGCATCCATGGAAGATACTGAACCTAAATACCAAGTTTGGTGTTTATCCGACTGTTCGTTTCTGAGTTATGCTGTTCACAGACAGACACACACGGACATGTTTCCAAAAATGCTTTTTTTGGATTCAGGGGATCTCAAAACATGTATTTCCGGTGAAATCTCGGTATGAAATTTTTGGGTGGAATACAATACTTCCCCTACTTACTATACGTAGTAGAGAAAGTAAAAAGAAACCCATGTGTACCCAGTAATATAGTACTTGTGAATTGCAAGTCGCATTGAGATTGCTATCTCAATGCAGGAAAGCGTTGGATCCTCTATCTCTCGGAGTTTTGCAGTAGATATAAATCATTCCTCTTGCCAGTAAGAAAGATATTTTTCAGTGCAGAAAACCCTTCAAGTCCATGGATAAGTAGTGGGGAATGCATTCATTAGGATGGAGAATCACATTCTTTGCTGCCCACTATGCTTGTTTGTTTCCTGCAATGTCACCCAGGAGAATCAGGTACCTAGACAAAGACCACTTGAAAGCCAGCAAGATACACAGACTGCAATGATCATGGATTTTCTGAACAGGAGGCTGTAGACAATACAGGTCTCAAACAAAGTAGGGCACTAAGGGAGTCAAAAGAAATGACACTGGTTTGCAGGGAGCAGTGGATAAAAATTGTGACTTTAAAACTGGTGTACAATTCTGCACTATATGCAGAAGCTGCCATGTGGGAAGGAATTCTTGTGGTGGACATACGTGTTACTGACCACAGCATATCTTACCCTTTAAATGTTTGAGAACCATCAGTATACATGAAATGGTATCCAAGAAATGTGTTCATCAAAGCCGCAAAATCTGTTGTATAATGGACTCGGCAGTTGTGTCCTTTGGAAACCAAGCCAAATCAAGACAGCACATAGTTGGTTGTCGTATCCAGGGGGAAAATGATGAAATCCCCTATGGAACAGAGAGGGAAGTACTATGTCCAACTTTAACAGTAAGTTTCAAACTGCAGGAAGCAGTGCTGTCAGACTGTGGCGACAATAATCCAAATTGGTGCCAAAAGAGGAGGAATTGATGGGATGATAAGGGATTGTGCTTATGGCAGAGGTATAAATACAGAGAGCAATGTTTCATCATTCCCAGAAGGAATTGCAGTGAGCGAGCACAGCGCCCAGAAGATATAGAATATGAGGGTCCTACGAGCTTAGTCAAAATGTGAACCAAGAAATTTAGCTTCCACTCTCATCAAGTGAAAGATGTGGGGCAGAAAACTCTTTACAGCGCCAGAAATTATGACAGCACATTTTTTCCACCGAAAATTTAAAGCCATTTTCCACACTATAACTATAGTAAGATATCAAAAAGGAACTGGAAGTGTCTATACCCAGAGCTACAAGAAATTGGAAAATCATCTACAAAAGAAACGGAGTGGCACCTGATGGAACATGCAACATTATGGGATTACTAAAATAATACAACGCAGAGCCTTGCAGCATAAAGCTCTACATAAAAACCATGGATAAGGAGGAATCCACTCTCACTCGATAAGTATAGGCCTCCATAAACTGCTGCAAAAAATACAGGAAAGTGGCCCAAGAAATGTCAACGGAAAAGCTGGTTGAGAATACCCATATGTCAGGCAATGTCATCAACCTTTTCCAAATCAAAGAAGACAGCTACGGCTTGACTCCAAAGAAAGGAATCATAACAATAAAACCAAGTGGTCAATAGTAGATCCTCATTGTTGAAAGCCACATTATACACGAGTTAGAAGAACATAGGTTTCAAGGCACCACATTAATCACTCAGCAACCTTTCCTTCCATTACTTTACAAACAAAGCTTGTTAGTGAAATGAGTATATAACTTCATAGGACCTATAATTGATTTGCGCCATTGAGATGCAAAATTGCCTGTATTCAAATGTAGCTAAAGGTCTCTAAAAGAAAAATACTACAGGGAGATAAGTGTTTAAGCATTTGTGTATGTATAACATCTGGGCAAGGGGCAGCATCAGGTGTAACTGACAAGACTAATTTCAGTGCATGTAATAAGGACATTCTATACTATTCAAGATTTTGAGAGGTGAAATTAAAAGCAGATGCCCTTATTCGCTCCTTAACAATAAAAAATTGGGTATCATAGCGGGCAGAACTAGAGGCAGAAGCAACGACTCCAAACAAGGAATTAGCTATATGGTTGGGATTGGCAACATCTTCTCATCAACACAAAGTTCAGGAATGGATGTAGTACATGGTTTACCACAAATAGTTCTGATTTTTTCCCATACCCTGAAGGAGGTGCACCATAACAAAGTGGAGACAAAAGGTTCCCAAGAAGATTTCCTGCACTATCTAATCATTTTCCTAAGCTAGCATATAACTCCTTAAAACTGATCACCTTTTCCAGTGTCAGATGACACTCAAACACTTTCAAGGTCTTTCAGCAGACTTGTATAGCTGCATGACTTTCCTTTGACCACTAAGGAACCAGAGTACATCGCGCAGTCCAGTAGTCCAGAATAAAGATGTCAATATGCTTTACTTAACACCCACTTTGGTAAGCAAGTAGTTGATTCTGCAAACAACCATGTGAAGTAAAACAAGGTAATGGTCACTACCATAAATTTCCTTTCACAAACTAAGGACCATCACAAAAAGATAGCAAGCTGTTGTGAACAGAAGGAAAAATCAGGACAAGAAAAAGAACCAGTTAAATCACAAAGAAATGTGGGAAGCCTGGAATTTAGTGTAATATGACAGCCACAGCTTCTAAATCCATATTGAGCTGAACAGCAGTGCAGTACAGATTTTTATGAACCAAAATAAGTGTCCCACCATGGGCATGGCCACCATCAGCAACAGTGACTAATTCCAGAAAGTCATATAATGATGAAAGTGCACTGGTCTTCAGGACACAGTTTAGTCTCCTGAAAATACAAACTCAATGGCTGATAAGTAGAAAGCAGAAGCTCTAGCTCTTTCTTATGGGAACAGTAACCACTCTAGATTCCAATGCAAGATGCCCATGAGAAGTAAATAAGAAAAATATTAAAAACTAACCGAGGCAAAACAGTGTGGAAACCATTTAAAAGTTGAAGTTTGCCTCTACATTTCCAAGATGTTTCCAAGCATGTCAGTTTTTCCAAACTTTAACCTTAGATGCCAAATTCTTGATGACAAAAGTAATTTAGGATGCCTCTATTAAAACAATTATCTGCAGTGATGACAGTAGTGGTTGACTTGGGGCAGTTTTTGACACCTTCTGAATCTATGATTTAAGACTGTTCACCACAGGAGGAGCTGTTCCCGCTGAGAAGATGGCAGTGGCCATATATGGGCAGTTATGGGCAACATATTGGAAAAGGGGAAATTGCACCAGGAAGAGTTGCTGGAGATGCAGATTGAGATTTTGTTTTCTTAGATCTGTCAGAGGTAGCGCAAGATGAAATTGTAGCGGAAGTCACACCTTCCCAAGATAGCTGGATGACGGTAGGAGGGGTACATGATTTAGGATACACTGAAGCTATGGCAGATGAATATTTTCCATAAGTTTGGCAAGATTACTATTGTCCATTCCAAACCAGAGTTCCCTCTGATGTAAACAGAAGCACGTGCTTGGGCTTGTCACGAACCCAAGAATATACTCTTACGCCAACGTAAGTAGTTCCTTAATACATGTATTGTATTATGAAATATTAGAGCAGGAAAGGTATAGAACTGCACATTTTATTGCTGTTATCATAAGAACTCATCGTTAAAGGTAATGGATATATACTAGCTGTTAAGAGATTACAAAATATGATTTTCGCCTGCTGTTGCACTAACGCAGAGAGCATCTTGCTTGTTAATACCAACCGAATGCATGACTGCCATTCTCTTACATACACAAGAAATGCAGCAACGAATTCCCAGAGGTGCTATCTGAGTACCGCATAAACACTTTGCGTAACACAGGATATATGATAAGCGAAGTCATTCATAATACACTAACACACATATGCTCAGCTCAGGTCAAATCTTGTGATTTAGTCAGTTGGTATTTGAGCTCACATGGCAGAGGAAGGTGCGTGTAGTGCGAACACAGTGTGAATAAACTGCTCAAACACAGAAGCGGGAAACATTTAAAAAGTGGCTAAAAACAAACAATACTTCATCTATTCAACTCACTATTACAAAAATACCCGACACTTGCATTATTGCATATTAGGAAACTAATATCGGATTTTACAGGCGTTTCAGTGAGAAGTGTAACGAAAGTGAGCAGGGAATATAAACAGACATAATACAACATAGAAGAGGATAAAATGTGGGAACTTGTTTTAAGTGCGACAGTGCTGTGGAATTGTCGATAAGCTTGTCATTATTTTGGAGAGTAGTTCTGATTCTGATACAGCAGCTGAGTCATCTTCAGAGGATTCGGATTTGGGTGTTGCACTTTTGCCCGAGGATTGTGATTAACGTAAATAAAATGTTCATTTTCGCATACTTATAAAGTCGATTGTTACCTCAGGTTGCGTTTTGAACTATGATTCTCACGCAGGGCGCCTTTTTATAGATTAAATAGTGTTCAACAAGCACGTGGGAGGGGAACAAGCAGACATTATGGGCGGGGATTGCGAACTACTTTCGCGCGGATAATACAAAGAGTTTGTTTTCAGTGAAAGGCACTCTGGTTTGGAATGGACCATAGTTAAGGAAATAGGTATATAGTTTTGGATGTTCTCAGGTGATTTATTTGGTTTAAGGATGGTTATTATTATTACAGAATTCTTCCATAAAATAGAACTGATGTACGCCATATTATTGTAAATGTTGCAACCTTTGTTATCTCAAGGTTTGATTATTTCACCTGATATCTCATCAGGACCTGACTTTTATCAGCTTTCAGTTGATCAATTGCACTTCTAAGCTCTTGAATGTTGAAATCTTGAATGAAGACATAAATGTATATGCAGTAGAATTTATTTAATTTGTTTTTGCATAACTTTTCTTTATTTTTAAAGTTTTTTGATGGTGGTAACTATGTAGTTTAGAATTGTGCAAAAGGAATTTACATTTTGCTTATCAATCATTTGTTATAACTTTGTTATAGTTGTTTCTTGGCAGTGGTGGTGGTGACAACACGATCTCGGCTCTTGGTATCAACCATAATTTCTTCCTCTCAACAAGATGTTGCAGAATACCAAATGGTGCATAGCAACTGGTTAGCGGCTTTTACAAGTTGTTAAAATTTTAACCAGAAGCTATAGAATAGGTGTGAATGTTTCATTTTTCCTCTAGGTATGCATTTCTTTACAGTATTCCAAATTAATGCTACATTTCTTTAGAAGAGCATCACTTGATAAGTATTATCTACCACAAATGGTGAAAAAAAGCCCTTCAATATTTGTTGAAGCATCTCTCACTTAGCAAGAACAATATTGTAAAGCAAGAAACTAACTTTCAGTGTGCTGGCTAACATGGAATGTAGTAATGCTAAATTGTTTTACCAGTTATTGTATATCATTTTTATTTAATAATTTATGTGAAATTCATAATGGCTCGACAGTGTTATTCAATGTTTACCAGAAGGGGAGATGCTGTATAATCATCTATCACCAATACAATTGTTTAGTTTTAGTAAGAAAGCATGTACCAGTGTTATGATATGTATCTCAGTAACTGTAAAAGATCAGATATTACCATGTTAAGTGTAGTATTGTTTAGTGTACATTAATATTTACTCATTGGAATACATATTCAAAGAGTAAAACCCCCTCACAGAACCACACAAAACCATACTAAGCAGGGAAATGCATTTAAATAATTTAACTATAAGTATAATGTAGTATAATAGTATATATAGTCGGCGCAAATCAAGGTGATTGACAATTATTAACCACATGGCGGAATGCTTTAAATGAATGGGAGGGGTTTATACGTCAAAGCGGTTGTCATAGAAACGATTAGAAGGACCAATTAAAACTAAGACATTTCCATAGCAATGATAGATCAAAAACCTTGTTGTTGATACTGTAACATGTCATTAGCATGACGTACCTGGTGAGCGACCATTGCAGTAACATGAACTGTGCATCTTATCTTCTGCTGTCGTTGCAGTTATAAACAATGCTTCCTTTAGGCACAGCTTACTGTATTTACACCAGTTCAGAGATTGCTGTGTACTGAGAAGTTATTTTGCATCATCCTATTTGTACAGTTATTTGCTTTGTATTTACGTGTGTTTGAGTCTGTGTATCTGTGTGTGCTGTGAGCATTTGCAATTGAGTTAACACTTTTAATGAATATTTAACAATATCCAAACAACAGTGACGAAGACAGCAAGCCAAACGAAAAACTGAGCATACTCAATAACTGAATAAAATGTATTTGGTAAAGATATCCCAATTAAAGGACAAGTGCTGGAAGAGAATCAGCGGCATTTTTCCATTAGAGTAAGTATCAATATTTCACAGGTATGTCTCTCTTGTTAAAGCAGATCTTTACACTGATATATTCTTACATGTTCTATCCTTTGCATTCAGATTTATTATTTTATAATTGTCTTCATATACAAATATAAATAATACCCACCCTACAATACAGATGCAACCCAGTCGCCTTCATGCACAATTCTAACGCGCTCTCCACGTGGTCGCAATAAGCGGCAACATCGCCTCACTCTCTGCGAAATGTCATCCCTTTCTTCTTTGGCAGCGAGTATAGTACATATACCCCCGCCGCTGAATCTTTGCACTTGACAGTTCATGTGGCTTCGCGTAAAGTTGGCTACATTGTGGTTGCGACGTTGCCAGAGTGGCTAGTAAACAACAACAGCTGATAGTTCTTTCTATCGTGTCTAAGTCGCATACAAAAGTGTACGTAGTAGCGAACGTCAATGTATAATAACTATTTTGTATTATTATTGTTAATTGAAAATAACTTTGCATAAACATTGCAGCGTATGTAGAATAAATTACGCACTTTTGACAATATAGAAACAGAACAATGCAAACTTGCCTGCCACATTGAGGAGAAATAAAACAAATTATAACCACGCGATAACAAAAGTCATTTTCATTCACGATTTAAAACTGCAATGGCTCAATTCCATCCAAATCCCCGTCATCATTATCTTCACCAAGGCATATCATTAATGGCTCACACTCCTAATAATTCCGTCTATTTCTTGTGTTTTTCGTCTTAGCTTATTCACATGATCTACTTTCTTCTTCCACGAAGCCGCGTCACCGTCGCCACACCTTCCCACAAAAGCCTTTCCACCTCGGTAATGGTAAATGACTTATTATTCTCCCTCACATAAACCTTGATGTCGTTCCACACTAATTTGATAGGGTTGAAGTGACAGTGTACGGCTTTATCAGCAGGAATAGAGGGATGGCCGTGAAGCTTCACGTACTCCTTTTCCTGTTCAAAGAATTCTCGGGTGCTCCTTAATAGTTCCAATGCCTGACTATTAAGTGGCGCAAAGGATTTACACTTCGTGAATCATCACTCGGCGATCGACGTCGTTTTTCAGACATTGCCGCACTTAAATCTTGTATAAATAAATAATATGACTTAAATGTATATAAAACAGATAAATATATAAATATATATGTATAAACGAACAATAACTAAACTATAAAACAATAACCACAAATACAAATAACAAGAACAATATGTAGCTTGCAAAGAACAACTTGACGCTTGTGCTAGAGATTCACAAACTGAAGCACGTGGTTGGGGATAGCTACATCCGGCAACAGAGCCGCTTCCAGCTCCCGTTCCGCTTCCGCTTTGTCATCGACCATCCGGAATGCTGCCTTGTGATTGGCTTAGAAAGTCAAACGGTGAAAGCTTTTCATCTGTTTTTTTGCGAGTGTACCAACTTAAACGCGAGTTGTCAAGTGCAACGTTACAGCGGCGGGGATATAGTATAGTATAATTAAAGTATACACTAAGGTGATTTGCAGGTCATGGATGGGGTCACCTGAGAAATCTCCATTGTGAAGCACACAATAAGGTGGTCCACTCTAATATATATAGTACATGATAAATCCAAGGAAAAATTAATACTAATACAAGAAATAAGTCCTACAAGGGAAATAAACTAGAAAGAGAAATGCATGTGAGTGCTGCAACAGGTGAGTCTGCGCGCAACATGTGCAATTATGTGGTTTGTTTTGTTAAGCAGGCTGCAAAAATCACATGATACTGAGTGAAGCAGATGAGCTTCTGGTATATGGAGGAAGCTCTCATCTAGAGACCATCAAAGAGAGAAGACGTAAAGTATTCTGTTTGTTGTGATCTATGAGGCTCAAAATACGAACCAAGTGTAACACAAGGAACATGTGGTTGATTCAGTTTTTGTGAGGGAGAGTATAACACTGTTACAAAAAACATAAAACTAATTCCAGTTTAAACAATTTTTTATCACCAGAGAGTCCATCCCCCCCCCCCCGAGTTTATTTCAGAGTTCATTGCTGTCACAAGCTAACAACTCAAGATGGTAAGGAGATGGTAATGGAGAAAACTATGTAATGGTCATAAAACCTACATATCCAGCCACCATCACCTCTCTCAATGTCTCTCTCCCCTCACCTATCTCACAGAGTTGGCTGCAATTGAAAACCATGTACTGATAGATGTGTGTGCCTTATACATATTCATCTAATTATAATAAAGCTGCTTGCATTTTTAATAATTACCCTTTTTACTACTTAATGTTCCTGAATATATCTCTTTGAGAAGATATTTGAAAATGGAATATGCATGTAACATAATATGAATTTTAAATAACTCAGAGCAACAATAAAATACTGCAAAAAATTGGTAATCCCTTTATATTTTCAATGGAGTTTAGGAGAGATTGTATTTGACCAATATCTCTCAGATTCCTTTTAAGGCTATGTCTTAGTGCAAATTTGTTATAACTGTACAATTAAAATGGATATGACTGATATTCTTCTCCGATCAATATTTGTTTGGTCTCACTGCTCTACATTTAAACCTGGATAGGCAGAATTATGTTTCCAACCACAGATTAAACTGCATTTGAAGAAAAGTGACACAAATCCCATCTTTGCAACACAAATCAGAATTAAAAATTGCAACAATGTAAATAGTGGCTAGACTTCATTTTAGATTCTTAAAATATCAAAACTGTGACATAAAAGGAAATTGTGGGCATTTAGCTCCACTACTGCACAGACATTCTTGTTAACTTTTACTCCCAATTTTCTTTCACATTTTTAAAACAATTTCCAAAATTCCCTTTATCAAATTTCAGTCTATTCTGATATTCATCCAAGGCTACAAGGAAAACAAGCAGCATTGTTACTACACCAATAAGAATAGCACAACTAATCTAGAAGGATACTCTCAAAATATTCCTAATACTTTGGAACTCATGGTGCACTATTCTGCAGTGCACATATAATTAACAGGTAGTACATGGTAATGTAGCATCCCCCCAGGTTGAGAATGAACTCCACGTATTGGAGGCAGCACCCAAGAAAATCCTGAAATCAGGGTACATGGTGAGTCTAGAAAGCCCGGCACCTCACGGCATAGGATATTTAACCTGACCGAATAGAGGATGGTCATGAATCTTTCTATTATTTCTGAATAAGAAACAACTTAACCATCAGCCTGGGTATGTAATAAGCTGGATCATAAGCCCTGGGGATTGAATAGAGACTCCAAACCATGGGCAGGAGCATTACCCAGAGTTTTCATTGCACCCAGAGGCTGCAACCCCTTACCAAGCACTGCATGTCTCCCCCTAATAGAGATATCAGAGCCACAGTTAAAGAAGAAATTCACGTAAGCTTTTCTCTGCAGTCTTGTACACGAAGCAATTATATGCAATAAAGTATTTTTTCCAAATAAAGTTTTGTTTAAATTACACCAATCTGTCGTAGGGTTGAGTCTCTACTTATAAGGAATAGCGTAACTTACCACATTGTTTGCACGCTTTTTGTTTTCAACAACAGCAACACTATTCAATCCTGGCTTCAGAAGTCCTTTAACATATGCTTCTTGCAACTGAAAACAAAAGAAATATATATAAATTCCATACTGACAGCACGCGCGCGTGTGTGTAAAAAACTGAATAAAACTTGATATGGGTGACTTATTATACTTTAGCACATAGTAAAACCTATACAGAACAATAGATTACTATAGCCAAGTTATTTATACTCTCTTTCAAAACAAATATACTGAATTTCTGGATCATTTAATTCCAGGTATACCTAATTTTTACTTTGATGGATTAAGGTGGGACACACCCCATCCCACCCGTATACTGTGTGTTAACAGCATAATTCACACTGAAAATATCGGATAAATACTAAATCTTGTATTTAAGTTTGGTACCTTCCAAGTGCGACAAAGATTTTCAAGTAAATTTCCCACCCCAGACTACCCTTTCCATGGAAAATTATTCATTATTTTTTGTTTTCTAAAAAAATGGATTAATTTTGACTGAAATGCCATATATTTAAGAAACACTGCCAGACAAAAAAGCATAACACTGCATCAGTGCATACACAACCCTACTCCATAAGGAACCCTTGGGGGAAAAGTGCAAGCAGCACAGTATTCTTCATACCTTAACCCTTCCACCTAGAGCCCACGTGCTCTTGAGCAAAATAGAGATGATCTCTTCGATGTTGAGAAGTTAATATTGGTCAAAAAAATTGAGTTTTATTTCTGGATGCTCTTTAACTGCTGTAGTCCTTAGCATCCCATTCTATATTGGACGTGAAAGACCAGTAATTTTGCTCAGCCTCTTTATTAGGCTTGAGGTTCTTTCACATGCCGTAAATCTATGACATAGGACCACCGGCTTTATTTACCTTCCGAAAGAAGCCATGCTAAGGATTTTAACACTCGAAAAAATCCATCGCCATTCGCCAGGTTTGAACCCATGACATCGGGACTAGAGGCTAGCATGATAACCACTATACCATGGAGGACAACTTAATAGTGGTCCTGTGGCAGGTCTCCTTGAGTTGAGATTTCTTTCTCTGATTCTTATTTTGTATGTCCATCTCCTGATGTTAATATTGCAAGCATTTTCCAGATGACTTATAGCCACAACTGCTATCACATGATGATATCTTAAAATTGTCAAAGTTAAAAAAATGGTCATCCCTTTGCAAGGTACATCTCGGAAGATGTAATCCAGGAAGCCTCTTGTAGGTCTTATGTTCACAAAATCATCTTACAGCTCACAGAATACTTGTGGAAGTTGTTCCTAAAAACTGAGTACATAGAAATTGCTGCGCTCATCTTCAACTAATACAACAGCTTTTTCACAATCAACAGGGCTCAAAGGCATCAGATTCAGAGCACAAAACTTTGTCACTAAAGAGAATAATAAATGCACATTCACTATGTGTGATACAATTTGTTTGCAATCAGAAAAAGTTAAGTGTGGAATTGCAACAATTCCAGAGATGTGGAAAAGCGCAGATTTGTAAAGCTTGATAGGTGTGTCACAACAAAGTTGCAAAGCAGGCAAGGACCTTCTAAATGCATCAGAGAATACCTCTAAAGAGTCAAATGTTTTCATATTCTTGTTTGCATAGTGCAGCAATGACAACACATTTCAGTTGTAACTAAACTGTTTGTGAGTGTTCGCTACTCTTTCCTGGCAGTGTATTTATATGGCAAGTAAAATGGCTTGTGAAGATCCTTTTATTCAGAAGGAATTTTGTACATCTTTTATAGCTGGTAAACCACAAGAGTTAGACTAACTTACTACACAAAAAATGTAGATCTCTTTTAAATACACAATTTATTTCAAATAGTTCTTTTGTGGCATTTGCCATTTCTGATTATTGTTATTGATCTGCACCTTTTGCTACTTTTCTCATTTGTGCTGTCAGTAACCATTCTTGCCATATCATGTAAAGATAATGGAATTTCAAGACCAGCATATTGTGATCTGCATTTTAATATTTGACTTTTGCTTCAGTTTTCTGTATAACCCTTGTACCTACAACAAAATAAAACAAAACAATTTCTGTAAACATTTATCTCATACATAGGTAGAAAAACATGGTTCTGTAACAACCGTTTGTAAAAACAAATGATAGTGGGTAGAGAAAGTCATGTGAATGTAAAACATATTGAGGTACCACTTTGTGAAGTAAATATATCAACAATGGGTTATCTGAGACACTGTGTTAATGATTTTAATTTGTTCTACAACATACATTCTACTTAAAAATTTGATACCAGGATTTCACTGAAAATACACGCTTTGAGGCACTTGAATTCAAAGAAAGGATTTTTGGAAAAAGGTGTGTGTGTGTGTGTGTGCACATGCATGTAAATAGTCTGATAGATACAAAATTTGGTATTTAAGTTCAGAATCTTCCCTATTCTTTCCAAGAATATCTGCCTACTTCAAATTACCCTTTACACACAAAATGTTTGCCCACCTCTGTGGTGTGGGGGTAGCATGTCTGCCTCACATTCAAGAGGTCCCAAGTTTTAATCTCGGTTAGGATGAGTTACCCAGATAATGTTTTACTGGGGTTTTCCCTTATCCTGCGAAGATGAATGTCGGGTAAGTTCAAGCTCTATGGACCCTGGGCTCATTTGAGCAACATTTCACCCATTTCATTCATTCATCGTCCGACATCACCTACCAGGCTAAAAGAATGTTAAATAAATAAATGGTTTCATATATAGATTTCCTCAAAAATGGCTCCAACAATGTTGACTAAAACACCGTATATTTAAGGTATTTACATTACAAATAAAATGTACATCTTGCATTTTTTGGCAATACCCTGTGAAATATTCTTCATTCGGAAGGAATTTTGTATTCTTTTGTATAAAATATACACAAAAAACAAGAGATAATAGACAAAAACTTACTAGATAGAAATTACTGATCTCTTTAAAACATATAATTTATTTCAAATAACTTTTTGTGACATTAGCCATTTCCAAGGTATCCATTATTATTGTTTGAATTTATCAATACTTTGTAATTTTTAAAGTGCTGTCGCTATTCAGTTTTTTCTTATCTTATGGAAAGAGTATGGAATTTCAAGGCCAGTGACCTGCTTTTAAACATTTGACTATCAATTCAGTTTCCTGTATCCCCCTTGCACCTACAATGAAATGTATAAGAAAACTCTTCTGAAAATGTTTATCTCGATTAACATAATGTAGATAGAAAAATAAGCTTTTGTAAGCAAAGTTTATAGAAGCCATATAAAAATGAACAATAGTGGGTAGAAAATGTCAAGTGAATATAATCTTATCCGTAATGTTGAATGTCTGTACAAGATTATAATTTGCACAAGGTACTGGAGTATATCACAAGTTCTTGCTTGCAAAATCGTTATTATAACAACACTTTAACTGTGTGGAAAAATTGGTGACACCACAGCAGTACTCTCAGCAGCTTCAATGCATTTACACCTACTTTGTACTGTCGTTGCTTATGCAGATGAGTTTGGCTTGCACTACAATTTATTGAAGATTCAAGCAGTCAAATTAGAATTCTCTTTAGATATCCCAAAATAAAGAGAAATGCCAATAAGGCATTTAAATAACATTGGTCAACAGTCTTTTTGCGCCAGTTATAAAAATAACCAATCATTACTGATTTTGCCGTTCTGAATTCAAATATAACAAAATAAAAAGCTCAGAGGTTACAGTTTCTGAGATGCGTAACTTCAATATTTATAGATACTTTTCTTCAGGCCTTTATTTTAGCAAATGTTTCATGCATATATGGTAATGCCTTCACTCTGAAAGTAGTATTCTGAGGATCTGTTCTCTCTGCTGGAACCAGCTGATTACTCCCAAAAAGGATTTATGGATTTAATGCCTCACCAAGGCCATGTGTAAACCTCCTACTGAGGGTTAAAAAAAGGTTTTCTATGAGGAAATGTACAAAAGGCTAGCAAAGGCACCAGCTTAACAAAGAGCTTACCAGGAGTAGTTTGAAAGTGAAAGTATTGGTTTAAGTAACTACAGGAAATCCTATTTAGATTTTTTGTTAGTCATTTACCGGATGTTGAAGTAATCAGAGATTAGATGACATGCAGTTTAGGGGAAAAGATCACTTCCTGTCCGACACATGGATAAGTTGCGTCATTTCTGCTCATTTATGCTTAGGTCAGCTGCTAGCTGGGCACAAACAGCATTTTGGTCAGGTATTTAAACTTACGGGTTTTTGACAGCTCTCTCTTGACCAACTGCGTGCTTAACAGGAATCTCTGCCGGTTAATTCAGAAATTCATTTTTAATCGATAAGTATGAGCTAGACTGACGATGGACTGCTGAACCTCCTCTGCTGCTCAGGTAAATCCACCATGTGTCTATTCTTTCTTTTTTTCTTTTGGAAATGTAATTTAGGTTAAATTAGGTAAATTAAAGATTAGAAAAGATTTGAAGCAGAAATTACGTATATTATAATGGCACCCATCCACCACCATTGCTACCATAACCTGTAACCTTAGTGAAGCCATCCTGTGCTATGTTCCCCCATCCTTTACGTGACGTCTGATAATGGCGCCAATGATATTGCCACCCAAACATTACAGTATCTTTGAACCATTGTTAATAGTGCAGTTTTTCCCAGCAAAATTGCAGTATGTCACATAAGTGTGTAAACAAAAGGGATTCATTTTGTTACATTTGTGGCTAGTTCAGTCCTTCTACAATGGAAAAAAAAAAAAAGTAAGTTAAATGCTTTGATTTGTAAAACATACAAATTCTATTTTGGATACAAAGTGAATGCTGAAGGGGGTTCACATATCTGTTGAAAAACCTGTCTGTCTGCCTTACATTAATGGTTAAAGGCTAAAAATCAATCTAAGCCTTTTGCTGTACCCATGATCTGGACGCAGCCAACTAAACATGTCACAGATTGCTACTGTTGTGTGACACCACCATTGGCAGGAATAATCTCAAAAAGAAACACATAATTTGCTATCCAAATATTCCTTCAGCCATTTGCCCAGTTCCTCACAATGCAGAACTATCTATACCAAAACCTCCAGAAAATACTACTTACGATTTGTCATCACCAAAACTGGAAGCTGCACCATAGCAAGAATCCAGTACCTGAAGACTTGGAGTACAAAAGCAGTGATCCAAAAATGCGTTATTTAATCACACACCGAGAAGTGAATGATTTAGTAAGGGATCTAGTCCTTAGCAAACTTAGATCAGAATTATTGGCTTCCAGACCAAATGGTTGGAATTTGCTAAAAGATTTTATGGTATTGATATTTTACGGACAATAAGTACTTTATGCTCCATTCTCTTCCAATCTTATATTTTGCAACAATGTTGATATTTTTGATGCCCTAAAAATGGAGCACAATCCAGAAAACCAGTGATTGTTCATAGATTCTTCAAAATTTAATTTTAAAGCTGCCCTCCTTCACAATAGTAATGCCTTGCCAACTGTTCCCATTGCTTATGCTATGCATATGCAAGATCATTCTACAGTGCATTGACTATGCAAAATATGAGCGCAGAATATGTGAGGATTTGAAGGTGGTAGCTCTACTGCAAAGACTGCCACGAGGCTACACAAACTTTGCTGTTTTCTTTACGAATGGAATAAAGAGATAAACATTTTAAAGTAAAAATGTGGCCCTCATGCCAGTCACTAAAACCTAGAAATGAAACCATCCAACATCTACTGCTCGTGTCTGAAACAAAAATAATTTTACCTCCATTACACATTAAGTTGGGTTTCATGAAAAAGCTTTGTTAAGGCGCTCAAATGTGAGGGTAAGGCTTTCCAATACATCTGCTCAAAATTTCCATGCCTTAGTGAAACAAAAGTAATGGGCACTTTTCTTGGCCCACAAATAAGATACCTTATTAAGGATGCACAATTTGATTCGTTACTGGAATGTGCAGAAAAAGCTGCTACGAATTCACTCAAGGAGGTTGTGTAAAAAAACTGCTAAATTGGGGATGAGGGAAAATTTGTGGAAATCCACGAGGCAAAAAATTGGTAATAGAAAATTTAACTGTGGAAGAATAATCAACAGACATGGATGAAAGAAAAAGTAGGGACATATCACTTGTATCCATCCATGCCGACCATGATTAAAAAACTCTACTGGCTGCAATTATAAACTGGATTCTGCTCCAAATTGCCATCATAAGTGATTGCTAGAAGGCTTATGACCACATAAAATTTGAAGGATTCTGTCATCTCACAGTAAACCACACTTATAATTTCATTTAAATCCAGTAACTGGTGCTCAAATAAATACCATAAATGGGCTTGGCATGAGGTCATAACAAATGTTCCTTGTTATGAAGAGAAAAAAACCACACTACTCACGATATCTGGCACAAAATGACATTAGAAGACAGAGTTCAGAGACTTTTTCCATGGCGCAGCTAGACTTTATAGACCAAAATTTTGAGGTAAGCATAGTCATTTATTTGGTATTTTCTTGCCTGTATTGCTGCTTTGTTTTTCTATGCAACTGAACATGAATAATGGACATAAGCTTAAGAAGCAAGTTAATGTGCTGTGGTTACTGGTGCAAAACGTAACAGGTTATAAAAAACTATGGCCAAAATATATGGTGCTAAAGTGGTGGACAAGTGAGATAAATCAGGATTGTCACAAAATTGCGATAATCTCCTCTTACAGTGTGCCCCACAGCGATGAAAATGTGTCGTAAGTCAAACAGATGTCGCTCGATGTCATACGCTTGCTCTAACGTAATGTTGCCAACATATGAATCATGCCACCGAAGCCGGTAAGATACTCAGCCTCAAGGCATAGCCGAGAGATTGAGGGCCCTCAGCCTCAAAGCGTAGCCGAGGGATTTTTTAGAAGGAGAGGAGTGTAGCAAGTTGACGACAGGGCGTAGCTGAGAGATCTGCGCATCTAAAACTCGAATCATTCACGTTCGCGTTCTAAACTCACTCCTAAGGTATTTTATTCGCTTTCCTTTGGTTTTATAAGCATTTTTTACGGTCATACTATAAGACAAGATTAGCCCAAAATTGCTGCATTTGTATATGAAAATGGATAGATAGAATGTTTACAGTGTATTATCAGTAACTTCAATAATGAAGAAATAAATCTTTAATATAATTTCAAATAAGCTATTAGGATTAAAGTGTAGGAGAACTTATCATGATACATTAGAGTGCATGTTGATCTTAATGACAAATATACTGGATTTGAGAGAAATCAATCCTAGGTTATGTTCAAATGCATAGCTCTGTGATCATATTTTGTCTTCAGTATACTATTATAGGGAGAACACAGTGGCGCATAAGGGTTGTATTATTCGTCATTTTGGATATTCTGCATTCTGCATTACTTTGGTCTTCTTTGAAAAAGTCTGTAACCTGCATTACGCCAAAATTTGAAATTCCAACATAGTTGAAAACACGATTGAGAGCCCTCAGCCTCAAGACGTAGCCAAGGGATTTGATGGCCCTCAGCCTTATAGCGTAGCCGAGGGATGTGTTTTAGGAGTATAGCAGATGGCAACTGCAAAGCGACAAGGCGTAGCCAAGAGATCTGCGAATCTAACACTCGAATGATTCATGTTGGCAGCAATTCCTTCCAAAAGTCGCCAAAAACGACTATATAAGGGCCGCTTAACCGTTACTTTTGTTAACGTTTTCAGTGAAGACCAAAGTAACGCAACAAAGCCGTCATTTTAAAAATTTATTGTAGCCAAACAAGAGTTTGCCCCAAAAAGTGGTACTACTTTGATATTGAATTATGGTGTGTATAATGATACTGGCCATAATCTTTATTACATGTTGTTTTAAGACCATCTTCGCTGTGCAGCCTTCGACCAACATTCCAGTTATTGGAGTCAAGAGAGCGAATGGCTTCAATAACAGCTCACCAGCCACCAAAATTTTGCATAAAAATGCTACAGAATCAAAGTTTCGTTTCCAAGCACTTAACTTTAAAAACATACAAGGTTAAATCTGTTTTCTGAAGGATTAAGTGTATAACAAACCTCTGCATCTGTATCACTTTGAATATCACTGCTGGAATCCACATCAGACATCTTACATTAAACCACTTTTCTTCCAGATAATGAATTAAATGTAGCACGTGAAAGTCGTAATCACCACAGAACAGGAAATATAACCTCACATGTCACTTTACACCACGCTTCCACTTGCAGCTTGCATCCATAGCAATATCTAAGAAGCAATGCATCCAACCCTGCCTAAAATTATTTTTCGAGCAGGTTCGCCAACAGACTCTCTCATATCGCATGGAGGTATAGTAATACATGTTATATACCTCCATTTCATATCACCAGCATTTAAAGAAAAAGGCCATACAGTACTGAGTACACAGAACACTAAAATGTATGGCATTAGAAAACAAGGAGAAATCATTGGCTTCATCTTCGAGGCAAGACCCGATTTTTTGCAGAGGGTCTTGATCGAGCCGTCGTCTGTAGCAACGATTGACTAATCAGTTTATTAGATGGAGAGTGCATTGCCGTGTACTTTGTTGCTAAAAACGCGAGCATACTATGGAATGAGATAGTATACCCTAAAATAAACTTAAATATGGGTGCACTAATTCAAATATTACATCATTAGCTTTCTCTTAAGATTAAGATCAATCTTTTATGTGATTAGAGCACTTCTTATTGTCACCTGCATTTCTGTTGTTAACTTAATGTAGCTAATTAATAGCTGGGAATGAAAATGATATAAAATTGTTGTTAGTTGGTATGCCATTTGGACAGGACAACTTTGTAAACTTACCTCTAAGTACAAAATTAGAGGTAGCTACTTAAATAGGCACCCTCTTAAAATGAGCTAGAATTCAAAGGAAACATTGAACTCAGGTTGATTTCACTGAATATAATATTTGATAGCATACTGCTTATAAAATAAGTGCATTTCTCGACTTTCGCGTTAAGTAAGCCAGTACATCTAACGAATTTTGAAGAAACTGTTATTTCTTACACTCTACACAGGAGATATGCAAGTTGAGAAAAAAAACGCTTCTCATATTTTCAGAAGAAGCAGGTTTAAAAACTAAGTTAGTACCAAATAACAATAATTTATTAATCCATTTTATCAGTTTGTACATTTGATTTTGGACACGGCATTTCTTAAAAGTACAAGTAATGTAGTAATACGTTTCTCCAATAAGTATACCAGGTACCACATAAATAATTTACAATTCATTTAAGCTATATATACATTTACTTAACAAATATACTTTAAATTTATTTTTAAATTTTAATTTTGAAGTATTGACCAAAGTGATCTCATTAGGTAGCCTATTATGCAATCTGATACCAATATCCTTTTCACTGACACGCTTGCTAATATTATACATGTGACAGTCATCATTGATTGTAAAAAGGTAACAAACGGAGCATGAATAATTATAGACCAATATCAATCTTACCAGAACTCTCCAAAATCTGTGAAAGAATACTTTACAATAGAATTATAAAATATCTTGAGAAGTTCAATTTACTGCCCGTCGTGCAAAATGGATTTGTAAAAAATAAAGCAACTATAACGGCCATTGTTGACTGCATAGAAGAGACTGTAAGACACATCAATTAGCGTACTTGTGGATATAACAAAAGTTTGTGATTGCGTCAATACGACTATTTTAATGGAAAAATTAAATATGCTTGTCATTAGGGGTTTGGGTTATAAAATCATACATGACAAACAGAACACAAATTATTAAAATTACTACAAGTTCATCCGAAGTTGCATCCAGTCCAGAAAATATAGGGCACGGAGCCCCTTAGGGATTTATTCTCGGCCCACTTTTGTTTGTTCTTTACATGCATGACATTGAAAAATGTGTTTCAGATGATATAAAGGTTGTCCAATATGCAGACGATACAACTTCACTATAAAAGATACAAATAATTTAATGCTAGAAACGCGTCAAAATGATACAGTTAAAAATATGGTTGAATACTTCCAAAAGTCAAACTTAAGTGTGAACCCTACAAAATTTGAAATGATAACCTTTGGATTCAAAGCCATAAACCACCCACCACAATTGACCATTGAGACTGAGGTAGTAAAAGGTGTAGACGAAGTCCAATTACTAGGAATTACTCTATACAGTAAGCTTTCCTACAATTCACAAATTGACAAGATAGTAGCCAAAGTTAGTAAAAACCTCTATGTTCTCAGATGTTTGAGAAACTCTGTCCCTACCTCTACAGTTATAATTATCTATTTTGGGCTTATTCACTCTCTCCTTATATGGGATTGAATTATGGGGAAATACATCAAAGCAAAATCTTCAGAGGTCTTCATATTGCAGAAAAAACCTATTAGGTATCTTGAGGATCCAAGTACAACGAATCCTGCAAAAACACATTCAGAGCACAAAAAATTATCACATTACGAAGTCTTTTAATTTACAGAACAAATTTATACTTATTAAGGTACAAATTTCCAATGGAAACTATGTCAGATATCCACGCCCATAATACAAGGGGAAATCTATCACTAACTCTCCCTAGAATCAGATTACATCTATCAGAAAAAGTGCCTAGTTATATGGGTGGAAAGCTTTACAATGCACTGCCTCAACACATAAAAGCTTGTGTAAATTATAATAAATTTAAGAACTGTCTTAAAAACTATTTAATAAATTAACATTTTTATAGCGTGGATGAATATTTAAATCCTACATTGTTAATCTAACTTCCACATATCTACATGGTAACACCAATCCGTAAATGCTACATTATGTATTGTAATAACAATTTGTACATGCCTTGTAATTTATTATGCATAATTTCTACATACTCATGTGTTTTTATTCTTCTATAACGTGTAAGTAAAATGGTTTACACTACATTTAGTTTTAATATGTGACGTTGTATATCCACTATTTTAAGGTATACATTGTATCTATACTCTATATAACTTATTACCTGTATTTTATAAATATATTGATGTAATGCACGACACGGTACAATATATTTACATAAATTACCTTGTATACCTATTAGTAATGTATAATGTATGTATGGCATGGTACAATTGTGTATCACACTGTATTGATCAACAATAAATTTAATTTAGTTTACTATAATTGTGAATTCTATTGTTTCTTATCAATACAAGCCTGTTAATTTCGAATAGTATAGTTCTATACACATAAATAGGATAGACTGTGAGCATGTTTTGATTTTTTAATGTCTCCCTGCATGATTCTTATAGTTTTGGGTTATAAATCAGTCTGACGCACTTCTTCTGTAGAATTAATAACCTGTCCATGTGACATTTTGCGGTTAAATCCCAAATTTCAATCCCATAATTGAAGTGTGGATATATACATCCAAAATAGATCGTCTGCAGAAGCCTATTTATTGTCTTTGTAACTTTGAAAATATCTAAATAAGTATACATATATGATCTACATGTTTAGCCCATGATAGGTGCTTGTCTACTATTATTCCGAGAAACCTAAATGACTTAACTTCCTTAATAGAGATTTATTTTTATTTCTGTATTTGGGTAATTTGTTTTTGATGTACTGTACCACATTACTTTAGTTTTTAGCTAAAATATTTAACTAGTGTATTCGCAGTAGGTTTAGATTTTTATTTAAAGCATTTACTGTTTTGCTCCAGCATATGGAGTTTGTGTCATCCGCATAAGTTATTACGGCTGTATCTTATGGACAGATGATATCGTTTACATATATAATGAAGAGCAGAGGTCCTAATACTGCACTTTGAGGTACACCATATTTAACAGTTTCTATTTTCGTTTGTATTTTGTTTTCAGACTTCCCCGTTTTGTAGTTTAATTCTGTGTACTGCTTCCGGCCATTTAGGTAACTAGAGAACAATTCTAGGGAGAGGCCCCTTGTCCCATAATTCCTTAATTTGTGTATTAAAATTGCGTGACAACACAATCAAATGCTTTAGAGAGGTCAAAAAATAATGAGCTCAACTTATTGTTAGATTCTAATTAGCTTGTAATTTCATGTACATACTGCAGGATTGCAGAGAGTGTGGAGCGACCCTTTCTAAACCCATGTTGAAAATCATGAAGTATACTATGTTTATTTGAAAACGAAATTAATTTTTCTAAGGAAATTCTCTCGAAAAGTTTAGCTATTTGCGATGTTAAGGTAATCGGTCTGTAATTACTAATGTCCTGTTTGTCCCCCTTTTTAAATAGTGGTTTAATGAATCCCAAATTTAAGATTTCACGAAATTGTCCCTTTTCAATGTAGCAGTTAATTAAGTGCATTAAGGGTTTCACAATAGCAGTTTTACATTGCTTTACGATAACTGGACTGTCATCCCATCCGCTATTTGTTTTATTAGGTAGTTTGCTTATTATACTGGATATTTCATTATCAGATGTTGGTTTAAGGAATATTGATGATTTAATGCTAATGTCGTTACTACTGTTTGCATATGTATTTGGAGATTGTATATTATTTGAAGCAACATTTATAAAGAACTCATTAAATTTCTGACATACGATTGCCGGATCTTGCACTAATTTACCATCTACTTTTAAATTTACATTTTGGTGCAGTTTATTAGTTTTTCTAGATTCATTAATCAAATTCCAAGCTGTTTTGGGCAACTTAATACTTTTCTTCCTAGCATTATTCACTCTAACATTTTAAGCGGGCATGCAGCTTCAAAATAGATCCTAAACGTATTATAAAATTAATTTCATTTATCATTTACACTAGTTTAAAAAAAAACACATTCCCAGGTTTTAATTGTTAAAATATTTACAAGATTAACTATATTTTCTTCAGTTGTGCTTCTGCAGATCCTAATCTCTTCAGTGATTCCATCACAACATAAAATATTGAAGCATGCCAACTGAGCATAGTGATCAGAAATATGAGCATTTACCACTTTAGTTGATATTTCTTGTATATTAGATGATATATGATCTACAGCAGTTAGGCGTCACTCTTGTTGGTTGCTCAATTAAATCCCTAATGTTATAGGAGTTAAGTGTTTCTTTTAATTCTATATATGCGGTACCAGAGAGATCTAAATTTATATTAAAGTCACCAGCTAAGATTATTTTTGTACATTTGTTAACAAATTTATGTAACATAACCTCTAATCGAGAAACAAAATCTTTAGAAGCTAAGGATGACCTATACAATCCAAAAAGTAATACACTACCCTTGTCTGTCTTTATTTTGTTCCTCATTACTTCACAAAAGCCCTGGACTTTCTGCTCTTAGTTGGTTTTCAACAGCGATGGAAGTGATGTCTTATATGTCCTACAGATGTCACTCTATTTCATACGCTAGCTCTAACGCAATGCTGGCAACATATGAATAACTAATGCCGCCAAAGCCAGTAAGATACTCAGCCTTAAGGCGTAGCCGAGGGATTGAGGGCCCTCAGCCTCAAAGCGTAGCCGAGGGATGTTTTTTAGAAGGAGAGGAGTGTAGCAGTTGCGGCCGAAAATTGCGAAGCGACGACAGGGCGTAGCCGAGGGATCTGCGCGTCTAAAACTCGAATGACTCCCGTTTGCAGAAATTCCTTGTTTTCTTTATATGCACTCGTACTCTGAATGCGTTGCGTTTTTGTCAGCGGCAACAATAAACGAAGAAGAAGAATAGTAGTAACAACAACACATCGCATATTTAGCGGATTTCACTTTTTATTTAGGTTGGCAGCTCCCATGTTGCATGTGCTTCAGCAAAAAAAATTGCCATGTTTATGGTGTTCATAACGCGATTTTCTATAAAAGTAAAACACCTAAAAACGGCAACCAGGTGGTCACCAGCTATTGAACAGATCACATCTACTTTATCCACTTTCCTTTTACTTTTATAAGCATTTTCAATGACGACCGTCTAAGTGCAGAATAGCCACTTTCTCTATGCAATGGTCTTCTAAATTTAGTTTGGTGGCATTAATGCCCTTTTTGTGAAGATTACCGCTCTTTTATGCACAGATCTGCTATATCTATTAGCAGTTTCATAGTTAACAATATTGCAGATGTCATCACAACTCAAACCATGTTCAGTTATTACACATAAGTCTGCATTTGTGTCTGTAAATAAGACACTCAATGGCAGTAGCTTGGAGCGAAGATACTGAATGTTCAAATGCGGACACACTAAATTACGAAATCCGACATTTTTTCAATAAGTGAGTCACTTCCTTTGGTATCGCTGATTCTGTCTGTAAACTAACATCCACCATCTCCACAATTTGTTTACCTTTTGAGTGTGGGATATTATCACATTCAGCAGATTTCCAAACATAAATGAGCCTCTACGATTTAAATGAGCTCCATCCCAGCCAAAATGTCGGTTATTTAACCAAAAGTTGTCAACAACTGTACAGTCCTCATTACACAGTCAGTTTAGTTCACTGTTTATTCTGACTATGCGTCTAACGGTAACACCATACCTCCGTAACAGACCACTCATGACCTTTCTCCTTATATACGTCACCAGCAAATTTAAGCAATGAATCCCTAACTATTAGAGCATTATTCTTCTTATCTTCCGTTTGACGATTTGTGTCATGCTGTTTACCGTGCGAGGATTCGTTCGCAGGAGCTGGGTAAGGGCACATATTTAGGTTTTCATATCTGTTCCACTCATTGCAAATTCCTTGACTTTTCCTTGCTTAACCCGGTTCGTAGTACCGTCTGTTTAGTTTGGAATTTTTCGAAGCCGTACCCCGATAAATCCTTCTTCTTCACGAGCATTTTGATTTCATTCCAGTTTTGCTTTAAGCGGGAGCAGCTGATTTTTTATTTTCTGCTCGAAGATCTATTATCTCACTTTGCACTTTTTTGAAGTCTGCATAAAGAATACCAGTGCATTATAGCTTATTTCATATATTTATTACGTCAAGCATATGCGGGAATTAAATTGAGTTTTGTTTATGGACGCTCTTTAACTGCTGTGGTCCTTAGCGTCCCATTCTATATTGGGCGTGAAAGACCGGTAATTTTGCTCAGAGGCCTCTATATCAGGCTTGAGGTTCTTGTACGTGCCGTAAACCTACGACACGGGACCACCGGCTTTACTTCCCCCCCCCCGAAAAAATCCATCGCCATCCGCCGGATTTGAACCCGCGACCTTGGGAACTAGAGGCTAGCACGGTACCACTAGTCTACGGAGGACAACAGCATATGCGGGGCACGGCATATCTAGATGTTGGAGTCTTCGTTATAAGATAATTGTATTACATGTGGAAATGTGGTGGCAGAAAGCTTGTTTACCATCCATCAACATGTCGAGTAGCTGCAGAATAATGAATGATGAATAAGTGAATGAATGAGGTGAGGTTTAAGGACCTAAAACCAGAAAGTTCATTAGCGCCTTCACAATCAAAATGTGGATAAATTAATAGTTAAAAACAGACAAGAAGATTAGTCCAAAATAAAGGACGGAAAATGATAAAACATCATGCAAAAACTGAACTAAAATAATAAAAGTAAGCAGTGTCAATCACCGCAGAACGCGATGCTAAAAACAAGGGGTCCAAAACGTACTAAAAGCCATAAAACAGTCCAAGGACAGGTCAAACGCTGACCTGTAACTTGCTGCGTCGAATAAACATTAAAATACGCTCTACAATTAACAAGTGATCCGACAAAATGGCGGACAATGCTGCGCCCATGTACAGAGTTGTGCGGAGAATAGCGAAAACCTGGAACTGCTTTAAAACATGCCATACCGGAGCACCGCAAACGATTCCAAATGAAATTCAGCCTTATTTATGGACGCTATTTAACTGCTTTGGTTCATAGTGTCCCATTCTATGTTGGGTGTGAAAGATCAGAAATTTTACTCAGAGGCCGATTTATCAAACTTGAGGTTCTTTTACGTACCGTAAATGTATGATACGGGACTACCGGCTTACTTCCCTTCCAAAGGAAGCCATGTTAAGGATTTTTACGTCCGAAAAAATTCATCGCCCTCCGCCGGATATGAACCCATGACCGTGGGAGCTAATGTCTAGCATGGCACCGCTGGACCACGGAGGACGGGAGCGAGGTCTCGCCGCAAAAGTGAGAGAGGCTAAAAAGACAGTACCTGATGCGAAGTCTACATAAAATTACTTCCTCCCAACGAAAGGAACGGGAAGGAGTGGCCCAAGTAGAGGGTACTGGCTTAATCTCCCGCAATTTGTTGCCCTGGACAGAGGACCATGCAGCAAACCAACGGGAAAGAGTAGACATCCATAAGTAATTGCTGAAATCATCGACAGGAACAGAAGAGCTAAAATAACATGGGGATAAAATAGGACGCTTGGAAGCGGCATCCGCGCCTTCATTGCCAGGTGCACCGACGTGACCAGGAAACCAAACAAACAATAGGTTGACTCCATCAGTGGTAAGCTGTTGGGAACAATCCTGGAGACGCTGCACGAGGGATGCCGCACAGAGGCTAGAAAGGGCGTTTAGAGAGTCCGTGCATAAAATAAAGTTCTGTAGACCTCGCTAACGGATAAAAGAAATAACTTGTTGCAGGGCAATAAGTTAAGCAGTAAACCTCAAGCGCTGATCAGATAGACGAAAGATGAAACGTTCTACACCAAACACAAAGACACACCCAACTCCACGATCATCCTTTGAGTCGTCTGTATAAATGAAACAATCGTTGCAAAAGTGTGACTGAACTTCGGCAAAAGCCGAACGAATGACTGGAGTGGATTTGGCATAGACGTCAAATCAAGATGGCAAGATATGTCGGAATGCAGCCAAGGGGGGAAGTGGGCTTGAGCTCTTGGAAGTATAGTCGCCAACGCGATGTTCAAATTAGGAAGTATCTGCCCGAAACATACTCCGATGAGAAAAGGCAAGCAGCTGAGACGCATATTGACGATCAAGCGAGTCCTCAAAGAATGACGAATAAATCGGGTAGTTGCAGAGTTTGAGATTTTTTATTTATAGACGCTCTTTAACTGCTGTGGTCCTTAGCGTCCCATTCCATATTGGGCGTGAAAGACCGGCAATTTTTCTCAGAGACCTCTTTGTCAGCCTTAAGGTTCTTTTAGGTGCCATAAATCTACATGGGACCACTGGCTTTGCTTCCCTTCCGAAGGAAGTGATGTTAAGGATTTTTACGCCCGAAAAAAAATCCATCGCCCTCCGCCGGGTTTGAACCCACGACCTCGGGAACAAGAGGATAGCATGCTAACCACTACAACACGGAGGACGACATATCTGCAGAGAAGAACGTCATGACGATAAGGAAGCGGAGGTTCTGCACTTCTGCACACAGACTCAAAACAGGGCCGTGAGAAAAGCACCAGTAGGTAGACGGAGGCCCTGGTGGTGAACCATGATCAGGCGATCCAGGGTGGAAGGGCGCGCAGCGGAACACACAATACACCCGTAGTCAACTTTGAGCGAACCAGTGATTGATAAAGTTGCATAAGGACCATACGATCTGCATACCAGGACTACCACCTAAGACATGAAAAATAGAAAAGGAACGTTCACACCGTACGTTCAAATAGGTTATATGCGACAACCATCGCAACTTCCTATCAAAGATTAACCCAAGGAATTTTTTTTCTTCTGCAAAGGGGGGGCTGCCGTACTGAATCGAAAAGAAGGTGGAGGCAACTCTTTTCGGCGCCAGAAATTAACGCAAACTGTTTTCTCGGCAAAAAAAATTGGAACCCGTTAGCAATACTCCAGGAGAGAAGGGAGTTAAGACACTTTTACAGTCGCCGTTGCAAAATACAGATGCGGCGAGAAGTAAGATATACGGGGAAATCGTCAACGAAAACCGACGAGGAAATCCCTGGTGGAAAACACTCAACAATAAGGTTAATCGCTATAGCAAACAGTGTGACGCTGGGTACCGAGCCTTGAGGTACTCCGCTCTCTTGGGTAAAATGGAACAATAAAACCTATCCCACACGCACAGGAAATACCCGGTCCTTCATAAACTGACGAATGAAGACAGGGAGATGGCTCCGGAAACCCCACTGATGCAGTGTACGGAGAATGCCAGTCATCCAACAAGTGGCATAAGCTTTATCCAAGTCAAAAATACAGCCACAATCCGGCACTATCTCAGGAATCCTTTTAGAATGTGTGTCGAACGTTTGACAATATGATCAGTAGCAGAACGGTGCCGGCGAAAACATATTGCACGTT
Source organism: Deroplatys truncata (assembly GCA_030765065.1). NCBI lineage: Eukaryota > Metazoa > Arthropoda > Insecta > Mantodea > Mantidae > Deroplatys > Deroplatys truncata. The sequence continues at coordinate 32,482,231 of CM060976.1, forward strand.
TGTCAGGAGGTGCTGAGAATCAAGCCAATAGTACAAATGACGTTGATCATGCGTTCCATAACCTTGCAAACACAACTGGTTAGGGAAATCGGGCGATAGCTGGATGCTATTTGGCGATCTTTAAAGGGTTTCAAAACTAGAACGATGGTGCTCGCTAATCTGTAGGAAAAGTTCCAGTTTCCCAAATGCGGATTATAAATCTGAAGGAGAAAGTGTTTTGCAGCAGAGGAGAGATGCTAAAGGAATAACACGCGTGCAGAATCCGGCCCAGGAGCGGAATGCCTAGAGGATGCCAGAGCATGCTCTAGTTTGCGGAAGGCAAACGGGCGATTTATACACCTCGTGGTTGCTGGAGCGCAAGCAGGTGCATGGGCGTCCACCGCGGCCTTGGAAGAAAATCCGGGTCGTAACGATCCGAGTTGGAGATCTTTTCAAAAGTCTTGCCGAGGGTATCGGCAATAGCAGGTAGTTCGGAAATAGTAGTAGTGCGTACCGCAGACCTGGGATAGAAGAAGAACGATGCCGGCGACGCGCCAAAGTTTGTTCCAAACGACTGGTGCAGGTTGAGAGCTATTGAAACAGGCAACATAGCGCTCCCAGGAGGCTTTTTTACTGTTGCGAAATCTTCGACGAGCCCTGGCATGTAATTCCTTATAATTTACCTGGTTATTGAGGGCAGGATGACGGCTAAACTCCCGAAGAGCACCTCGTAGTGCATGAACGACATCCCACGGTCCACCAGGAGACCGGTAAAGATTAGGGATGGGAAGACGTACAGGGAATGAAACATTCGGAAACTGTTAAAATGACAGCACGTAGGTGTTCTACCATGAGGTCCACAGTGGAAAACTCGCAGTGAGAAAAACTAGCCACACTAGTGACTAGTCGGCATTGATAAACTGCTATGTAAGAAGGGCAGGAAAACCGACGGAAGAAGAGGGCACAGTAATTAGCAAGGAAAATGATCACTACAGTGTGTATCAGCAATGACTAGCCATTCTATACGACGAGCAAGCTGCGCAGAGCAAACACCCAAATCCAGATGGGGAAATTGCCGATTGAATCGGAGGGAAGTGGGTTCGCCAGTATTCCGAACAGAAATGTGATTTTGATCCAGAAGTGCAGCCAAAACCTCTCCCTTAGCGCACGCCCTAGCAGAACCCCAAAGAGGTTGATGCGTATTGAAATTTCCTACAAGTAAATAAGGGGTAGGGAGCTGTAGAATCAAACAGACAAGGTCATCTTGAGCAAAAGGAGGAGGAACGTAAACACTACAGTTACAGAAATGAAACCCAGGAAGAGAAGGGAGTCCGTGGTGTAGTGGTTTCTAAGCTAGTTTTTGTTTCCGAGATCGCGGGTTCATTTCCAGCGGAGGACGATGTATTTCTTCGGGAGTAAAAATCATTATCATGGCTTCCTTCGGAAGGGTCCCGTGTCGTAGATTTACGGCATATAAAAGAACCTCAAGCCTCATAAAGAGGCCTCTGAGCAAAATTACCAGTGTCACGCCCAGCATAGGGTGGGACGCTAAGAACCACAGCATTTAAAGAGCGTCCATAAATAGGATACATTTAATAGCTTGCGGACGTATGGCAAGCGGAACACGATTATAACACACATCATTCCTGACAAGAACTGAAACACCACCGTGTGCAGGAGAACCGTCCTCCGGTGCATACCTACGAATTGCAAAGGTATCCTGAGGTCGAAGCTTAGTCTCCTGCAGACAGACGACTAGGGGTGAGTGAATGTGCAGTAGCATGTCCAAATTCGCTAGGTGTGAGCAGACACCACAGGTATGTCATTGAAGGATAATAATGAAAGCCAGAAAGCAGGAAGCAGGGAAGAAGCACGTGCGGTAGGAGCAAAGGTTGATCGAACACGAACTTTACAAATATATTTCTTACAACTTGAGCACATGATTGGAGTCTTATTATCACAACCAGAAGAACAAAATTTGCATCTAGCATGTTTAAAGCTTTGCTTGAAGCCCTGCAGCCTGATATAGACTGGTCCTGTGTTTGTATCCTTTACACAATGGCAATGGCAACCGTTTCCTGGCTTTAATGTAGGGAGCAACAAGAAGCCTTCCTAGTTCCTCGAGGAATATTCGTCTTTCATGAAGAACATTTATTTTCCACTCTGGATTGATCTTTTTCCACAATACAAAATCATTGTAGACTGTAGCGTCAAGCATATTGTAAAAGACAATTACAGGCAACGATTGGTTTTATTTTCTTGCATGTGTATGTAGCAATAAGCTGGTCCAGGGTGTCAACTATAACTTTGGTGGCATTGTAGTCCAGTATCATTTTTGGCTTTTTATCTTCCCTCTTGGTTACTTCTTTATCATTTTGCATTGGTCTCAGCAGTACAACATTCTTATTCTTCTTTGGAATATAAGATACGACTGTGGTATCTTTTGTGAAATAGAATTTTGAGCTGTGGACCTCTTCTTTGCTTGATAAATTAGGGAGCTCTGTCTTGTTTTTTCTCAGTGTCCCCAAAATTGTAAGTTTTCTTTTGAGAGGGATGTACAAAAATTCTCACATGTAGCATTCTCTCCTCTTAGCTCATGTCAGATCCATGACAACACGCATACCTTGGTTTTTCTCACGTACTATTCCTGATGTTTTTCCTGTGTAAATTTGTGCTTTCAGAGCATATGAAGTAGCACTGTCGCATAGTGTCCAAATTTTTATTCCATATTTGGCGGGTTTACTTGGAATATATTGTTTGAAGGAACAGCGACCTCTGAAACCCACCAATTGCTCATCAACAGTTCCGTTTGACTCAGGATTGTATAATTTTGCAAGTGTTTCCACCCACTGTTCCCACAAGTCCCTTATAGATGCTGGTTTGTCATTTGCTCTCCGTGCCCGTCGATCAGACTTGTCATCAAAACGTAACATTCAAGAAATGCAAAAGAACATTTTTAGTGACATTGTAGCAGGAAAAATTACTCTACCTGATTCTGGATCCCACAAGTTCCTGGTTGATTCACCATATGATTCACCAGCTAGCAATAGTACACCAATGTATGCTTCTAAGGCAATTTCATCTAAATCTTCCAATTTATCACCGTACACTCTTCCGCCCTCAATATTAGTCATTTTCAGCAAAATACTGCAAAGTGTTTTGTTCATAATTACTTGAAAAGAAGATTTTATATCACTTACTCTGGATGTAGCATATCTGGTTGGACCAGGTATTTGTTTGATTATGTTAGCAGTGGATGCTCTTCCATGTTGTGGAAAGGGTGCTAAACCCCAATTGTTGTTATCATCTTTTTATTGAACCACTTCCACAGTCTGAAAATTGTCATTTCTATCATCATTGTCTGAAGAACAATCATCTGATTCCGACGCAGGGCGAATGCTATCTTCACTAGTATGGTTTTATTCTTCTGAAATATCCTCCGAACTATCAGATACATTGCCTCAAGCTTCCAATTCACTTTCGGTAGCGCAACGATTTGCCATGATAAAAGTATTTCACCACTCACTGTCATAAGTAAAATTACACCCTCCTTCAACAGTCAATCAGACGTAACTGATTTGTATTCTCCTGCATTTACTTTATCAACAATGTATTGCCCATTGTTACAAAAGCAAGAGGCTGCTATATTGTGTGCGTTGACATACATATGGATTTAGATACAGTGGGACATGAAACGTAATGAACAAAATGTAGACATTCATTTTAAAAGCAATCGGGTCATTATGACCCAAAGAACACATGTGTAACAATTTCAATTATAAAAAAATGTATGTTCTTTTAAATTCAGGTTTTATGAGTAGTATATATGAAGAGAAACAAATGCATAAAATTACAAGTATCAGCTATCAAATTTAAATTAGTAATAGAAAGATACGTTTCCTGTCGGGTCATATTGACCCAAAGATAACAGCAGGGTTAAACGTTCAAGAGTTCCAGAAACAAGTACAGAGAGTTGTGAAGTTTTGAGTGATTGCTTTTGCAAAACCTTAAGTTTGAGATGGCACTTAATGTGTCGTCCAAAACCATTAAAGCTACAGTAAATTGTACTCATCATTTCTAACAAGATGTTAGAAAAACTTACTAAATCCGCACCGTCTTTGTGTATATGCTCACATGCCATCATAATGGACTTGTAGCATTGGAATATAGCATGAACTGTGCGGTAGGCGCTCAACCAGCGGATGTCAACAGCTTCAAGTATTTTTAAACAGGTTGTTCTAAAGCACACTGAATTTCATCCAATACATTTTCTCGTTTAGGAGAAGCATGAAAAAGTTTATAAATATTTTTAACAATATGTAATGTGCGTTTTATTATAGGATGTTTATTCCTACAGTTGGTGGCAGCAATCGACGAAACATATGCTCTGCAGTGAATGTATGGCAACTCGTGCCCCCTTTTCTCTGATAACCGAGCGCGGACCTTAATGACAGAACCACTAAAATTAGCAGCACCATCGAAAGAGCATGTTACTAATTTGTTGTAATAAAGTTTTCGTTTCTTTAGTTCACTAACCAATTGCTGTACATATAGATTCAGCTGTAGTTCTCTTCAATTCAACCAGACGTAAAATTATCTGTGTGAGTAATGCAGCTGAAATATTGTCTTTAGGATTCCCACGAAGGAGTGCGATACATAGTTATCCTTCTTACTTGTCTAACAATGTAACCAGCCAGTTGATAAACTAAGCATTCTTTAGGTGCACTATTTGTAGCCAGCTCAGATACGTTTGTTTCCCAAGATGCTGTGAAAAACATGCCATTATCTTTAAGATCCAATGGACTTTTAATAGCCCTTTCTGCTTTTATCATCGTCTCTTTATTATTTTGTTCTAATCTTTAGTTAAAACCTTCATCTGATTTACATATGACGTTAAAGAATATTCCTATCGATATTCACAATTGTCGCCTGAAGACATAGAGGGTTTTGCTGGAATGTGAATATACTGTAACATTACAAAGTTAAGAAAGTCTATTGTTGATGGATGGTCATCACAACTTAGAGACCTTAAAATCCCAAAATGACGTTCCAGCGGGTTCTGATTAAACTTTGCTGTGAGAGCATAGTGAAATCCCGTTTCCACAAATAAACTTGTAATGTGCTCTTAATCGTAATTCGCAGCGATTGCAGAGATCTTTCCGAGGCAAAAGCGTTTATTTTATCAGCAGGGCTGTTTTTCCATTTTAGCTCGTGTGCTTTCGAGTTCTCGAAAGGAACTTTTTAATTAAGGCGTCTATCAGATTGTTAAGATCTCTGGTAAACGTTTCTGTTGTTTTGCTACCTTCTAATCCATGTGACTTTATATTCCTATAAAATTCTATTCCATTGGCCACGAAATTTCTAAACAAATGTAAAGCAAGCCTCATATTCATTCGTTGAAATGTAGAAGGGTCCAGATGGGCAGAGGTCAGCTTGTGGCAAACTTTCAAACCGACATTCTCAGGAAAATCTTCAACTTCGAATACTCTTCGATAAAAATAATAATTCATTGTTATAAAACAGCTCAACTTTATTTTGGAAGTAGTTTCTTATACATTTCATTATGTGAACAGCATCTAAAAATGCCAATATTTTCCTTCCCTCGTCAAAAGAGATTGGTATACAACACACAACTGTTTCTTTTTTTCCACTAACTCCAAGGCATTTCCAGACATTTTTTGTTGAATTGACTTCCACCAGAAGTAAAAGATACAATTTTAGCCCCAGCTTGTTCCAGTTGTATAATGACTTGTATTAATATTTCAGCGATATCACCAGGAGTAGCATTGCGACTTACGTAAACAGTACCAACCCAATGACGCAACAATGGTACAAACATGAACACCGATGCATGGTTTGTAATTTGTTTCTTGCATTTGCCTGGAGTATGTTCTCCTAAATAACAAAAACGTCAATTTTCTTTCTTGCTTTTTAGCTGGCTATTGTTGAACTGGCTTATTATTGTTTTTCTGGCTACATATAAGTAGCTATTTCTACAAAGCTTTATCGGGATTAAAATTAAGTAGATAGTAAAATAAACTTTGCGAAAGAATAATTTGTATACGCACTAAGCGATAGAGGGAAGAGAAAGTTATGTACATGCAACACGTCAGATTTTTTAAACGTGCATGAGGACTGTTCTGCCTATGACAAACATATAAATAAAGGTACTGTGGAATTAATAAAGCAATAACAAACAACTAGGAAATAAATTCTACCACTCCATAGGTAGTAATTATAATTTTATTATTCTTTATTTGAATAAGATAATTTAATAAAACAATAAATATATCCGATAGACCGAAAAGAAAAGTCATACAGAAAATGAAAGGAATTGCTTATAAATACCCATATGCGAAATTTTTAAAATCCGTTTCAATTCGATTCATTTCAGAATTTATATAGCATTTAGTGTTTTAATGCATATCAGATGTTATGCATCTGTTCAAATTGGTTCCCGAGATACTCATATTTTTATCCTTTGTTTTTAATACTTTGAAAAAAAAACTCCATACAATGCAATTATGATTTTTAAAAAGAATTTTATAATTTGACTCTTCAATAGTAGGTATATGAATAGACTATAGAGATGAATGTTTAATTACCCTACTAGTTTGAGTGAAAATGTTATATTACGTCTTCAATTTTCAGCTTAAACATTTACACAACATTGATGTTATTGTTTAATTAGTCGATTACTAAGCATGTTAAAAGACCTTCTCATCGTTTTTAATGTTGTTATTTATGTAGAAGAATAGCAAATTTCACACATGTATAACTGCACTACTGCATTATATCGAATAATTTTAAAATATCCGACATATGCAAACTCGAAAAAAACAACAGAATTTAAACCTATGACACTAAATAATGTGGTTTCATGGCCCTTAAGCTGTTTAAAAACGTTTAATATAATATGTGCAGGCCCTCCTTCGTCGTCTGCTCCTCTGTACCTAAGTTTATCATTTGAAAATTCTTGCGGCTTCTTTGAATGGTTTGTTCACTTTAACGTGCGCTAAACTTATCCTTTCTGACATTATTTTATAAGAACCTGAGTTTACAGACATTTAAATGTAGAACTTCCATGGTTTAAACGATCATACGCCTATAAAAACTGCAGAGAACTAAAGTAAAAGGTATGTTGTACTTAATAAAACAAAATACATGTTTTGACGCAGTAATTTGTATCACAAATTATGTAAATATCAAGAGTGATTATAGTGTGAATATGCATTATTGTGTGACATTGATTTGAGATGTTTGATGATTGTAAGCATCGTTGAGAAGTGGGTTTATACGGCCTTACTGAAACTGACAATAATAGCGTGCAATAATGTAGCGAGGGGGTGAGCTGTTTATCATTATTAGAGACGAGCAAACGATGTAATATTGGCGCGTTTTTCTTAGAATTTGCTGGAACATTTTTCCCTAGAGCATATGTTTTCGTAATTTTCATTGGATATAAAATAGACGCTAATGTTGGCGCGTTTTATTAACCAATAGCAGCTCGGTTATAATCTTTAGACATATCGGGGTGTAGGAGTATAAAAGGGCTAGGTCAGAGTCAAATTCGTTCAGTGCATCGGAAACATTTGTACATTACACGTCGTCTTCAGTCCATCGGGAACATTTGTGCATTACACGTCGCTGAGTTCAACAGAAACAGTCATGGTGAATACATAGCATAGTTTATCGATTTGCAGTGTACGCGTAGCAAAGTTATGAAAAATCTCAAGTGTCGTAAAGTTAATTACAAAAAGTTGAAGTACGCGAATTAATAATGAGCAGTAAATAAGTTATTATAACAGTTTCAGTTTGGCGAGTGTCAAGATTAATATGTGAAGGTGAATAATGTGTTAAGACAATAAAAGGATAAAACAAATTCTTTTATTAGTGTTATCTTTGGATAAAAACTCCTTTCCGTTTACACACCTGTAAAAGATAAGTGCTCGACCAAAAAGATCATAGCTGGCCGGAGGACAGTGAACCCAAAAATTAAACACAATAACAGGCGCTCAGTAAAAGATAACACGAAGTGACCGCGACAAATTGTCTTTTATACGTGCGGCAGATAAACAGTAGCATTTTTCAAACAAACCTAACAAAGAATACCGCCACAGTTTATGACGTTTTTCATCGATAAGTATAATTAAGAGTAATTTGGAAGGAAGAAGCACATGTTAAACATTGCAGTTCTTACTCAACTTTACTAGGCATTTATCTTGTGTTTAATAAAGGAAAATATTATTACTATTGTAAACAAAGTGCAATTAATTGTACCGCATTCGGAGTATTTGTAGTGTTATTTTAATTCATAAATATTCTTGTTTCTTACAATTATATATGTAGCTGTTGTCTATAATGGTGTTTTGCATGAATAAATGCATACAGGCGTCTAAGAGTAATAGAGTTAGTCCTTCAGCTTACAATATTACTTTAGTGATTTCTAAACATTATCATCTATGCTTCGTGTTGTTTCTATTTTTTTGTATCAGAAATTAGATAAATAAAACATTCAGGCATTTATGTTACAACTATGTTATTACTGTTCTTGCCGCAGTCATCAGCAAAATAATTGCACCCTATACCCCCGCCGCTATAACGTTGCACTTGACAGCTAGCGTTTAAGTTGGTACACTCGCGAAAAAGCAGATGAAAAGCTTCAACCGTTTGACTTCCTAAGCCAATCACAAGGCATCATTCCGGATGGTCGATGACAAAGCGGAACCGGATCTAGAATCGGCTCTGTTGCCGGATGTAACTATTCCCAACCACGTGCTTCAGTTTGTGAATCTCTAGCAGAGCGTCGAGTTGTTCTTTGCAAGCTACATATTGTGATGCAGTAATTTGTATCACAAATTATTTAAATGTAAAGAGTGATTATAGTATGAATATGCATTATTACGTGACATTGATTTGAGATGTTTGTTGACTGTAATTATTGTTGAGAAGTAAGTTTATACTGCCTTACTGAAACTGACAATAATAGCGTGCAATAATGCAGCGAGGGGGTGAGCTGTTTATCATTATTGGAAACGAGGAAGTTACGTAATGTTGGCGCGTTTTTCTTTTAGAATCTTCTGGAACATTTCCCTAGAGCATATGTATTCATAATTTTCATTGGATATAAAAATAGACGCTAATGTTGGCGCGTTTTATTAGCCAATTGCAGCTCAGTTATAATCTTTAGGCATATCGGAGTGTATGAGTATAAAAAGCCAAGTCAGAGGTAGATCGCCCTCAGTTCATCGAAAATATTTGTAAAGTACACGTCGCCTTCAGTCAGTCAGTTCGTCGGAAGTATTTGTACGGCACACGTCGGATATCAATTTGCAGGTTACGCGTAACAGAGTTATGAAAAATCTCAAGTGTGATAAAGTTAATTATACAAAAGTTGAAGTACGCGAATTAAGAAATATCAATAATGAAGTTATTATAACAGTTTCAGTTTGGCGAGAGTCAAGATCAATGTGTAAATGTGATAGTAAATGTGTTCGACAATAAAAGTGTAAAACAAATTCCTTCATCAGTGTTATTTTTGGATAAGAGACTCCCTTCCGTTTACACAACCTGTATAAAGAGAAGTGCTTGACCAAAAAGATCGTAGCTAGCCGGAGGACAGAGAACCAAAATTAAATAAAATAACAGTAGCATTCTTTCAAACGAACATTAATACTGCCGCAAATTGCTAACACCAGATGGAGCTAACAAGCCTAACAAATGAATCACGTCACAAGATGGCTTCACCGCGTGAAGTAAACACACATACACAAACATTATAAATTTACCATCGCAAATTGGCTACCAGAACGTGGGGCTACAATAATGTTAAATAAATAACATTAAACCACTCTCAATTGTTCATTGTTATTTGTTATTTAGATTTGTGGTTATTGTTTGATAGTTTTGTTATTGTTTGTTTATACATTTATTTATTTATATTTATCTATTTTATATATATTTCATTCCTATTATTTATTTAAACAAAACTTAAGTGCGACAATTCGGAAAAACGACGCCGATCGCCGAGTGATGATTCACGAAGTGAAAATCCTTTGCGCCGAGGTGTGCCACTTAATAGTCAGGCATTGGAACTATTAAGGAGAACCCGGGAGTTCTTTGAACAGGAAAAGGAGTACGTGAAGCTTCACGGAAATCCCTCTATTCCTGCTGATAAAGCCGTACAACGAACTGCAGCAGCTCTTGGTTTAAGCACGAGAACTGTTGTTCACAAAGGAGTGAAACTAAAAGAGAAAGAGGACAAAATTCCTGAACCATCTGGAACACAACAGGTATTTCTATCAACTCCAGGGAAGAAAAAAAAGAAACCTCGTCCAGTCACAAATATTGATGCTTTCCAATTAGACGCCATACGTAGACACATTTATGCCTATTATCATAGAAAGGAGTATCCGACCATACCAAAGCTACTTATATCGCTTATTTTCAATTAACAATAATAATACGAAATAGTTATTATTCAGTGACGTTCGCTACTTACGTACACTTTTTGTATGCGGCTTAGACACGATAGAAATGAGAACAATCAGCTGTTCTTGTTTACTAGCCACTCTGGCAACGTCGCAACCACGATGTAGCCAACCTTACGCGAAGCCACACGAACTGTCAAGTGCAACGTTATAGCGGCGGGGGTTATAGTTCAAGCTGCAGTCAAGGTGACATCATTGGGCAGACCGAACGAAAACAAGCAGCAGCTCTTGTCCCTGATTCCACCATGGGTTGGTAGAACTGATTTCCTAACAATACATAGTGCGACACGTCGCATGCATAAATTGGCCATTTTAAGTTATGCCGCGTCGCATCATTCCTTGTCGCACGCATAAAACTGCATGCATGAATGAGGCCTAAGTGGAGCGACAGAAGGAAAGCAAAAAACAAATTAAAGAATGGGATACCTTGGTATCGAAACAGTTGTTTTTTTCGGAGATGGACAAAGTGTTCCATAGAAACTGCAGAAAATCAAAAATGTGTAAATGATGTCGTTTCTGAAATAGATGATTCCCTAATGCCGTGGACGCATCCAAAGAATGTAAACGTATCACTTATTTTCCCACAGTTCTAATAACAGGGATTAGACCACTGGTGTCACTACGGCTTAGGAACTCAGTCTATTCCCCACGTCACCCTCTGGATGCGACCCTTCCGGGTCAGAAGACCCTGGAGCTCACTTGGACGGGGTGACTTCTCAAAATTCAAATGAGCGTAATGAAGCAACTTCCATAAAAAAAAACACAAATGGAAACTTACGACTTCAGACGGTAGTACGAAGCTAAGTGTTAGAAACTAACAATATCGTGTCAAAAAATATAAGGTCGCTAATGAAGATATACAGGATATAAAATTACTAGCCGAGACATTTATTTCACTTTAGCAAATTAGAAGTTTCTTTAACAAAGTAAAAGCAAGATGCTGAAGAAATGGCAAATACATAGGAATCGAATTTGTAAGAAAGCGCACAATTAAAACAAAGAAAGTTTTCGGTGAATTGTGTGAGGATAAAGGGCTGAGTAATCCCGAAAACAGTATTTCGAATTTAATGTGTTATATGTTTATTTGGATATCGTGTTAGATCAATTACACTCAGATTTAAGAGCATGATGGACATCATTGAAAACTTCAAGTGTTTTTAGCACAATATACTCGTGGAAAGAAGTGACAGTGAACTTCATTCAATCGAAGAAAAACTTGTAGTGAGCTATCCGAATGATACCCACTTCACTACAATTTCCTCACCAACTACACATGGTCCGTAATGTGCCTCAGAGCGATATCATAGGTATTAAAAGTGGATCAGATCTAGTCCTTATTAAAAATCACATAATTATTTCTAGTGCCCTGATGTCTCAGTGGCGTTGAAATTATTTCTAACTCTCCCTGTCACAGTAGCTTCAGCAGTAAGGACTTTCTCAAAATTAAGATTAATTAATCGCCATGTGCACAATTCGATGTCAAGAGTGTTTGTCTCCCTTAGTATGATAAGAATTGAAGTGGAAATAGCATGCACATAAATCTTGATGTGCTAGTGGATTAATTCGCTAGGAAGAAAGATTAACTGTGGGAAGTGCATGTTTATTATTATTATTATTATTATTATTATTATTATTATTATTATTATTATTAACCATAGGCTTTTAATATTTGGGTCTCTGCTTGATTCTGCTGGAGAGCCCCACTCGCCAATGAGTAAGTAATAAAATGAACAGTTATCAATCTACAATGATTTTAATATTAGAGAAATAATGGGATTACTGATAACTCTTTAAAAAAATGTATGTGGCAGAAATGGTTGTAGTATTTGAATTTAGCATTGGGAAAATCTTAACTCATTTATTAATTTTACATGAAGGAAATTTGTGTCATCTATTGTAATAGATCATTAAACTTAAATGTAGAAATAAAACGGTTTTGGGGAAAGAGAAGGATTGCTTTATTTAGCCCTGATGTTCTGTTCGTTTCAATATGACCCATAATGCATATTGATTTCTGATTTTCTCTTAAATAAAGTAATATATAATTATTAATACAGTCCGGAAGCTTTGCCTAACACATGCATTTTCTATTTTGATGGATATAATAAAGAGTTAGAGATAAACATGTTTCCGTACATTTAGTAACGATAGGAACAGATTTTATTTCGCCTATTTTGGTTTCTGTGGCCTATTTAAGGTTTAAAGCCTTTTTCTGCCTGTTTTGGATCGTTGTGGCGTTTTCCTGTGATAATTTACACATTTTAAAAAGCAAGTAAATAATTTCAATGCATGAAAGTGAAAAAGTGTTACACAAATAATGAAATGAGACATTCACGTCAAAAAATATTCATTAAAGATCTTGTACCCTATAAATGCATTTATTTGTCATCAAGCACCTCCTAAGGATTTAATTAAGGTCTTTAAATAGCAGAACCTGTGAAAGGAATGCAGGCACCTTCTACATGAAAAAGGCAGCCAAAGTTTTCAACGAAAATGCTCTATCTCCCATGTATAGCTCATGGATTGCACAAACTCGTCGAAGAAGTTAGAAGTTTGCATCCTCTTGTAGATAAGTTGCTATCGAACACCAAGAAGGTCTTCCTAAAGTCGCCCTCCCGAATGCGGGTTTAAGGACGTGCCACCAGAACTCGCTTTACCTCCACAACCAGTTATCACCAGATTGGGAATCTGGATCCATGAGAATTCTGCAGACATATATTACAGCATCGATTTGCACAAGATATGCGAGATATTTGATGCACTATCAGAAGACGAATCTGCTTCATTTCGCGAGGTAAAGGTGTAAAATAAAGAACTCAGCAACGATCTGGCGTTTATAGCAGCACATTATAGTGTGCTACCGGAAGTAATCGTGAAGTTGGATAAAAATGGTAATACATTAGTGTCAACCATGACGATCTTTGAAAATGCAGTAGATCAACTGCTGCTGGTGAAGTGTAAACATGTTATGAGTGCTAATGTGAACCTAGAAAACTTAGAACATTTGTGATGTCCTGAAAGTGAAAGTTCTGTTGTAACTGATATAAGTCCTTTCGATATAGCCCTTGTTTTAAATATGCTCCAGTCATTTCATTGGAAGCAGAGTATTCTTTTTCCATGATAAAAAACGTTCTCTCCAACAGGTGACTGACTGACAATTGACACTTTGAAAAAACATCTTGTGTTTGCCTTTAATCAAGTAAAGCAAGTACTTTATGTGATAAATAAAATATTATCTTAGATATCTATTTTCATTAATAAAGAGTAGGATTACTCTGTTTTCACTCTCAGTAAATGCCTATTTTAATTATATTAGTCTACTTTTTGTATTTTAGGTGCCTTTTAGCCTGCCTATTTTAAACATAATAAATGTCTGAACTTTGGGGCTCTACTTACGAAACTCTGTGACTTTGTTTATCATCACAAAATCAATTCTTTATTTAAAAATATTCTCCATTATTTACATAGTTGTCTTGAGCCATAATAGTTTATGTACATTGTGTTCAGATCATTATGACCCAGAAAAAAATTGTAGTATTCTTACACACAATGTTAGTATTTATGACTGTTATATTATGTTATTTATTTTTCTATTGTTCATTTTATGTTATAATAACCGATTGTGGCCAACAATGAGTTGCATATTGTTGCAACAATGAGCCTGAAGAATTAATTATTGAGAATTGTGAAGAGTATTCAGCAACCTGAAATCACAGCAGTTTCAGAGTATACAATTTAAAGAAAATCTGTAAAACATCTGTAAATTTGCCCATTAAGCAATGACAACAAAACTAATATCTTGTGCAAAAACTGTAAAATGCTTGTTTGCAAAATTCATGTTACTTGTGTCCAAAGAGCAAATATGGAGAAACAGTAATTTTGTTACTGTTATTATGTTCCTTAATATGTTTCCATATACATTCAGCAGAATTACTGTAATAATGCAAACTCCTAAAGCACATAAATGTTGCATAGGAGTATAGTAAAAATGAAAACATAAACAACAAAATAAGAAAGAAAAAAAAACAACAATATGTTTGTAAATGAACACAAATACCAATAATTGTGTTATATGACACTCATTTGTATATTATGAATATGGTTGTGAATGTTTAAATCAATAACAGTAAACCAGGTCATATTGACCCAAACACTATCAAACACTATATGCATATAGGTAGTAAATGGAAGCAGTGTATCAAGGTTAACAAACTGTAGAAAGGATCAGGAAAAGAAAATCCAAAAAGAACAATTTCACAAACTTTGCTGAAAAAGTAACTTTGCATTTTGCAATGATAGATGCTCCTGCATTTATTACTTCAATTAATTCACTTGACAGCAGCACAAAACAAGATCACTAGCATTTTATCCATTATAACAGAGAACATCATACATAGAAGGCAATGTTTGGAGGTGACACAAGGTCTGAATTCTGAATCCCCCTAATGCCCTGCAGCGTATGTACAATTTTGAAGACCAGGAGCTGCAATTGCTAACAAGTAGCCCTGCAATTATTTCTTAAGAATCTTATAGTAAGCATTCCAATGCAACACTATTGCATCTTCAGCAAAAGCTTATATACCATAAAAACAATAGACAAAATAGCATTTAAAGCAATTACAAGTTGTTGGTTTATTACAGGTACTTCTGCAGACTGCCAGAGAACCTATAAGCTGGCTTTGCAAATGCAGTACTCTCATTTTATGGGGATACTTTGCATTATTCTGCCACCACTGGCTTCCTACTTTACCCATTCACAGCATTGGATGCAAGTTCTAAAAATATCCCAAAGTTAGTTGCTTCCAAGTACTGTACCAGAATGTGTGACTTACGCTTATGTATTAAGGTATCATTTGCAAATCTATTGGGTAATTTTAGTGAAATAATCCCTGAAGACCAAATCAACATGTAAATACATGTTATTACCAAAGCAGAAACCCAGAAAGTGGTATTTAATTCATTTAAATGATGTGAGGAATACCTTTATATGAAAGGGGCCATTTTCAACAGATCTGATATAAATGGTGAGTATACATGAATTTTTAATAATAATGTAAATTTGTGCACATATTTTATACTTCACTATCATCCAAATTGAAAGAGATCTTAGGTTGGATTGAGAATTTATCTGTGAGATTGTAACAGGCCATAGGCCTAATATTGGAAGGGAAGAAGAAAAGATTTTATTCCGTAGTTGCTAAATGTTTGGATTTGCCAGTAGTAATGGAACACACTCCCTACCGATGTAAGTATGACATGCAGGAAAGTGTGAGCCA
Source organism: Deroplatys truncata (assembly GCA_030765065.1). NCBI lineage: Eukaryota > Metazoa > Arthropoda > Insecta > Mantodea > Mantidae > Deroplatys > Deroplatys truncata. Next base: position 32,497,976 of record CM060976.1, read on the forward strand.
CAGTTCTGCTTCACTGTAATCAAGATGCAAAGTTTCCTCATAAAATCAGAGCACTGTACCAAGAGTTATACATCAGCAGATGCACACTGTACACACTTCAGATCTTTATTTGGATCCCTTATCACTAACATGTGGGCTAAAAAAGTTTCACAATGAGAGACAGCTACAAGTGTTTAACTCAGAAAAATGGGGTATTAAATGACAATATCTAAATATTAAACAAAAATAATAAAAAGGGGTATCTATTTACAATGAAAACTTTACCACTAACATAGAACTGACACAGTATGTAAATGATCATTCACAATGAAGGTTCCTGAAACATAACACACACGCTGGCTTGTGATCTGCATTAGGGTATTGAAACTGAAATATAAATTAGTTATCTAAGAGCATGTTTGAACTAATTATATATCTTATTCATGTTCTGTTAAACAGTACTATTTTTAAATAAATTACATTGTTATTTGAACTATTTTCTCAACTACACTTATTTTTCATGCATATCCTGATGTTTTTGTTTTTAATTGACATTACTGTGAATAAAAGTTACTAAATTTTCTTCATAGTGTTTCTGAAGAGAGATAATACCAACTAAGATAAACACATAACTAACATATGTTTGTCCTTCAACACATGCAGCAGCATAACGCAGAAGGATTACCTATAATATATTTTTTAAATATGTCTATCTTTGTTTATATTTTTACATTCCTAAAACTAACACCTCTAAAAGTATGAAACCAAATCAGCTTGAATTTTGAAATATTATTTCTTCATTGGGATTTCTTTTAATACAAACCTTTATTACGGCGAAATTAACCAGATAGATTTAATATATTTTACAAGTATATCTGCATATATTGTAACTGAAATGTTGCCTATTTAAATGATCACTGTACAATGAATTTCCTTTATGTGCAAGTGATATGATAACATTTAATGTACTGTGAATGCTACAACTTTAATCACTGAGACTGCCAACAATAATCCACAGCACCGAGCGGGATGGCTCAGGCAGTAAAGTCTGTGGCCCACATTTGGGAGGTCCTGGGTTCAAATCCTGTGGGCTGACCAATCTGTCTGAGGTTTTTTCGTGGTTTTCCTCAGTCGCCAAGGTAAATACCAGATTGGCTATTTAATACCATGATCCAAAGTTCCATCTTAAGTCCAAAAAACAATAGTAAACTGAAAATTAAAGTGGTAATAGTGAATGCTATGCCATCTATCTACAGACTATGTAAGCAGCTGGACTGGATGGCACCCTAATGCCATCTGCACGGCATGAAGCAGGGGTTACAGGAATGAGACCTTGAAGGCTAACTGTCCGCCTTTCTGCGTGAGGGCGGCAGTTAGACTGGACGGCACCCTAATGCCATCTGCACGGCATGAAGCAGGGGTTACAGGGATGAGCCCTAGAAGGCTAACTGTCCATCACATATCGTTCTAAGAGATATCCACCAACAGATCCGTCGCGATATGACCAAGGAGTTAAAGCGATGTAAAATAGAAAAAAAAAAAATAAATAAATAATCCACAGCAAATTCTGCTTCCATTAAATACATTATTTTGTTTGAATGTATTACTCCGATACTACCAAAACAAGCTGGAGGTCACACCAATTTATAGTTATAAAGTGGGTGTCAGGTCACCATGCTCAGCTGGTTCTTTAACCTCTTCATTTTGATTGTTATACCTAAACATTGGAGGACTAATTGTAAGTCCTGGCCTTTGGGCAGTATTCTTAGGATATGACATGCAAGTACAAATATTTATACCATATACTGATAAGTTTTCATCCCTGACTTAAAGCCTATTTCAGCTGTAATCGAGTATGAAAACAAAATGTTGCATATCACATTCCTTCTGAAAAAAAGACTATTTATTTCTGAAGTTCAATACACAATGAAGCTTTTTTTTTTAATCTAGATATATGCTTGAATTTGGATATCTTCACTCGAGAATGATTAGCTTAAAATGCTCAGCTTTGAATAGTTTTCAGGAGACTCATACATTTTTTTTTCTTCTTAATGCCTTACATTTGGTTGATATGTAAGTAGGTACTTACTATTCTTCATAAAAATGCAAATTTATAACATTAAACTGTAACAGATTGCCACAATAGTGGAAACAATTACTTAGTACAGTTCTAACATTCCTTTCACATTACATTCATTTCATCTAAATACTTATTTGTTCAAATGTTTTACATTAAGTTGCTATACTTGCTGTAAATATCAAAGCACCTATTTGAAACTCTGAAAATAGAGTTAATGAAACAAGAGTATTGAAAATGTATATATTTTATCTTCTTTTTTCAAGAAAGAAAAAAGAAAAAAAAAGAGAGCACAAAGTAATCCATGTAATTGTTACACAAACAAATGACTCCATTAGTTCATTCAGAAAAAAAATGTATTGAAATTAAATTAATCATACATTAGAGTATATTGTGTATATTTTTAAAATTTTAGGACAGAAAGTAAATGCTGTAATTCTATTTGCTCAAAACAATGATTGTGATGATTATACATTATATAACTCTTCTGCTTCTAGGATTTCTTTTTTCCTCCTTTTCTTTCCCCACCCCTGTAAATCTTGAAATTTATGAACTTGTCTTATCTTCCTTAATAGAGGGGACTAGGCACTGATCCAGAGGGGATATAGCGCCTACTCCCCAAAAGGGGGCATTCCCAGGAGGAAGGTTGAGGAAAGAGGGGACACTGGCAGCTGGATCCAAGAGCGACGGTACAGCGATGACAGGGTCCCTAAGTTTTCAGAAGTAGACACTCCGGCAGACAGACAGATCGACCGGGGATCCTGCCCCATACAGAGGAGGTCCAATGCCCCTCAAGGGGGTTTGAATACCCCAGCAGCCAGCTGAAAACCGAGGGAGCAAGAGAGTTCAGAGAGAGCATCCTTTTCCCCTCCATGCTGCACCGAAACACCATTGCCAACACTTCTGACCCTGAAAGAGACCAATGTGATGAAGCATGAATGAAATGGAGGGAAAGGAAAGGAAATTCAGGGACTGAAATAAACCATCCAGCATTCGCCTGATGATCCTGGAAAACCCCCGAAAAAAACCTGGATCAGAGTGGGCTTTTGCCAGAGATTGAACCTGGGACCTTCTGAATGGGGCCACAGACACACCTGAACCATCCCGCTAGATAATTTATTAACTTTCTTTTTATAACTTTTTCTAAAGGAAAAATCAGACCTGTTCTTTTCTCATCCTTATACACAATGGCATTCCATTGTAAATTATGATTTTACTTTGAGATGTGACTGTTTTATGGAAGCATGTGTGTTACTATTATATAAGAACCAATGTATTTTAATAACCTTCATACTCTATGTCTAATTTTGCATTCATATTTGCATCCACATTTAATATATGTAAACAAAAACATTGTAAATAGTAACATTAGATAACAATTTATGTTAATACAGAGTTTCATATAAAATTAATTGTAAATCCTAAGATTACTTCAACATACAGAGCCTATACTTATAAGATAGATAACAGACAGTTATTTAGTTTTCTTGTTATAATCATCCAGTGTTGTGCGATTATTTATAAATGATTATAGTTTATTGGATGATACAGATAAAATACCATGTTTGGAATTTGCTGAAAGAAACACACAGTTATTTAGGTACCAAATGCTGTGTATTCATGACATAAATGCAACAGTGTTTACCATTTTTAAATACAAAATAAGTCAAAAATGAAGTTTCCCTGTTTTATTATGTGGGAATCAAGAACCGGAGCATACTGCAACTTACACCTGTGTTAGACTGTAGTTCTGCCAGTGGTTTACATGCATCATATCACTGTTCTCTTCCTCTGTTAATTTTTTGTGACCTTCAAGAAGTGATCTGAATGCAACTGCTCATCTGTTGACATTAACTAGGGTCAGCTCAAGGGGGGTTCAAGCTGTGCCACCACCCAGGGTGGCAAAATTTTAAAACATCAAAAGATATGTGAGAATATGATGCAATTACAATCATGCTTAAACTCTAGCGACTTTCTAGAGATTTTTTGTTATGAAACTGGTGACAAATAAAGCTCCAGATGGTTTAAGGATCAGATACTCCTTAAGATCCCAAGTTATGTTATGGACAATGCCCCATACCACAGAGTAGCACTAAAGTGCAACTGGTAGAGTGGTTAATCGCCATGTCATATGTAACATTACAATGAAATAAGGGGAACTTTATTAACTTCTGTTACTCATGAATGAAAACAAGGCCAGGTCCAAATGTTGTGGATTATTAACCAGTGCATTCAACCATCAAGTGTATTTTCATTTTGTCTGTCTTTTACTCTTTTGTGTAGTCTTTTAATCTCCTGATTAAAGGGTAAACCCAAAATATTGAACATTTTTATTGTGTGACCTTGCATGTTTTATCTTTCATTCAGAACAATCTTCTTGTTTCACTACATATATCTCTTCTTTAGTTTTATTTATTGATTACCCGTGTGTGCATGTGCGCATATGTGTGTGACATTGTGGATAAAAATTAGTTAGGTCTGAAAGCGTGAAAATCACTTGCAAATCACATGGGGGTGGCAAAAGTGGTCCTGACATTAACTTCTCTTTGGATGCTTATTTGATGCTATCAACTTGGCCATCTTACCTGCTGCATGATAATACAAGGCCCTGTGTTACTGGTACCACATCAAGACTTGCTGACACATAATAATGGCAGCATACTTCCCCAACTCATATGTGGCCCCTTTAGATTTTCATCTATTTGTGAAATTGAAGAAATATCTATGAGGCAGACAATTTGCCAGTTACAATAAAATGAAACACAGAGAGGTGAAATGGTTCACTAAGATGCCACTTTCTATTGCAAAGGATAAGGAATCTGATTGGATGCAATGAAAAGTGCTTAAATGTCTATGCTGATACATAAAAAAATGAACAAATGGTGCAGCAACAATAAAATAGCTGCTGTTTACTGTTCATGCAGAAAAAATTAGAAAAACTTATTTTTTGACTTACCTACACAATTTGATATAAGCTAATCAGACACAAACTGTACAAAAATTATGCTAAGAAAACACACTGTTTTTGTAAGAAGGAGTGAAAAACAGCAATATTATCCATGTTCACTGTCTGCAACTTGTACTGTGATATTTCAAAGTGAAGCTGCTGGAAACTGTGTACAGCCTCCAAATATTTCTTAGACATATAATTATATTTGCCAGAAATAAAGAAAAAACTTAATTGTTTTAAGTTGAAAAAGTCTAAAAAATAAAATTCAGAAGAGCACCATAGATTAAGTAACAAAGTTGCCTATAGTTCTAGGCTGAATCCATATTTCTTTGTGTCACCCTAAGATAAAAAGTAAAGCTACACCATTGAAATCTGGTCACTGTTGATAGATAACCATAGATTCATCCCATTTGTCGTAGACACTTATCCCTTCCCTTGAGCAATGTTTTATACTTCACTGTACTTCCAGCATTTGTCTTCTTGAGCTCTCCTATAATTATTGACATTCTTTACATTAACAGGCCTTCAGGGCTTTGGTACCCAGGGTTAGCAATGATGATATGAAGCATTTTGTTATATTGCACCCTGAAATACTTCTATAGCCTGCTGAATGCTCCTATTTTAAATAAAAAACAAAAAATATGTCTATCAATAAAGGCTACCGATGCTCTTTTTCTTCTGATGGATATGTTATGTAGTAAGGTGGGCTGTGATAATATGGTGATCGTCCCATAGTGGAGTAGGGTGGTCGTGGAGATATTGAAGCTGGTGGTGGCATCAGTTTTGGAGGAAGTGTTGCTGCATAGCCTCCGGGTCCATAGCCAGGAGCAGCAACATACATAGGAGGTCCTACTGGTGGCTTTACACAAGTACACCCAGATCCAAGAGATGCTGGAGGTGCAGCAGCTAGAGCTCCAGGTGTTGCTAGAGGTCCTCCTCTATACTGACTGTTTGTAATTCTTAATCTAATTATACAGATAACAATGATAAGCACAGCAATGAAGGCAACAACTCCTCCTACAATTCCAATGATGAGAGTATCATCATTATTCATGCTAGAAGCTGCACTGCCCATGCCTGTTGATGCCTTATTTCCAGTTCCTGTACTTGCACCAGGAGCACCTGATTTGCCATTGTTAGGGGTGCTCTTCTCCTTCCCTTTTCCTGGTGCTATAGACCAAATGATGTCTGGTTCTGTAGCATGACTTGTTGGAGAAGTTAAAACTGATGCAGGTGTTGTTGTGGTTGATGGTCTACTGGGATCACATGTAAGCTCATCATCTGCAACTTCCACGAGTAGTTGTCCTGCAAGATGCTCTGGATGTACACAACGGATACCTTGCATGCCTGCTGCAGGCAGCCATCGTCTCAGAGCTCGAGCATTGCAATCACAAGTTATGGGATTGTCTGGAAGACCAACCAAGGAAAAGTAGCCTCGTCGTTCATCAATAGCAGCAAGAAGTGGAGGGCTAAGTGTAGTTATATGAGAACCTGAGACATCTAACTCAAGCTGGGTTGATCGAGGTAGTGTAAAGAACAGTGCTGGGGGCAGGGCAGACACAGATGTATTACGAAGACCAATGCGCACAACTGGCCCACGTAATCCAGCAAGCACACCTGAAGACAAGCTCTTCACACGTGGACCACGCAATCCCAATTCCCTAAGACGTGGCTGAAGAGCCGATGATAACTGTTCGCTGCCTACTACTGCATCCTTTAGTTCCACATCCAGGCGTTCCAAAGCGGGTAGGTTCTGTAATATACCTGGTACATCCAAATAGCCTAATCTTGGATATCCATGTGCCTCCAGTTCAGCAAGGTTTCCCAAGTCCTTAAAAGCATTCTTTTCAAGTCGAGTGCATGTTGTCAAATCATGCATTTTTAAGGAACGTAATCCTTCCAAACCATCCAAATCACCCTGTATGACACTTGAAACAGGGTTATCTGAAACATCAAGGTGCTGCAAATATTTTAATCTTGACCACATACGAGGAAGTTCAGTCAGGGAATTGTGGGAAACATCTAGCTCTTCAAGAAGCGTAGGCCTCTCAAATGCTACATCTGGTAGGCTAGAGATAGCATTCCCTGAAAGGTTTAGATGACGCAGGAAAGGTGTTTCTAGCTGTGAAATTGAAGTGATGCCTGTCCCAGCCAAGTTGAGATCACGCACTGTCTTGGGTTCACCTAGCACATTTTCCACAGCTTCCTGGTTCAATGGATTGAAGGAAAGATCTAGACGTTTGATGTTAACCATAATGGAGTCTTCAGGAGGAATATCTTGTAACAGATTATGTGAGAGATCAACATGAGAGAGAAAGAAGTATTGACGCTGTAGAGGTTGCAGTGGAGCAGATTCAAAGCGATTTCCTGACAAGTTGATGCTCTCCAACATTTGCAGGCGAGAACGCTCAAAAATAGAATCAGGCAGCTCTGTCAGAAGATTGTTGGCAAGGTTAAGAGATTCCAGGCGTATCAGTCCTTCAAATGTGCGTTCTCCCAAACGTTCTAGTTTGTTGCTTGATAAATTCAATACCTGCAAACAAACAATAAAAGAATAACAAATCAGTAATTTTAATTCATCAATTTATGCCAAGGGATGTGAAGTTTCTGGAAATGGACATGTGTATGTTTTGCTAGAAGAAGTTCTTATATCTCATTTTTCGGGAAATAATCACATTGTTACTGGAGTTTACAGTTCTCTATAAGTTTTAGTCACTACATTTTTCAGATAAGACATGCTTGTGCACTCTTTTATAAAACATAGTGAATGAGGCTTAGAGTTAAAATAGTTATAATGTGTCAATGTATAAAAGCTTTTAACTTTTATTCCAATTTGTTAGGAATTCTTTTATAAATTGACATATATATATATATATAAAACCATATTCAAACATTATAGTATTACTTAATTATTAACATAAATAGTTAGAAATATTTTCAAAGCATAAAATGTTTTGCTTTCTTTTTTTATTCTTAATTTTGGCAAATCAGTAGATCTGCTTACAAGCCATTGATAATAATTTTTTAGAAAATAATACCAAAATTACATGTGTAGTTGGTCATTTTAGCTTCATGAATATGCAATTAATCGCCAAACAATAAATGTAGTAATTGATAGACAATAAATATACATAAGTAAACAATAAACTGATAAAAATAAGAATGTTAAAATTATGAGACACATTGTGAATTACAATAGTTTAATATTCATTTTATGCTACAGTGATTACATGAAATCATCTTCTGAACTGCTGAGTAACGTATGCTTCATTAATTTGCTCTTTAGTCTCATTCTGTGATGGCTTGTTATCCCTCATTCATATATCTAAGCTCCTGGGAAGTTAACCAATTTGTATTTTATACATTGATTTTAAATACTTAGTTCGTAATTTAACTGATTGTTCGTTACAAACCAAACATTTTATTACAGTTCTGAATTATTTAAATTCTGTAAACAAACATGTTGATTGTGGTGCCCCATGTAGTAGATGTACTATATGTAATAAAAGGATAAACTAAGGACTTATGAAGGAGAATAGAGTATTCTGATGCAAGCGTGGAACATTTATTTATTAATGGGTATAATTTAGTGATTCTGGAGGCATCAAGTATTATAATACATTCTGCATGGGCATTTCAAATCAGTCTGATGTTGCAAGTTCATGAAATTTAATGGAGAAATACAAAAAGGTTTTAGTGAGACTATTTTAGATTTTTTTTTCTTTTTTTTTATTAGTGATGTGCAGTGAAATGCACCAAGTTGCAAGCAATTTGCCCGGAAGAGGAAGATATTTTTTGAAGATAACTGATTGCATTAACTTTGAATCTCAATTAAACAGAAGCGTACTGTTGCAATAATAATCCAAGTGGAACTTCAGTGCTTTTGCATATTAATCCAGTTGAATCATTTGCTCAAGAATTCATTAGTTTTGAGTAAGTGACCCACTTGCATTATTATTGCAACAATTAGTGCACTTCCTGTGTCTTTTCAAAAAAGTTATTAGTTTATAGTAAGATCAGTATTGTCTGCATAATTAGCTATGCTGCTAAATTATATTTTGAGAATGTTATGTGTAAATGTATTAAATAATATAGTACAAAAATTATGCTTGTGGAAAGTTCTTGCAAATATTGGTCAAATTGTTGACATATAACCTTCAATGTGAACAGCAAAATGGTCAGTTAAGAACTGTTAAAGTCTGCATTAGATAGTCTGGTAGCCCAATTCTATATAACTTTAGTAAGAATCTTTTAAGGCATAGAATGTAGTAGGAATAGAACCAACAGTGTATGCATAAGATTTGTTGGGTGCTGACTTTGCGGGAAAAGTGCACAGAAGGAAGGATAAAGTGAGACCCCCAAGACATTTATTTCTACAGTAAAGGGAGAGAAACATCAGGGGAAAAGTAGTTAAACAAGCTCTGGCTGGACAATATTTATTTCAGGTATATATGGATACTTTATACACACAGGGTGGCAGTGGTGGCTCATGATTTGCAAGTTTGTGAAGTGGCAGGTGAAGTTTTTATATTAAGTATGCTTTACATGGCAGGTTTTATTCTACAGTTTATCGGAAAACATTCGTAAACAAAAACAATCATATAAACCAAAATATTCTGCATATATTTTTCAGCACATACAAAATCCTATGTATTAGTGCAATTCAGAAATAAAATTTGCAAAAAACACATCTACTAAAGTGAGCATAAATTAAATTATATTAATAATTATTGTATTATTCTTTCCAGTAGCTGGAAGTTTTGCCATTTTATATTAAACGGTGCACCTGTGCATTAATGAATATCGGTTAAATATTCAGTGGAGAACACACGTTTTTATAACAAATGGATATTCTGTGCTTTATTTTCACAAAATAAATGATTTACAAATCTTGATCACACATGCTTGCACATCGATAAATCTGTGTTTTCTGAAGTATTTCTTCTAAGTTTCAGTTCCTACCTTTATAATAGTATTTATTCTGATGTCAAGGTAAGAACATAATTTCTTAAGCAGAAAAGTGTAGAGTTTATTTCTGCTCATTGCCCAACCTTATCTCATGTCTGAATGTGTATGTGATGATACCAAGCAATCAAAAACATGCACTGGATAAAGTTCAAGGGTATAAAATGAACTGTAGGAAATTATTATTTATCTGCATGCCTCTCCAAAAAAAAAAATTTGACTAAGCTAAACTAACCTATTTAATATTCTTGTACATTAAGTCCATTCTCCTCTCCTTTTGTTCAGCAAAATTGTTGAAATCATATCTCAATATAAGATATGGCTAAAGCATTAGCAAACTTCTTATCCTCTTGAGATTTGGAAAATACCTTTCTTCTCTGATATGGTTATGGGAAGCATGCAAGTGATGGGCTGCTATTTACTGTTCATTATGATTCCATAACTAATTAATTAGTTTTAATGTACACTCAACAGATTTTTAACAGTCTCCACCAAGAGCATATCACTTATGCTGAATTTACTGGTTAAGTTAGGTATTTTACACATGTGCTTCCAAACCCTGTACACAATTAACATGTACATGTTAGAATCACAGCCTGCATGTAAGAGCATGCACTGTGATTGTGTGACTTGCAAATAAAGTGACCAGCAAAAATTGTAGTAAAAGGGGGATTATTTATTTTCTACTCTGAATCATTTTAACTCCACAACACTATACTGTAAATCACAGTATAAATTAAGAGTTTTATTAAACTTTAAATCAATTTATATAACAGAATTACATTTTAGACAGGACTGATAACAGTTTTTTTTTCATTGGTGGTGGTAGTGAAATTGAATAACTCCACATGGAAGAGACCTCATGAAGAAAGAGCCAATAGCAAAGTGCTTCAGACTCCATCTAGTTACTATTACCTCTCCACACCCCTCACCCATAATTGAAGCATTCCCCTCCACACGTCTTACCTCTAGCAGTATCCACAAATGCAAAGATTCCCAGACAGACTGAGGTAGTCTGAAATACACTCCGCAATGAAAACATTTGCACTTCTCGCTGTATAAGCATTGCAAAAACATTTCAAGCAAACCAAAATCTATAAACCACATCAGGGAGTGCAAAAATTAATACTACAATGACATCTGATGTTATCCTTCCTTTCCTGTGTTTATTTTTTATTTATGGGCAGGGCGCCACCTTAGAGTCCTCCATTGCCAGCTGCCACTACAAGGTGGTTTTTAAAAACTTTCCACCTGTATATCTTGAAAGCATCACGTTTTCAAGAAAACAATTTATGGTGATTGCCTTTTTATTTGAGGGTGAAAAGTATGGGTGATTTTTGTTAAGTTTTATTTAGTGCATATTTTCAAGGTAATTAATTGCATGGTCAGTTCAATTTTTTTTAAATAGGAACCACAATATGTTTTTAACAGAGCTCGATTTTATGCATTAAGCAAACAACTGATGTCTCAAACATATTTTGTATTAAACCAACTATTATGTTATAAAATCTTTAAGAAGTTTGAAAGGTAACCTAATGTTGGTATTTAAGCTGTTTGTATTTTGTTAAATTTAAACAAATGAAATCTCAAGTTAGTCCTTCAGTGTACTAATGTTAATTTTTACTTTCTCTACTATGTATAGTAAGTAGGGGAAGTATTGTATTCCACCCAAAAATTCGATACCGAGATTTCACCGGAAATACATATTTTGAGACCCCCTGAATCCAAAAAAAGCATTTTTGGAAACATGTCCTGTGTGTGTGTCTGTGAACAGCATAACTCAGAAACAAACAGTCGGATAAACACCAAACTTGGTATTTAGGTTCAGTATCTTGCAGAGATGCGACGCGAAGGTTTTCAAGAAAATCCCCCTACCCCAGACTACCCTTTACATGGAACATTTTTCGAAATTTTAATTTTCTCAAAAATGGCCCTAACGATTTTGATTAAAATATCATATGTTTAAGATATTCTCATGAGAAATGAAATGTATATCTCAAATTTTCTGGGAATGTCTCCAAAAGTATTCTTCATTGTGAACAACTTTTGCATAACTGGTAACCCATAAGAGATAGACAAACTTTTACTACGCAAAAAATTTAGATCGCGTTAAAATACACAATTTATGTCATATACATTTTTGTTGTTGAGTGAACTATTTTCGAGATATTGCTTGTTATTCCTTTAAATTTTTCAATACTTATTTTCTCAAATGAGAATTCGTTATTCATTTTTTTGTCTTGGATATGCAAAGAGTATTAATCTGTGGCAAAGAGAATGGTACTGCACCTAGCAACCTGCTATTAAGAGATATGTCTATGCTTAAAGGCCACTGTATTTCCATATTGCCCTTGCAAATACAAAACAAGGGAACATAGTATGCCTTAAGTGATAGCCAAATAGTTTTAGAACTGGTCGTTATGTGTAAAATGTAATTCTCTTTGCATGTCAAAAGATCATTACTGCAAATGTTTACCTTGATTAATATGAAATAGATAGAGAATAAGAGTTTGTAAAAATAGTTTGTACAAGAGTAGAGAAAGTCATGTGAGTGTAACACATCAGATTTGTTCAAACATTTCCCAGCTGAGTCTAGGCTGATGATGGAAATAAGTCTCCAAAACATGTTCCAATAAGTTTTGGTGCATAAAGTGAAGCTAGAGTAATTAAAGATTCAATTTGTATATGTAAATACTTCACTCTACTAAGAAGTTTTGGAATTTAACAACTGCTGACTGCTGCAGCCACCATCACTCCTTCCACCACCGTCATTATTTTGATCATTTATGTGTGCTGGAGTGGATTATATAATACCATAAATTTTCCTGTTCCCCATTTCCTGTCATTTTATTTTTTATCATGATTCAGGATCAGGCCATGGATGACAGGCAAGGCATGTAGCAGTGGAGTTTGCTTTGAGAAACTGTCTGACTGCCTGTCCTGTCATTCAGTGTGTGACGGCCCCTGGAGATATCTCTCAATGCTTGTTAGAAACTTTTCTTTTTCCTTGTAACTAATAAATCTGTGTTCAAAATGAGCACTATCACAGACAGATAGGGTAATGCATCCTCATCACACATCTGTGTTGGATGTGCCTGATTTAGAAAAGCTAACATGGTTAGCATACTATGAAGATTGGGCTTTCAATATGAAAATGACCCCAATTGACTATGGTTTATGGAACTATGTCAAAGAGACTGATAAGATCCCTGACAATATGCTTCATGCCCTGCAAAAATCAGCATTGTGTCTGCATGATGAAGTTGGAGAATCCAAGTTGTTGGGGGAAGTTTAAATCTGCCTACAAAAGCACTGGTTTACATGACTGATGAGGCTGAAGTGACTGTTTGCAGTCTATAGACAGTGTGACATCCCAATTACATACTCTTGTAAATTCTCAAGACAAAACCTCTTGACTATGGCACTTTAAATGCTGCAACAAATCTGTTTTTCAAACGGCAAGCAAACTTACTTTTTATTATAAAGGTTTTGAGATCTATGAGGTTAATACTCTAAAAGTAGAGGGAAAGCTTAAATTCATTGACACACAGGTTGATGGTATTTATAAACTGAATATTAAATTTATGTCCAACGTTACTAATGTTTAGAGCAACCACACAGAATGCGGAAGATCGATGGTTGAAATCCTGGCTATGGCAATGAATTCTTCAGTTTAATTCTAACTCACAAATTGTATGTTTCAACAATAGTTATAAAAATTGTGTTTTTATTATGAATAATTTGTGGAATGGATATGTATGTAAATTACAATGAATAGAGAATGTCATGTGACACATCAGAGTTTTTCATTTGCATCATCATGAAGATGATATCAAATGAGCAACTTTATTACTTATTTATCTAATTTTTATGATTGTGCTGTCAATGGTTATTTTACAGTTACAAATAAATGACTGTACAGACAAGACGCTAAGTGAGCAGATGAAGCTATGAGATGTAGTTCCACTTATATGCTAGGTCAGTGATAGGTGCTGAACACACCACTTGTTCACACTTTCAGGATTCTGCAATACTGCCACACCTTGCAAACTTTTACATCTAAATGTTTGTTTAACCATGCAAGTACTTAAAACTTGCAAATAAATATTTTGCTCCTATTACTGTAACCCACTGTCCCCTTTAGCCTTGTGTCACTTCCATACCATATAACCAGGTCAAATTTCAGTGTTTTAAAATGCTAAACAGTATTTAAATACAAGGAACAAGATTTCTTTTCTATAAAGAAGAAATATCAGATATTAGGTAAGTAGGTACTGAAGAAACATATCAAACAAATGTCTTCTTTTTGTATTATTTATAAGTCAACTATGTAATCCATTTGTAGTAAAACTTACCTGGAGCTGTGTGGAGTTTTGAAAAGCCAGTTCACTTATGCTCTCAAGATTGTTGTTAGCCAATAAGAGGACCCTCAGCTTAGGCAGACTTGCAAAATCCAAATCTTCCACACTCCTCAGAGAATTATTGCTGAGATCCACTCTTTCTAGATGACGCAAGGATACCAATAACTCTGCAGGAAAGAAGGAGAACTTATTTCCTGATGCTGAAAGATGTTGAAGCTTTGGATGTATGCGAAATGAGCTGGGGAACAAGTAGCTGAGTTCATTGTTATTTAGCTCCAATAATTCCAATGTGGTTCCTCCACCTTCTCCCTGTAAAGTTCTAAAGAACTCCCCTTTGAATGCTGTAAGTCTGTTTCCATTCAGATGCAGTTGTCTTATAGACTTCAGTCCCATAAAAGCACCAGTTCTCACATTAAGTATCTGGTTGTCTGACAGGTCTATATGGGTGAGATTGTGCAGGTTACGGAAGGCAGATTCTGGGACTTCTTGTATGGCATTGCCTGAGAGAAACACTCGCTCGAGATTTTGACATCTGTTCAACAGATCAGGGGATAGGGTTTTCAACCCAATATGGCTGAAATCCACTTCAATAAGATCAGGAAGTGAATGTAACAATGTTGGTGAGATTGTAATGAGTCCAGGATTATGGCTGATATTGAGATATCTCAAGGATGGCAATCGGGCAAACGCAAGACGTGGGATCTCACCAAGTTGATTACGAGATACATCCAGTGCCTGCAACTGAGGCAGTGTAATTGGGCCAGGTGATGCTCCTCCTGGAAGTGAAGTTAGGCGATTGCCAGATAAACGCAGTTCCAGTAGTGATCCTTCAAGACCTGAAAATGTTGCAGCCTGCACAGAAGCTAACAAATTCTCAGAGAGATCAAGTTCCTCAAGACTAGAAAAATCAGACAATGCTGCTGGTGGTAGCTCTCTAATCACATTCCGAGCAAGACCCAGTTCTGTGATGTGGCTTGCAGCTTGCACTGCACGGAGAATGTCAGCACTTAAGGCTGCCACACGATTATAGTCCAATTGGAGTCTTGATAGATTAGGTAACCTTCCTAAGGCAGATGCTGGCACTAGAAGAATATTGTTGTCTACTAGAGATAGCATCTCTAATCCAGTGAGTCCTTCAAATGCATCATCTTCAACCTGCAAAAGAAATATACAATACATTCCAAAAAAATCCATTAGCACTTTGTTTTATTCATACCTGAGAATACAGTATAGTTTACAGCCCTTTTGTTTTAAATTTAATGCATTCAATCCAGTAAATGAAATATCATTTATCATAAAATTAATGTTGATGAATGTTTTGAGTTACTGTTTCACATATGAAAATTCAATGAAGGTAATTGAAAATGTTGCAAAGGACATTGCAACATGTTCTTAGTTTTCACTTTCTCATATGCAAAATTATGTTTACTAAACTGTAATGTATATTTGAAACACAGAGAATCCACTGAAATCCAAAACCAAGTTATACTCAAATGCTATGTAAGAATCAAGAAACCTGTGTCAGAGTATAGCTTGGGCATAGTGATAGTTTCAGGCCTAGATGGTCCTAGTGTCATTAGGTTACTTTTTTTCTGTTACTGCTATTATTTTCTTTGGTTATTTTTTCTCTCTGTATGCAATTCATCATTAGATTATTTGTGGCTATGTTCATTCTCTGAGAGTTATTACATTCAATTGATTCAATGCAGTCTCACCTTTGGCTCATAATTTGCTCATATAATAATTACCTACTGAATATTGAATGTCAATGCTCTCACAAGAAATATTCAGCCCTCAGTAGTGTTTTGCATTCAACAGCTGATAGCACTGAACATGTTAGGTATTTTTCAAAAGATGAAGTAAAGTTTTCAAAGTTGTAGAAAAATTAAATTAATCCAATTTCAGAACACAAAACATATAAAGCAAAATAACATTAGTTTGTTTTTTGCTTTTCCAACTTTTTGCTATTTTCACACTTCTTTGAAAATATGCAGGGAATTACATCAATTTTATTCTACATACATCCAAATTCAAAAGATACTCTTATTTAATTGGTTTTAATAATTTCATATATGTATGAGAGTAATCCAGGGAGTCCCAGACGTTTTGAAATAAACAATTAACAAAATGTAAATATCAATGTTTATTATCTACATTTGAAAGGTACACTCTTAAATTATTTTTCTACATTATCGCCATTCAAATTGAGGCATTTATCATACCGTAGCACAAGTTTTTCAATACCTGTAGAAACCTGCCGCCTGTGACTTCAACCACAGGTTTACACCAGCATGCAGTTCAGCGTCAGTATCAAAGCATTAATTTGATGCGCCAAACTCCGTGAAATTTGGGGAAAATATTCCGAAAGTTCTGTAATCATGAAACGAGGATTCTCATGAATTTTGTCATTGATTTGCATTGACAGTTCATCAGTAGGCTAGACCTACCATTGCGATCCTCGTCGTGAACATTGGTATGGCCATTTTTAAAATCAATGCACCATTGCCTGACTCAGCTTTCACTCATTATTCCCTGCCCGTAAACATCACAAAGTTGACGATAAATTTCAATTGGTTTGTTCTTTTTAGCCAACCGTACTTCACAAGGGGCAGGATTTTCTATTGCAGCGCATATTTTAACAACTCACAGAGAGCACAGTAAGGAAGGCACAGTCCTCATGCTACCACAGCTGGATGCATACTGAATGTAGGAACATTCTGACACCAAGATGGCAACTCTAGCCCTACTCATTGCCACATAGGCCAAAACGTCTGGGACTTTCTAGACTGCCCTTGCAACATTACCTAATGACATTTTTGTGTTTTCAATTTTTCAGATTTGTAAACAAAATTGCTGATAGAGTACAAGTAGTTTATGTAAAGTTAACTGAACTTTTCCTCTTATAATTAAAAAAAAACGTCAATTTTGAACTTATATTATAATGGCTATTTGACAGAAGTATATAAAATAGCTAACTTTATAAATAACATATCTGATTAACATTTTAATTCATTTAATGATTATATTTGTTACATGTTGCATGCACATCAAAATGTTAAGAAAAGTGCTGTATATTCCAGAGTGTATGGCCTTCATTACCAATGATGTAAAATTCTGATTGGTAGAGAACTACTTTTCTAGAAAATCAACAGAGCTTGTGTACACATTTCTTATGATTTTAGACCAGGTTCATTATTACAGTGTAGGTTTGGGATTCTCAGAGATTACCACCATTCTTTTTATGTTGCCAACTTTGAATGTTACTTGCAAACTGTAAATGCTTTGCATTTATACACATTTTTACTTTCTCTACTACTTTACAGTAAGTAAAGGAAGTTGTATTCCACCCAAAAAAGCATTTTTATAAAAACTTCTGTGTTTGTGTGTGTGTGCATGCACGTGCATGTATGTGCGCACCTCTGTCTCTCTCTGTGAACCGCATAACTCAAGAAAAGTTGGTAAAATATCATACTCTGTATTTAAGTTCAGCATTTTTCATGGATGTATCACAAAAATTTTTAAAAAAAATCCTCCCATATCGCACTACCCTTTACATGGAAAATGTTTCATTAATTTTTTATTTTTCTCAAAAATAGCTGCCATGATTTTGATTAAAATATATTTTTAAGATTTTTTATGACAAACAAAATGTATACCTTGAATTTTATTCAAATAGCCTATGATGCCCTCTTTATTCTGAATGACTTTTATATAATTAGTAAACCATAAGAAATAACCAAATTCTTACTACATAAAAAAAATGTAGATCTTATTAATGCACACGATTTATCTATTTATGTCAAATACTTTTTTTTTTTTTTTTCAGTTTTTTAACAGTTTCAAGATATTCTTCATTATTGATCTGAATTTTCAAATACTTATACTTTTTTCAAATGGTAAGTCACTATTCATTATTTTTCTCATTGTGGTGTAAGGAATATAGAGTTTCAAAGATTTCTCATAGTGATCTGCTTTTTAAAAATCTGACCCGCTTTAGCCTACTGCATCCTTATATCTAACAATGAATGTGAAAATATTTAATGAAAGTTTACCTGGATTAACAAGAAGTAGAGAGAAGAATAAGATTTGGCAAGAATAATTTTTGAAAGAAGGAGAAAAAGCTATGTAAATACAACCAGTGGCAATTGTTACATAAGAGCACACGAGCACATGAACACACTAACTTTTGACACCTTGTGGATTTATTGATTATTTTTTATTTGATTGCTATTAAACATAACATATGTGCAGTAATTTAACATCTGCAGCATTTAAATCCACTGTGTTACTCCTCTAAAATCAATGAAACATAGCAATAGGGTTCCTAGCACATCTTGACGTAAACACATTTTAAAGACCTTCTGCACAAGCACAAATGGTATGATGTAATTATCTTTTGAAGCCAAATACATAAGGGTCGTGCACACTTGAAGAAGTGCATTATCACACAAAGTTTTTCCTGCACTCTGTTTTCACTATCACTACAATTTTACGTCAATGCCACTAGTCGGTGGCACACTAGGCAGAAGTTAGTCACTATAGCAGAAGTAGGTAACATGCACAAGGGCAGAAACTTCTCTCGGTTTCTTCATACCGTAATTTACAAACTACAATTTACTTCGTTCTTGGCCTAACACAGTGTACCTAATTGTGCACACAACAGCAGATATCCCAAAAAATAACCTTTCTTTCGTCAGACAAGTTATGCATTGTTATTATTATTGTCATTTTTGTTGGAAGCGACTACAGTTGTATAAGTTTGTTCATAGTCATAACTATTATGCAGCAGATGCTACTTCACATTTTCAGGGCTATCTGATTAAAAGTTTGTGGATACCTAAAATGTATACTCACGAGCCACTACTGAATGTAATACATCAGATTTTTCATAATGTAATGCTAGAGTCATCCTCAGTGGTGTAGTGGTTACCATGCTAGCCTCTAGCCAAGGTCGCAGGTTCAAACCCAGTGGAGGTCGATGTATTTTTTGGGCGTAAAAATCCTTAGCATGGCTTTCTTCAGAAGGGAAGTAAAGCCAGTGGTCCTGTGTCGTAGATTTACGGCACGTAAAAGAATCTCAAGCCTGATAAAGAGGCCACTAAGCAAAATTACCAGTCTTTCATGCCCAATATAGAATGGGACGCTAAGTACCACAATAGTTAAAGAGCGTCCATAAATAAAACTCTGTTTTTTTTTCTCATAAATATTGAAATACAGTAATAATGCACAAATAATGATGTTAATTCATGTTTCCAGGTTTCTCATACATTCTTTAAAGATATTCTTTCCAAACACAGAACCACTCCAAAATGATTTGAAATTGGTAGCCTTGAAAAGCCTGAGTTTTTTGTTGCAACAGATGGTCTTATGTAAGTGTTAGTCATGCAAACCACGTAATTATTTCTCCAATTAGAAACCTAGTATCTCTTCCATTGCCCATCTAAGATTTAACTGACTTTTCATTTCCCAGTTATACTGTTCACAGATCAGTGGAAAGGCAGGCCTTTTCCTAAACATACTTTCATTGAATTTCATGAGCTATTTGAGTTGTTTCCTTTATCTTAGGTAATGGGTATAGAAGGTAATGAATAGAGGGCAGATTAAAGTGACCTAGTGTGTGATTTCAAGTTATGGATGGAGATGATGATGATGATGATGATGATGATGATATGCGGTTTAAGGGCGCTAAACTGCTGCGGTCATCAGCGCCCTTACAATGTGTAAAACATAAGGTCAAAATATAAAAGACAGGTAAAAAACCGCATAATTAAAAAACGGGACACAAACCCGTGATGTCAAAAAAGTTAAAAATAACAATAGAATAACAATAACAATAATAACAATAACAATAAAAACAATAACAATAATAACAATAACAAGAATAACAATAAATATATCTGAAAAACCAACACACTAAAATCATGGTCACTAAAAGAATAAAACGTGTCAAGAACTGTAGAATGCAAGGAACATGAGCGCCTTATGTCAGGGGAGAAGGGCCCCATTAAAACTAACAATATAAAATCAAACAGCTAAAAGGCGCTCAGCGCATCAAATGCGACGGCTAAAACCAATGTCAGTGATAAAACGTAAAAGACATTCTACAGCAGGCGCGTCGTCTGCCAACACGTTGGCTAGGCCAACAGGCAGACCCACGCGAACGCGCAGTGGAGCTAAAACTTGACACTCGGTTAAAATGTGACGGACCGTTAAGGGCACGTCACACTGACCACACAGAGGTGCGGGATCACCACTTAACAGGTATCTATGACTAAAAAGGCAATGTCCGATACGAAGGCGTGTTAAAAGTACCTCTTCCCGACGAGAAGCACGGGAAGAGGTAGCCCAGACTAGCGGAAGAGGTTTAACCTCCCGCAACTTGTTCCCCCGGAGGGCCGTCCACTCATCGCGCCAGCGCGAGAGGATGCGGCGACGTAAAATAACACACGAATCTGACGAGGGAACAACAGAAGTAAAAAATGTGGGTAATAAAATCGCCGATTTCGCAGCGGCGTCGGCCGACTCATTCCCTGAGATACCCACATGACCTGGAATCCACATAAAAGAGACGCTGATGCCAGAGGCACCTAGCGAATGGAGCAGGTCATGAATGCGCTGTACGAGGGGGTGGTAAGAGTACAGCGCGTTAATACTCTGAAGGGCACTCAGAGAGTCCGAACAAACAACACAACGCCGTAAGACATGCCGCTGAATGTATAAAACACATTGATAGATACTAAAAAGTTCGGCGGTATAAATCGAACATTGCCCGGGTAAATGAAAAGTAAAACTATGCGCACCTAAAACAAAGGCACATCCTACTCCAACATCAGTCTTAGACCCATCAGTATAAATAAAATGTCAGTCTCCGAATGTTGCCTGAAGTTCTAAAAATGCGGATCTAAGGACTGAAGCAGGGGTCTCATTCTTCGGCATCGACGTTAGCCCAAGGTGGATGTGGGCCTCAGCGCGCGACCATGGAGGAAAGCGCGTTTCCCCTCGGGTAAGGGCCGGCGCTGGCGTAACGTCCAAATGCCGAAGTAGCAGTCGAAATCGAACCCCTGGAGGGAGCAATGCAGAGGAGCTAACGAAATATTGGCGATCAAGCGAATCCTCGTAAAATACATCGAAGGACGGGTGGTTAGGCAAGCTTGAGAGTCGACAAGCATAGCTGCACAAAAGCATCTCACGCCGGAAGGACAGCGGAGGCTCTGCAGCTTCTGCGTACAGACTGGGTACAGGGCTAGTTGGAAAGACCCCTGTAGCGACTCTTATGCCACGATGGTGAATGGCATTCAATCGACGTAACACAGATGGACGTGCCGACGAATAAACAATACACCCGTAATCCAGCTTGGATCGGACCAAAGAGCGATAAAGGCGAAGAAGGACGGTCCGATCAGCTCCCCAGGATGTGCCACTTAAAACACGTAAAATATTAAGAGAACGGTCACACTTTGCTTTTAAAAAGGAAACGTGCGAGGTCCAACACAACTTCCTGTCAAAAATCAACCCCAAAAATTTCGCCTCGTCTGCAAACGGAAGTATCCCAGGCCCAAGATGGAGAGAGGGCGGAGGGAAATACTTCCGGCGCCAAAAGTTGATGCAGACGGATTTCTCGGCGGAGAAATTAAAGCCGTTGGCGTTACTCCAGGCGTAGAGACGGTCGATACAGCTCTGGAGACGGCGTTCGAGTAGACAGGTCCGCCGTGAACTACAATAAATAGCGAAATCGTCAACAAAAAGGGACGATGAAATGCCAGGTGGAATACAATCAACAATGGGGTTGATAGCAATCGCAAAAAGTGTGACACTGAGTACAGAGCCCTGCGGTACTCCGTTCTCTTGAATAAAACGACGAGATAAAACCGAGCCCACACGTACACGAAAGACGCGGTCCGTCATAAACTCCCGAAGAAATATGGGAAGATGACCGCGGATATTCCAATCGTGAAGTGTACGTAAAATGCCGCCCCTCCAACAAGTGTCATAAGCTTTCTCCAGGTCAAAAAATACAGCCACGGTTTGACACTTTCTCAGAAATCCATTCATAATATGCGTCGACAAGGACACCAGATGGTCGACGGTAGAGCGATAGCGACGAAACCCGCACTGAGCGTTCGCTAGAAGTTTCTGAGACTCAAGCCACCATGTCAACCGCCCGTTGATCATGCGCTCCATCACCTTGCAAATGCAACTGGTGAGGGAGATAGGGCGGTAGCTGGAAGGTAGTTGCCGATCCTTCCCAGGCTTAAGTATAGGGACAATGGTGGCTTCGCGCCAAACGGAAGGAAAAATGCCTATTTGCCAAATACGGTTATAGACCTGTAAGAGAAAGAGTTTACTGTCGGCTGAATGGTTCTTTAACATCAGGACATGAATGCCGTCCGGCCCAGGAGCGGAGTGCCGAGAGCAATGAAGAGCGTGCTCCAGCTCCCTCATTGTGAATAGTTCGTTATAGCATTCATCATTAGCAGACCGAAAAGTATATGATGCGGAATCCAGCCGGTCTTTAATAGAGCGAAAGCCGGCGGAATAATGGTCTGAACTGGAAACCGCCCCAAAGGCAGCACCCAGAGTGTTAGCGATGGCAGCCGGATCCACTATGGTGGCATTAGAAACCTGAAGGCCATAAACAGTACAATGTGACACTTTACCTGAGAAGCGACGAAGTTTATCCCAAACAACGGATGAAGGCGTAAAACGATTAAAAGACTCGACAAAACGAGCCCAAGATGCCTTCTTGCTATCCTGAATAATGCGACGAGCCCTGGAGCGCGATTGTTTAAAAGTCACCAAATTATCATGTGTAGGGTGTCGCCGAAACACCCTAAGTGCAGTCCTACGGGCACGAACGGCGTCCCGACAATCCTCGTTCCACCACGGAACAGGTGGCCGCCGAGGTTGGGAGGATGAACGGGGTATTGCGCGTTCGGCGGCAGAGAAAATAATAGACGTAAGGTGCTGCACTAGTTGGTGAATGTCGGAGAAGGGCTGGTCGTCAAAATGCACGAGGCTGGAATACAAGCTCCAGTCGGCTTTTGCGAATATCCAGGTAGGTACTCTGGAATGCTGTACGTGGTGCGACAGAAGAGAAACGATGCAGGGGTAATGGTCGCTGGAGTAGGTGTCAGCAACGACGTTCCACTGAAGACGATGAGCAAGCTGGAGGGAACAAATGGCAAGGTCCAGGTGAGAGAATGTACCAGAAGAATCAGAAATAAAAGTAGGTGCACCGGTATTGAGGATGGAAAGATTGAACTGATAAAAAATGTCGGAAAGAAGAGTACCCCTCGCACAAGCCCTTGGCGAACCCCATAGTGGGTGATGGGCATTAAAATCTCCCAACAGAAGAAAGGGTGTTGGGAGAGCGGACAAGAGAGCTCGAATGTCCGCGGGAGCGAGGGGAGACGATGGATGTGAATACACAGAGCAAACAGAAAACAAAAAGCCGGGTAAGTGAAGGCGAACGGCAACAGCTTGCAAGTCAGATGTAAGTGTGACAGGTGTAAAATGAACGTCGTTACGCAGTAACAACATGACACCTCCATGAGCAGGAGTACCCTCCTCCGGTTCGAGGTCGTAGCGAACCGGAGCATATCCTCGGAGATCAAAAGGATCGTGAGGGCGAAGCTTAGTCTCCTGCAAACATACGACCATAGGCTAATGGGAACGCAATAAAAGTTGTAGTTCCGCCCTATGCGATCGTACACCACGTACATTCCAGGTCAGGATAGCCATTAAGAAAAAGGGGATAAACTGTCTATTTAGAAGGGCGGCTTAAAATTACCTTTTGTTTAACCTTTGGGCTCGGGCTTTTTGTATGGAGTTGGTCAGACTCCATAGCGTCCTCGGAGGGAGGGCCCACGCGCTCAGTGCCAGAAACCGATTCAAGCGCCGTGAATCGGTTCTGGGTGGCGATGGGTGAGGGGTGCCGCTGAGCGCGGCTTGTCCCAGGACCTTCCTGGGACAGCGACCTCCGAGGAGGAGAAGGTGAACTTTTGTTACCGCGCGCACGCGGAGGGTCTTTCAAAACATCTTCCCTACGTAGTTTCTGCTTGGGCTTCTTTTCAGCGGCTTGCGACTTCATTGACTTTGGACCAGGTTTATAGGGCTTGGTAACAGTAGGTTTAATAGACGGCCGGATGGTAGTGGCGGTTAATCCAGTCAAGGTCCAGGTCTGAGTTTCGGCATCTACTCGTGGTACTGGCGAGGCAACAACAGAACTAAATGTGCCAGATCGCAGGAGTGAAGGTTGGCGCGCATGGAAACGCCTCCGGGCTTCAGCGAAGGAGAGTTTTTCCTTTACCCGGATCTCCTGGATCGCCTTCTCGTCCAAATACCGCGGACAGTCGGCAAACGAAGCAGAATGTGACCCTTTACAATTAACGCAGACGGGGGCTGTTGAACAGGCACCTTCGTGTGAGGGCTGACTACATGATGCACAGATGTTAACGGCACTCTTACATGAGACTTGCGTATGCCCAAAACGTTGGCACTTAAAACAACGCAGAGGTCTAGGAATATAAGGCCTCACAGAAATACGTTCGTACCCTGCGGAGATGCTCGTGGGCAGATCGACGCCATCAAATGTTAGAAACAGGGTACGAGTGGGTACCAATACGCCGTCGCGTTTGGCCTGCACTCGATGAACCGCTGTCACCTTCTGGTCTGCAAGATATTCGACCAGGTCCTCGTCCGATATGCCATCGAGGCTATGCGTGGTGACAACGCCTCGACAAGAATTCAAGGTGCGGTGCTTCTCAACACGGATAGGATAACCGTGGAGAAGCGTGGCGCTCAACAAGGACTTACTTTGTGCCTCGGATTTGCTTTGCACTAACAACGAACCATTACGAAGCCGAGTGCAGGAAAGAACCGGACCAGCAATTGAGTCAATGCCCTTCTGGATGATAAAAGGGTTCACCTTCTCGAATGATTGTCCTTCCTCTGTACGGGTAATCACTAAGTAACAACCAGCTGTTGGCGGTGCTACTTCTGTTACTAAAACTTTTCGGCGCTTGTTGTTTATAATGGAGAAAGGGTGCTCCATAGCGAAAAAAAATCCTCCACCATTGCAACCGTCTCCGACCTCGGGCTCTGACTTCCCGGGCGTTACCCCGGCTTGGGTGAGTGGCCTATCTATACCTAGCTCACCCCAGGGTCACACCTCCCATAACATAGACAGAGGGACCCAATCGCCGTCGGAAGCCAGCAGCTCATGCAATGGCCCCCCCGCGGGACTGCAGTTGAACAGCGGATACGAACAACAACCCTACATGACGACCCCGGGTGGTGGGGATGACGCCATTACCCACTCACCCAGCTGCGCACCCAGTGCGCGGGTATCCGTCAGGCTGTCCACGGAGGATTTAAATAAAAAGATAAAAGAAACTAAAACTGTGTGGGCGTTTCGCACGCAAGGTAGGCCGGCGGGGAAGAAAAAGAGATATGCGAATGTCGTGGTACGAAATGGCCGGAAAGTGATTAGGGAAGAAAGAAACGATGGTGAGGTGCGGTATGGATGGAATGCAAAGAACGCACGAGAGCCTACCTTGGGTCCACCGGTCACTTGAAGAACCCACCTCGACCGGATGGGGGTGAGGGGATGAATGTGGCGATGATTGGCTCGGGAACCCCCGGGTGCGCCAAAAACCCGTACTCACATAAGGTGAGCCCCTGAGGGCATGGATGGAGAGAGCATAATGTGGCACATGTCTCTTGGGTACAGATGGTGGGTAAAAAAAAAATTGTAGTAGGTATGATGAGTAAGAAATATATCAGTGGCATAGTGTATTATTTGAATGCACTTATTACCTGTTGCGATGTTGAAAGGAGTTTCTCACGTATAGCTTTTAAGTGAGAGACAGAGTACATTCACTTTCAACAATCTCCTCAAATACATTATTGTCCACTGCAATGTACAGACCATGTAATATTCAGTTTACATATATGTACAATGTAGTGTTCTATAATGGAATAAAACCAATAATAGTAATCATGTACACCATAATATATACATTCTTTTGATATAACTGTACAAGCATTGCAGGCACATTCCCATTGTTTACATCTGGACTCACCCACCCTCCTTCAGTATAAACAGACTACAGTGTAAGTCAACCTCATAAAAATGGTCATTCTGATTCACCCTTTAGTAATAACAGTCCTTTCAAAGCTTTATCATTAGAGAGCTTATTATTACAACTCTGAAACATTTCAGTTACACAAATTTTAAAATGTTTAAAACATTCTTAAATTATGCATTCACTTCATGCAACTTCTGCCTTGATTACTAACTTCAGTTATGAGTTGTAAAATATGTACATTTGGACAGTAATTTATGAAATCAAAAGAAAGATACAGGGCAGTGCACAAAATATTATAATTTATTTACCACAGAAAATGGATACTTTTATTCAAATTTTAGCAACATAGGAGTGGTCCTTATGGGTTTCTCTAATGAATCACATGGCTACAATTTTGCATAGCAATCTCTAGCAAACTACACTTACATTTGTTACTACTTTTCACCATAAGTCTTTAATAAGTGCACAGTGCAATATGTAAACTCTGAGTTGCTCTTCATACTCAGCCTTCTTTCTTTGGAGCATCACCCCTTTAGGAAACGCTCATTAAAAACATTCACACACATTTGATATGGCCAAAGTCTAGTCTTTTCATAGGAAACTATTTTGTTTCACATTACTTCACATGAGGGCCAAATCTCTCATGTATGGATTGAAGAACAATATTTGTCCCGATTTAAATAAAGCAGTTTTCACAATACCGTGGGCTTAGAAAGAAGTTTGCTTCTTCTGCAAACAGCAAATCAATTCCAATTTCTTTGTGTTTGTCATCTCACTGGCTCAGCCACTAATTCTTTTGATAGCATTTAACCGAGTTCTGGACAGTTTTGCACTTAGGCACACAATCTGAATGTTGATTTTATGACTTTCTATATGTAATACCCTTCGAATATATCTATGCTGGGTGAAGGGAGTAGAGGTGTCATCTTTCAACCAAAGACCTAGTTGAGTATACTGAAAAAGCTTATGAGCACCATACTTCCATCTTTTATGGATTTTTAACTGTTTTGAAAGAGGAGATATTTGGTAACCACGTGTTTTACCTTGCACTTAAGAGAATTCGTGTTAGAGAAGTAGATCACATTTGCCTTATAATTGAAGGTGCAGTGAGATTCTAAAAGTTGATGGGTTTATATTCTTTTGTTAGTGGTATTTAGTTCTTAGGGAGTTCTTTTGTGTATTTACAGCAAATAAATGAAAGGAGCTACAGTCCAAGCACCTACTTTAAGCCTGTATGAAGTAAAAATAAATGCTTTAACTTAAACGTTTACTTATATGCTCTTAACGAACAGATACAAAGGCAAAGGTTCATGAGCTTACTTAAGCATTTCACGAAAACTAACAAAATAGGGTTTGCAGTTTATAGGGTTATAATATATAAAAAGTAATTCTTTTATTTAAACATTTAATATACGAGGGAAAATCCATGCACTCTTACTTTTATTTGAATCTACAATAACAGAAAACAAAAAGAACACAACAAAAAATATTAACCATGCCTTCTGCAGAGAGTGATGCACAAGTGCCTTGATCAGATCCCAAGTCATAGCAGCACAATATTTCAGCTTGTGGATGCAACCCTTTAACCTTTACAGAAATTATTTATACAAAACTTCAAATTATGATAGAACAAACAGTATTATTTAAAATACAGTTTTCAAGTGCTTTGAGCTTGCTAATAATTCAAATATTATTCTTTAAAGCACTTAAGCACCAGCATGTTTACATAAACAACAAGCAAAATATCATACACTCATATCCAGGAGGATAGTGTTTGTGTTACTTAAAGAAGAAAGTCAAGATAACAAAAAATGATGGTCGGCTATTTTTTGTCATTGACATTAATAAGGCTTTGCTTAATCATTCCATGTTAATGAATCATGCCATGAAAAATGTGCAGAAAGGAGAAATAAGAGCTCCATGGCTAAAGTGGTATTATAATTTTTTTCATCTCTAGATGCCTAATCACCTCTTAGGAGTATGTGACACCTATACCCCTTCCACCTGTAGATACTTTGCAACAATGAACATAATCATCAATTTATAACATCAAAATTTCATTCATTGAGCAAGATGAAACATTGGGGCTCAAATTTAAGGGGAATTAGGGTTAAAATAATTGTTCAAGTCTAAACTAGGGATCCTAAAGCTTTTTCTATTTCCACAGCTGAACACATTTTCCACAATCCTCAAAATGCACATGGTAGTTAAAAAACAAATACATATTACAGAAAAGGAAGGAGTAAGAGGAAATCTTTTTTGGACAGCACAGAATTCTTGATGCTTAAAACAAGAAGAAAAAAAAATGACAAAATTAAGTTTTCTAAAAAATAAAGAAGAAATATTTTGACTACTAAGGGACTTAAGAAAACTGCATTAATGTAAGATTATTATTGTTCTTAAAAAATCACATGTTGACTGAAGGTTTCTGAAGTTGTTCCTATTTGTAACATTTGTGTTTCATAATTTTTATTGATCAAAAACAGCACTGGAGGAAAAGTTAATTCCCTTTCAAACAGGTGCATAATCAAGTATTATCTATGTATGTATCATAAAGTGTTACAGTGCCTGTTATAATCCCTATATGCTTCCATTATTATATAGGATTAATATGTCCTCTTTTACATTGTAGGAAAACAATTTGGAGAAATTGTTGGGACATTTTCAAATGTCGTCTTTTAGGAATTGAGAATAAAATGTTGAGTTTTACCCATATGAGCTTCCTTTATGGTAATTGAGGTATAAAATATTGACAAGCCACAGGCAAAGCAATGCAATATTTTTAATGGCTATAAAGTTATAGGAGGGTATTCTTGGAGTAATCCTTTTGCATCATCTTTCTGGGCTTCCATTCCTCTTTCAAGCAATTAGTATATTCTTTATTTTAAGATGAAATTAAGTAAGAGATGCTGTGACTTTTATACACCAATCTATTAGGTCTTTCTTAAACACTTGACTTAATGGTCCAAGTCATAATAAAGCCTACCACATGACTGCTTTGTCCTCTACCTCTGATCCTGTAGTATATCATCTGTAGATAGCAATACTGGGGTTATCATTTATTCAGCATACATAAATTTATGGAAATTACAAGTGCTTAAAATTCATTTTCGGAACTTGTAATATGATTTTATGGGATAAATATAATAAATATTTACAATAATCATATGATAAATATGATTTTAATGCAATTAGCATGAAAGTCTCCATTTTTTTCCATCTGTGGTATACAGTAATCCTAATCAGTTATTCATTACAATATCTTTCTTTCCTGCAAATGAATGGGAACTGAAATACTGTTTCAAAGACCTTTCAAACAATAAAAATGCATTTATTTACCAGAGACTACAGATTTCCATGTGTTGAAGTGGACATCATGGTTAACATACAAGATTATGTGTATTTCACTGGCACAAAATAAGCCAAAATATTGCATAAGAAGCAAGAAAAAAGACACTGTTGCAAATGATAATACTGGCAGGTGTATGCAGTTGGTAATATAGTATATGTATACAGCAGGCTATTAGCAAATGTGGTGTTCCTGGTTGAACTGGGCAATAATATGACTTACTTAAGCCCAAAGTTGAAATGTGTGTCAAAAGAGACAAGACAAGGCATGATTTATCTGTACATCTTCAAGCTGATTTACAAATTGCACATCTGTTCTATAACAACATTAAAAATACAGTTCTCAGACTTCTGTGTTTTTATTAGTAAAAACTACAGCTAAACTACTAATATAGCTGTTTTTTTCACTGTTAGAGCCAAAAACATAAGTAACATGAACACTATCCTCCTAGACATGAGTGTATGATATTGACAAACAATTTTATTTAAAATACAGTTTTCAAGTGCTTAGAGTTTGCTAATAATTCAATTATAATTCTCTAAAGCACTTAAGCACCAGCATGTTTACATAAACAACAAGCAAAACATTACAGAAGCAGAACTTGGTGAAGTTATGTGTGCTGAAAATCGCACTTAATTGTGTAAGTACATAGTAATACAAATATATTATATATTTATTAATTTAAAAATCCTTTTATTAATACAAAAATGATGAAACTGCATTACTATTGAATCATAGCTACTTAAGGAAAAAACTGATAACTTACTGTTCTCAAGGCATTAACACTAAGATCCAGTTCTCGAAGACGAGTAAGACCAAGAAAGGTTCCAGGAGCAATGTTTCCAATATTATTTCTGCTTAGGTCAAGCTTTTCCAGATCTGGCTGTGATGCCAAATTAGCATTCTCCAAACCCTGCAATAAATAAATAACTTATATAATTAGTAACTTCAGAATAACAAAAGTAATGCATTAACACAAGTAGCTTTCCAGGGAAAGAAAGTGAGAAGGAAAGCATTAATTATGTGCATTTTACATAAATAAATACCTTTGGCATTCAGAAGGCATTTCAATTAGTTTATGAAACAGGTTTTTGGACTATTCATGATGACAAGATTTTTCCATAGTAAAGTCTCCATATCTTGGGTCATGATAACTGATGTTACAAATAATCTGAGTTGTCATGTGTAATAAGTGCCTTTGTACATAAGCATTGCCAGTCAAGGAAGGTATCTCAGATTTGTTGTTTTTGTTTACTTTGGGCCTCCCACACTCATTGATTAAATCATGAGGCATTACTATTACCAAAAAGAGGGTTAATACCACATTCTAAATGTGGAGGTTGTGAACAAAGCCATTATCTTCATAAAAATTGAGGTTTTTATGGTTTCAGTAGCTTTAGATAGGCAGCAATCAGAATTTAAAACTGGTTTTGTTCAAATCTAATCATTTACATGAGAAAGTTAGGGTATAAATAGTATTTTCAATCAAAACTTGACATTCCCATAGGACACAAGTGGGTTTTTTTTTTGCTCAAATCCGGACAATTTCATACTCTTACACAGATGTGCTTTCATTAAAAAATGGCCAATTCCTTGTGCTTGCAAAACCTTCTTTCCTAGTGTAACTGTTACTGTTTTCTTGGAGAAATACTGTCAGCATGATTCCTCAACAATCAGCTCAATAATGAAAACAAACCGATGATTTACTTGTTAATTGTATCTCATTCAGGTTGGATGTTAATGTAAACACTTATCAAGAAAAGTGCAGCAAAAGTACAGTTGATGACATTAATTGTGGCATCAGGAAGAAAAGAAGTGTGGGAAGAGTAAACCCAGAGCTTTCAGTAATACTTCTTATGCAAGTTCTCATTCAAGTTTTATTAAAATGTGTTATTAATGTGTAAGAAATAAACAGCATTTCAATTTGTTTTAGAACATCATTTTTTATTTTTAAATTTGCTTTAGAATTCCATCATAAAGTCAGTCATTGTTGCAGTATGCCAGTAGTTCTTCCTTTCATCTCTGGGTGTATCTAGGCAAAGCGTAAACTCCATCATGAAAGCTGTCTTTAATGGGGATATATGTAAAAAGAAAAGTGGATGAGACAGAAAATCTGCAAAATATGTTGAGAAGTGTGCTCATGTAAGGACATTCAGTCAGAAGTTCCCACTAATGACAGCCATTACAATAGAAATAAGTCATAGAGGATCTACTTATCATGTTAACCTAATATCTATAAATTACACAATTTGTACAACAATACAGTAGATGACAAATATAGAGTAAAATACTCTGTTTCATAGA
The DNA here is from genome assembly GCA_030765065.1 of Deroplatys truncata. Taxonomy (NCBI): domain Eukaryota; kingdom Metazoa; phylum Arthropoda; class Insecta; order Mantodea; family Mantidae; genus Deroplatys; species Deroplatys truncata. The sequence goes on from CM060976.1 coordinate 32,530,050, forward strand.
GTATTTCTCAATATTTTGAATATAGGGTTTTATACTCCCTCGTCTGATTATTGTAGCACATTCTTGACATTGATAACCAAATTAAAATTGAAAATGACTCCAGAAAAGTCACTACTTATGATTGAGCAGCATATTTATAAAATGCCTTTTATATGCCCATGAAGGAACAGCCTGAAAACTGCCTTGTTTTTTGTTTTGACATGAAGCAGGTTCAGCCGCTGTCTCGTACTCCCATTCTATATCCCTTCTATGCCAGACAAATAAGCTTTTACACACACTCTATTGTATTGATGTGCCTACAAGAAACTCACATATCTATTGTTAGACATGAAGCTGGGCATGGATCCATATAAGTTGGTTCTGAGTATTAGCCCACTTAAATTCTTTCAATTTTGATGGTATATCTAGTTCATCTGTTCTGTGATGGCTGTGGAGGCCAGAATAAAAACTTGCATATTGCGCACACTCTTTGTTATTGGCTTCTAAGATATTCCTGAGGGGGTATCCTATAGTGACAACAAAGGAAGAATATGTAGACCTATATTCTTAGTTGGGAGCAGTACACATTCTAAGAGAGAACTGGAAGCTTTGGGATTTAATAACACTACAAAAGTGCACCAAAAGATGCCCAATATCCAGGATATACATAAGAAAGCATACTACTAAAGGGAATTTAAGTTGCAAGGTTAAAGGAATGCAGAATTACAGATCTGAGGCATCAACTGAAGTATTTTTCAGCCTTACAAAAAGAGAAAAGAATCCTAATGCAGAACAGCTTAAAGAAATGCCTTTACAACACAAAATAAGTGCTGAAAAGAAGAAGGATACGAAGAGGTTACTGGAGAAAATATTTTGTGAAAATTTAAAAAAAAATCCAAGACTGTCTTTCTATTTTGATATAATCTCCAGAGAAAAGTATGAAGAAAATGGCAATGATGCCTGTGCTGGTGTTGCAAGCCATTTAGTTCTTGAATGTCTTGTCTGGAACAAGATATAGGCCTCTATACGTGATCTGACTTGGTTCTTGTTTATATCATTTTTATAGATATGTAGATATTGATTTTGGGTAGTTAACTCCTCTTTATACTGTGCAGGACTATTTTTTCGAGTGTGGAATGCATCTAGAAACTTGAGAGGGAAATCAGTAGCGAAAAAGACCTGATTTAATATTGAATAATTTTGCTGTGTTAAAATCTAAGACATTCTTTAAGTTGCCTTAAAACAGAAAAGTTGTTAAAATATAATTTTTCATATTTAATTTTTCCCTTGGATGAACTCTTTACAAATTTGTATGTTGTTTACCCATTAAGACCCCTTTCAAAAGTGTAAGATTGCTTAGGTAAAATTAAATACCCTCCAAGAAGCACTATTACTGAATTGTAAATAGCTTTAGAGAAATGGGATCTATTCTCAGAGAATAGATCCTAAAGAGATAATGTTTGAAACTGCAAATAAATGAAAGTATTACAAGATAGTGCTAAAAATTCTGATGTGTTACATTCACATGACTTTCTCTACTCTTGTACAAACTATTTTTACAAACGCTTATTCTCCATATGCTTCATGTTAATCGAGATGTTAAGCTTATTGCTAATTTTCTTGTAAGTGCAAGGGGAATATGGTAGTATTTAAGTGATAGTCAAATCTTTTAAGAACTGGTTGCTATGTGGCGCATTCCATTCTCTTTGTATGTGGAGGACATAAAAAAATGAATAACGAATTCCCATTTGAGAAAAAGTATTGGAAAATTTAAGGGAATAACAAGCAATATCTCGAAAATAGTTCACTCAACAAAAAAATGTATATGACATAAATTGTGTATTTTAATGTGATCTACATTTTTTGTGTAGTAAAATTTTGTCTATCTCTTATGGTTTACCAGTTATGCAAAAGTCGTTCACAATGAAGAATACTTTTGGAGACATTCCCAGAGAATTCGAGATATACATTTCATTTGTCATGAAAATATCTTAAACATATGATATTTTAATCAAAATCGTTAGAGCCATTTTTGAGAAAATTAAAATTTTCGAAAAATGTTCCATGTAAAGGGTAATCTGGGGTGGGGGATTTTCTTGAAAACCTTCGTATCACATCTCTGGAAGATACTGAACCTATATACCAAGTTTGGTGCTTATCCAACTGTTCGTTTCTGAGTTATGCTGTTCACAGACACACACACGGACATGTTTCCAAAAATGCTTTTTTTAGATTCAGGGGGTCTCAAAACATATATTTCCAGTGAAATCTCGGTATTGAATTTTTGGGCGGAATGTAAAACTTCCTCTGCTTAGTATACATAGTAGAGAAAGTAAAAGTATCTAAGGCTTTCATAGGAAAGACAATAAGCCGTGCAAACACACTATGGAAAGCCACAAAGCTTATAAAGCTGGGACATTGTTCACCACATTGTGATCAGCATCAATTAAATTTCTATAACATGATTTTGCAGAGTTAGTAATGGTAGGTCTAAGTAACACATACTCAATTTTTTTTCATCAGTGAAGCTTGGTTTCATTTAAAGGTAGGATATGTGTATTGCATTCTCTCTGTTTTTGTCTGCTGTAGAGCTTAGAGTCCTATTGTTTTTATAATTAAGGCTATCATTACTTGAGTCCTGTATGGTGCGCTAGTGTGCTTTCTGTGTCTAAGGTTTCAGGTTCTGTCTGTACTAGAACTCCTGCATGACAGAACTCTAGTACATCAATGATATGGATATGTTAGTTCCTTGTGTTGTTAAATAATTGTAAGAATTTTTATTGTAATAAGAAAATGTTGTCATTTGTTATCTAAATATACATACCTGTATTAGATTGGAAGAAAGATTTAGTGATCTTAAGCCCAAGAAAGCCTTAATTGCAATGCTTGGAAATTCTCCAATGAAGTTTTCTGACAAATCCAGCTCCTCTAGATTGTCCACACCTGTAGACATATATATGGTAATGGATAAAATATTTTTCTAGAACTTTAACATTACTTCAAAAAAATCTTGTAAATGTTTATTGAGTGTTAAGACGATTATGTTCACATCTGGGGAGCTTTTGGCACTGAAAAATCTTGTGCATAGATATAATCAATAAAAGTAAAGGTATCTAAACTAAAACTTAACTAAACTGTTGAATATTCCTTTTGAAAAGTATATTTTATGTAAATTTAATTTTTACAGTAGAAGTTTAATGAACAAATGTTTTGTAAATGTGGTGCTGAAACTGATACTAAATATTCTGAAATACATTTTGTAAATTGGCTATATTAAAAGAATCTTGTTCAGTAGCATAACAAAACTATAAAAATCTTATGTGTTACATTCACATAACTTTCTCTAGCCACTTATTTTCATATAGCTTCTACAAATTGTTCATGCAAAACCTTACTTTTATATCTACTTCATGTTAATTGAGAAATAGTTTCACTACACATTTCCTTGTATACGAAGGCAACACAGGAGACTGAAACGATAGTCAAATGTTTAAAAATGGGTCACTATATGCTGTCTTTTTAAATTTCAAATTCTTTCCATAACATCACGAGAAACAAGTGACAGCACTTTAAAAGAATCTTGAAAATTCAAACCAGTAAGCGGGTATCTCAGAAATGGATAATGTCATAAAAACAAAGGTTATTTGAAATAAATTCACCAAGCAGGATGCCTCAGGTGGTTCCTAGAGCTGACCAATCTCACCAAAGGTTTCTTTGCAGTTTTCCTTGGTCACTAGGCAAATGCTGGGTTGGAAAATTTGATCCACAATTTTCATATCATCTCCTTCATCACTACATTTCATTTCCTTCTTCATGCCATGCCAGGTATTGGGCTGATCACCAATCTGGGATATGCTATGATCTAGAGGTTGCTTGCTTCTCGACAGGCTACTAACTCAAGAAGGATAGGTCCTACAAATAGGAGGGTAAGAAAAAGAAGAAATAAATTATGCATTTTAAAGGTATTTACATTTTTTGAGTAGCAAGTTTTTGTCTGTTTCTTGGCTTCCCTATGATACAAAATTATTCACAGGCTATTCTCAGAAAATTCAAGATATAATTTTATTTGTCATACATGACAAACTATTATTTCCTCCTCCTCCTTTGTTTGGCCCTCATCCTGTTCCAGCTCCTAATTGCTGATGCCATCTTTTCTTTGGTCTTCCCACCTTCCTTTTTCCCTGAGGATTATACTTCAATACTGATTTTGGTAACCTGCTTTTTGAGATTCCATCCAAGTTTTGTTCCATCTTTCTTGATATGTTTTAATTATGCCATTTAATTCTTTTACTTTTAGATCTTTATACTTATATTTTTGTTTCTGTCCTGTAATATATATCTTGCTATAGGTCTCAAATATCTTATTTCTACTGTTTGCATTTTCCATATATGGGTTTTTGTTTTGGTCGATGTTGCGGAGGCATAAGTGATTGTCGGTATTGTCATAGACTTATACAGTTTAACTACTGAGTCTGGCATTGCCTTATTTTTTAATGTTGGTCATAATGTTCCTGTTATATAGCTAAATTTGTTAATGTTTCCATCCGTCTATTTCAGTAATGTATAATATTTCACCTACTACCAAGAAAATTACATATTGTTCCAGAATTCCATTTTCCAAGACTATCTTCGAATTTACTGGGTATACACCTTTGCATTGTTTTTTATTTCTTGTATGAATTTTTCATATTAAAATCTTTTGCCAATTTGTTCAAGGTAGATATATAACATTTTCTGCAGTTTGTTTTAAGTCTTTGCCAGCAACTCTGATCCTCTGCAAAAAGCATGGTTTTTAAAATTCTATTCCCCATCTGATACCTGTAGTCTAGTTATTCCATAATCTTGTTATTTCATCCATGTATAAGTTATACCATTTGTAAATGGAATTGGTTCTTGCCATTTTTTAAAAAAATGTAATTTATTTTTACTTTCTCTACTACGTATAGTAAGTAGGGGAAGTATTGCATTCCACCCAAAAATTCGATACCGAGATTTCACCGGAAATACATGTTTTGAGAATCACTGAATCCAAAAAAAGCATTTTTGGAAACATGTCCGTGTGTGTGTCTGTCTGTGTGTCTGTGTGTCTGTGTGTCTGTCTGTGTGTGTGTCTGTCTGTGTGTCTGTGTGTCTGTGAACAGCATAACTCAAAAACGAACAGTCGGATAAACACCAAACTTGGTATTTAGGTTCAGTATCTTCCAGAGATGCGACACGAAGGTTTTCAAGAAAATCCCCCCACCCCAGACTACCCTTTACATGGAACATTTTTCGAAAATTTTAATTTTCTCAAAAACGGCTCTAACGATTTTGATTAAAATATCATATGTTTAAGATATTGTCATGACAAATAAAATGTATATCTCGAATTTTCTGGGAATGTCTCCAAAAATATTCTTCATTGTGAACGACTTTTGCATAACTGGTAAACCATAAGAGATAGACAAAATTTTACTACACAAAAAATGTAGATCGCGTTAAAATACACAACTTATGTCATATACGTTTCTTTTGTTGAGTGAACCGTTTTCGAGATATTGCTTGTTATTTCCTTAAATTTTCCAATACTTATACTTTTTCTCAAATTCGTTATTCATTTTTTTATGTCCTGAACATGCAAAGAGAATGGAATTCGCCACATAGCAACCAGCGTTAAAATATTTGACTATCGCTTAAAAGCTACCATATTCCCCTTGCATCTACAAGAAAATTACCAATAAGATTGACATCTCGATATCTCGATTAACATGAAGCATATGGAGAATAGGCGTTTGTAAAATTAGATTGTACAAGAGTAGAGAAAGTTATGTGAGTGTAACACATCAGATTTTTTTTTTACTTTCTCTACTACGTATAGTAAGTAGGGGAAGTATTGCATTCCACCCAAAAATTCGATACCGAGATTTCACCGGAAATACACGTTTTGAGACCTCCTGAATCCAAAAAAGCATTTTTGGAAACATGTTCGTGTGTGTGTCTGTGTGTCTGTGTGTGTGTGTGTGTGTGTGTGTGTGTGTGTGTGTGTGTGTGTGTGTGTCTGTGAACAGCATAACTCAAAAACGAACAGTCGGATAAGCACCAAACTTGGTATTTAGGTTCAGTATCTTCCAGAGATGCGACACGAAGGTTTTCAAGAAAATCCCCCCACCCCAGACTACCCTTTACATGGAAGATTTTTCAAAAATTTTAATTTTCTCAAAAATGGCTCTAACGATTTTGATGAAAATATCATATGTTTAAGATAATGTCATGAGAAATGAAATGTATATCTCGAATTTTCTGGGAATGTCTCCAAAAGTATTCTTCACTGTGAACGACTTTTGCATAACTGGTAAACCATAAGAGATAGACAAAATGTTACTACACAAAAAATGTAGATCGCATTAAAATACACAACTTATGTCATATACATTTCTTTTGTAGAGTGAACCGTTTTCGAGATATTGCTTGTTATTTCCTTAAATTTTCCAATACTTTTTCTCAAATTCGTTATTCATTTCTTTTCTCCTGGTAATGCAAAGAGAATGGAATACTCCACATAGCAACCAGCTCTTAAACGCTTAAAGCCAAGTCCCCTTGCATCTACAAGAAAATTAGCAATAAGATTAACATATCGATATCTCGATTAACATGAAGCATATGGAGAATAAGCGTTTGTAAAAATAGGTTATACAAGAGTAGAGAAAGTCATGTGAGTGTAACACAACAGATTTTTTTAAATACTGTCTGCTGTTCAATTGTTTCTCATGATGTCTTGGAAAGAGTATGGAATTTTAAGGCCAACATATTGTGTCCTGCTTTTAAACATTTGATTTCACTTTATTTTCCTGTTTCCACCTTGTACCTACAACAAAATGTGGCATAAAACTCTCTCTGCAACGTTTATCTTAATTAATATGAAGTAGAAAGAAAATTAAGCTTTTTACGAATAGTTTGCCGAAGCTTATAGCAGGTAGATAAAGTCATGTATGCATACCATATCAGATTCTTTTATCTATATGTCACATAATATATGATTCAGATATTGGTGGAAGGAAAGAATGAAACTGATGTGTTTTTGATACCTTTTTACTTTCTTTACTATGTATAGTAAGTAGGGGAAGTATTGTGTTCCACCCAAAATTTCGATACCGAGATTTCACCGGAAATACATGTTTTGAGACCCCCTGAATCCAAAAAAAGCATTTTTGGAAACATGTCCATGTGTGTGTCTGTGTATCTGTGTGTGTGTCTGTGAACAGCATAACTCAGAAACGAACAGTCAGATAAACACCAAACTTGGTATTTGGGTTCAGTATCTTCCAAGGATGCGACTCAAAGGTTTTTAAGAAAATCCCCCCACCCCAGAGTACCCTTTACATGGAAGATTTTTCGAAAATTTTAATTTTCTCAAAAATGCCTCTAACGATTTTGATTAAAATATCATATGTTTAGGATATTTTTATGACAAATAAAATGTATATCTTGAATTTCCTGGGAATGTCTCCAAAAGTATTCTTTATTGTGAACGACTTTTGCATAAATGGTAAACTATAAGAGTTAGACAAAATTTTACTACACGAAAAATGTAGATCGCGTTAAAATACACAATTTATGTCATATACATTTCTTTTGTTGAGTGAACCGTTTGTGAGATATTGCTTGTTATTCCCTTAAATTTTCCAATACTTATACTTTTTCTCAAATTCGTTATACATTTTTTTTATGTCCTGGACATGCAAAGAGAATGTAATGCATCACATAGTAACCATCGCTTAAAAATTTGACTATCGCTTAAAACCTACGATATTCCCCTTGCATCTACAAGAAAATTAGCAATAAGATTGACATCTCGATATCTCGATTAACATGAAGCATATGGAGAATAAGCATTTGTAAAAATAGTTTTTACAAGAGTAGAGAAAGTCATGTGAGTGTAACACATCTGATTTTCCTGTTATGATACAGTATCTACATTATAACTGAAAGGAAAACTAGCCATGAAAGCTGTTAGAGTCTGCTTATACAAAGCACCTACACTGTCAATTAATTGACTGGAAATACTTTATGTAGCAGCACTTGAGTTGAAGATGCTATATGGAATAGAAATTTGGGGAGTGAAAAGGGGTGGCTTAAGATTGATGTAGTCCATAGAAATTTTGAAGTATTGGTGCAGATGTTTAAATCTAGATGACAGCAATGTAATAAAAGAATGCATACAGCTCCAAAAAGATGTTTTAGGAAGAGAAAGTTGGTTTGGGGAGATGGGAAATGTGTTAGAAGAAATTGGCATGAGGAACATTTGGCTATTAGATAAAAACAATAACAGTGGATTTTGGAAAGAAGTGAGAATTGGGGTGGAAGACATAGAAAAAGAAGAGATATGAGCTAGTTTTGAGGACAAAAGTTTGTTGACTTTGTATAAATCAATTAAAAGAAATTGGGGAAGGCAGAAGTATGTAGGCATATGCAATCAATTTGGCAGAATAGGTACAAGAGCAATATATCTAAAAAGGACAGGAATAATTGCTTGGGGAGATGTAGTATTATGTGTGACAAATTGGGTAGTATTCTCATTGGCTAATAGAATATGAAAAGGTTAAAAGATGGAGAGATGATATTGTTACATGCAGGGTAGAGGCTTAAAAGTTCACATTAAAAATTCAATTAATTTCTAGTATCCAGCATGTACACTGAAGGAACATATACTCACTTGGCAGTGAAGGACCGAAACATGGTGTGGAGTTTAAGAGTAAGGCATGGGTTTCATGTGCAAAATCCATAACACAAATCTATTTACACATTCCTGGATTTATTCCTCAACTGTTTGGGATTTTTACATTATTAAAAATGAAAGGTGAGGGGAGCTGTTTGCCCATCCAAAGGCCGGCTTGCACACATGATCTGCTACTCATGGAATACTCAGTAAGAAAAACACTATATCCCCACCACTCTTGGCTAGCAAAAACTACCAGCCAGGAGTGACATCATCCCAGTCAACATCAAAGAGTCTTCCGGCTGGCATGACAGTGCTCAGGAGCAAGGGGTGTCTGCGGCTGAAACTGACTGAGAGATGAAAACAACAATATGTTTGGTATAATGACAATGCAGAACAACAATATGTCTGGTAATGACAATGGAACCCCCAAATTATCAATACGCCCTATCATATGGAATAAAAAATGGGATAATTTAAACAAAGAAATAATAGCAATTAAAATGTTGGCAAGCCCAAAAGCAGAAACAATTAAAACAGTGGGAACCTTTTTAGGAAATGTAAGAGATAAGTGGACAAGGAGCCTAAGAAACCAGCAACAGAATGGTTTCAGCCTGAAAAGTGAAGAGTTGGCACAGTAGCTTTACCCATACATATAACCTAGGGATTATAGTATAGGAAAGCTAGTTTATAGATGCACTAGATTTTAAAAATTCTTTAGCTGTAAGTTTCATTTGTAATATTGTATCAAAGAAAGATGGAAATAAATTCTCATTCATTCATCTACTTTATAACCCATGAGAAAGTAAGAAACTAGTTAGTATTACCTACTACTGATATAAAAAGAAAAAAAGGAATGCCAGAGGATAGATAGTATATAGATAAATGGTTAATGTGCAGAGATGAAAAGGAAAGTGGAGAATGGTGTACCTCATTTGGCAGTAAACTACTACTGAGTGATATAAGAAACCAACACACTTGCTATGAATATCTTTAATTAAATTCTGTGAGTAAAAACAAAAACATTAATAGTGCGTATGCAAATCTAATGTCTTATGACAATTACTGTAACCTCCTTAACCGCTTGGCTAATCAATTTATGTATGATGTACAATAGTCACTAGAAATGTAGCAAACAAAAGGTTATATGCTCTAATAATGTCACAGTGGATGTGAGAGTCCTTTTCTGTGTCCCTTGCCACCTGTCAGCAACAAGACCCGGTATGCTACACTTTCAAGATGACAGGAAGTTCTTTTGCCCATCATGGATCAAACCATTTTCCCAAACTATCCAGAAGATAAGATTACTTAGCAGTCTGCATTAGAGATCGCAGGGTAACCGTTAGTTTAGAGCGTTGATGCGAAAGTCAGTTGATTGTGGGCACACTAGTTACTGCAGTGGTAACTTTGATTTCCTTGAGTTCAGTGAGCAAGCTGTGATTTGCCATTTATAAAAAAGGAATGAATGTCCTGTTAATGCAATTGTTACCTACTCAGACTTTGTAACTGAAAGAAGAAATACAGGCTCTACTGGTTTCAAGTTGTAATTTGAAGTATCTACTACAGAGATTTTGTAACTGGACAAATGGCATAAAGGTTACAATTAAGTCTAAAGCAGAATTGTGTGCTTCTGAAACTCTAGTGGGCATAAGAAATTACCATAATGGGATATATACTACGCTTATGAAATATATAGTGAGTTGCCATTTTTTTCTATAATCAAATCATAGATAACAAATTAAAAAAATCTGATGTGTTACACTCACATGACTTTCTCTACTCTTGTACAAACTATTTATACAAACGCTTATTCTCCATATGCTTCATGTTAATCGAGATATCGAGATGTTAATCTTATTGCTAATTTTCTTGTAGATGCAAGGGGAATTGGTAGCCTTTAAGCGACAGTAAAATATTTTAAGAGCTGGTTGCTATGTGCAGTATTCCATTCTCTTTGCATTACAAAAAAAAAAAAAAAAAAAAAAAAAAAAAAAAAAAACGAGTAATGAATTCCCATTTGAGAAAAAGTATAAGTATTGGAAAATTTAAGGAAACAACAAGCAATATCTCAAAACTGGTTCACTCAACATAAAAATGTATAAAACATAAATTGTGTATTAACTAATTTTGAAGATTTAGAAGCTGGTAACAGTGATGTGTCATAATTTTTAAAATAGAGAGTTGAGGGTTGTTACACTACATCACTATGCTATTTGCTGACGATGGGAACAAGCCGTCTCCCGAAACGCGTTCAAGTAAGAATAGCATAGTGATGTAGTGTAACAACCCTCAACTCTCTATTTTAAAAAATAAATTGTGTATTTTAACGTGAACATTTTTTGTGTCGTAAAATTTGTCTATCTCTTATGGTTTACCAGTTATGCAAAAGTCGTTCACAATGAAGAATATGTTTGGAGACATTCCCAGAAAATTCAAGATATACATTTTATTTGTTATGAAATTATCTTAAACATGTGATATTTTAATCAAAATCATTAGAGCCATTTTTGAGAATATTTTGGAAAAGTGTTCCATGTAAAGGATAATCTCGGGTGGAGGATTTTCTTGAAAACCTTCGTGCTGCATCTCATTCGTTTCTGAGTTATGCTGTTCTCACCCACACCCACACCCACACCCACACCCACCCCCACACACCCCCACACACACCCACCCCCACACCCACACCCACCCACCCACCCACCCACCCACCCCCACCCACCCACCCACCCACACACACACACACACACACACACACGGTCATGTTTCCAAAAATACCTTTTTTGGATTCAGGAGGCCTCAAAACATGTATTTCCTGTGAAATCCCGGTATCGAATTTTTGGGTGGAATGCAATACTTCCCCTACTTACTATACGTAGTAGAGAAAGCAAAAAGCTTGTGAAAATCAGCATACTGAGTTTCAAAATATGCCAGCTTACTAAATTTTGGATGCTTGAAATTATCTAACTTGCAATTGTTACCATATGTATAAAAAAATGTACATATTTTATTTTGCTGTACTACACGACAGTATGTACAAAAATATTCTATGAAATTCATTTTCACAGCAAACATATATTCATGTATTTTAAGGTTATTGTAAAACCGTTTCCAAAGACCTACAGTGTATTTGTCTTAAAAAATACCATGGTACAAATATGAAAGTGCAAATTTCCTGTTTTACAAAAGAGAGCAAAGAGAGCAGATAAACAGTTTTTATTAATCTGTTAAATTCTGTAATCCAATGAAAACTGAGAAATATTAAGCTTTTGAAAAGCTTTTTTTGGGGGGAGGGGGCCTGTGTTTAAAGGTCAGAATTCTTAAATGGTTCAATCACTGAATACTGATGTTGTTTCTCCTTTAACATGAGGGTTTTTTGGCTTTCAGGACACTAAACGGGTTAAGGTTAAAAGGAAGGTACAACATTTTTAAATTCCATTTTATATATTTATTCTTAAGATGCTGAAAGACTAAGATATTTTCAAGATATTCAAGTGTTTGGGGAAGTAGGGAGATCACAAATAGAATATCCGCTGATCCTACTTCAATGGTGTGGAGTTAGTTTCTGTCTCCCATCTAAAGAGCCTAAGTTTGATCATTCCCGATGTCGCGGGTTCAAACCCGGAGGAGGGTGATGGATTTTTTTGGGTATTAAAATCCTTAGCATGGCTTCCTTTGGAAGGGAAGTAAAGCCGATGGTCCCGTGTCGTAGATTTACGGCACGTAAAAGAACCTCAAGCCTAATAAAGAGGCCTCTGAGCAAAATTACCTGTCTTTCACGCCCAATATACAATGGGACACCAAGGACCATAGCAGTGGTCCGTAAATAAAAAAAACCCTCAAAAACTGAGTTTGATCATAATTGGGGTGAGTTGCCTCGACATGTTTTTCCAGATTTTCCCTAACCCTATAAGACAAATGTTAGGTAATCCACAGCTCAAATATATCCATAACTTTTTATATTAGTAACAAATGTTTCACTTATATTTTTAAATTAAATTCTATTTGGATCCTCTTGCATGGGATATAGTTTAATCTGAAGCATTTGTTACTAATGTATTAAAAATCTATATACTTGTGTATTTGCTTCCCTGTTACTGGCTTCAGTTTCTGCTTATTCTTAAATCTCAGTACTGGACCACCAGATATTCCAACCCCTTCATTTACTATCGCTGTCTGTCTGTAGATCTAGCTTTTTACATGTGACACAAGCAAGCAAAAACAAACTATGTCTTGTTATAAATATCAATGGGGCTCTATGACACTACTATTCTAAGAGATAAAAGAGAGGGTTTCAACATAAGAAAAATCTGAATCATTGTGCATACATACATTCCATCTCCTAAGTAGTGCAAGCAGAGGTAATGAATACAATAAAAGTACTCTTACAGATTCCTAAAATTCATCCATACAATGTTAGATAAGACAGCTAGTTATAAATGTATTGTTTTATAAATTTAATAAATTTAACAATCACTATTTAAAGATGTAATTGCCTGCAGTATTTTATCCATGTTTTACTGTTCATAAGAATTATGTCATCACCATTTAATGTATCTTGCCAGTTTAATTAATTGTAATTATTATTTACAATTTTAATTTTGACATTAATGCTACTTCGATAAATCAACAAAGTGAAAATGAGAGCTCCTGGTGAAATGTTGTACTTGATTGAACAAAAAGGATTAGAAAGAATTTCTGGTTGTACTACTGATTAATGCTGATACCCAGAGTCCAGTTGATTAGATCTATTATGGAAAAAAAGAAAAAAACTAGTATCTACCTATAGAGGAATTCTTTTCTTCCAGCTTCTATCTATAACTTAATCTAATCAATACTTATACACTTTCTACAGGAGGGCAATAAAACAAATTACTGACCTTGGAAAACATCACTGTTAAAACGAGTAAGCCTGTTATGAGCAAGACGCAATGTTTGCAAATGCGTCAGACCAGCAAAGGCTTTACCCTCCAATGTTACCAGAAGGTTATGACTGAGATCCAGGTGTTCCAATGATCTTTGTGATTGAAAAGCACCAGAACGCACCAATCCTGCAACATAAATAAGACCACATAAAGTAACAGTGGGTGAGATCTTTCTAATGTACTTGTTTGGTGTTAATGCTAGGAGCTTTGTTTGTCAGGAAAGTTTATTACAAAACTTGGATGTAATTTAAGGGTTATTGTATACTTGTGTGAAATATTCATTAGGTTCAGAGAAATAATCATCAGCTGAAACTAGAAGATATTGTTGAATTGTGTAAAAGCAGATTTTATAAAGAAAGCAGTGCATCAGAGTTAACTGCATCTTCTATTCAACAGTTTCAAACCAGTGTAAGGTATCAGAGGAGTTTGAGTTACACCCTGTGTCCTTTCAAATAAATTCATATCAAAACGATTATGCAGAAACTTCAAAATGTTATAACATTATTGTAGTATTAATATCACAGATTCCACAATGACAACACAAAAGCAGAAATTATGTTTTTTTTTAAAAATGGAGGGAGAATGCCCACAGAGGTAGACATGTTCAACAACATTAAAATGGCAGTTATATATAAACACTCGGGTGTTGTGCATTGACTGTTTACAGCAGAAGTTATCAGTATGCAAGCCTTTTCTGAGTATGCTGATGTCTGCATGTATGTAATGAATCAATAAATCACTGAAAAAGAAAGAATGGAAAGTATGATTATTCTAGGACATCTATACAGTTAATTTATGTACAGATAGGTGTATCTATCCCCCGTGGGAATTTTTATTTTGAGCAAGATCGATGCAAGTTCTCCCCATTCTGCACTTAGTATTCCATTTTACTCCCCTTCTTCACAATTTAAAGCAGGAATGTAATATCAGGCAGTTATGGTATTGAGCTGCCCTCCCCATTCCTTCACTCTTTCAGTCAGCAGAGGTGACTAAATTAGCTTAACAGTCCAAAGTGTCCATTCCAAACCAGAGTTCCTTCTGATGTGAACAAAAGCACGTGCTTTTAATTGTCGCGAACCTAAGCACATATTCTTACGCCAGTGTAAATAGTTCCTTAATAAATGTATTTTATCATGAAATATTGGGGTAGGAAAGGTATAGAACTGCACATTTTATTGCGGTTATCATAAGAACTCATTGCTAAAGGTAATGGAAATATACTAACTGTTAAGAGATTAAAAAATATAATTTTCTTAATGGCGCCTGCTATTGAGCTAACGCTATCTTGCTTGCTAATAACCCAGTGGCGTAGCTTGACACTGTTCTGGGTATACTAGGTTTTAAAAAATGAATTTAGAATTTTTTAAACAATGCACAAATTGCCATACGTTAGTGTTTCATAAAATAGTGCGAATTCCCCATATCGATCCGATTATTATTGTTGTTTTATGGTCATTAGCATCACTACTAATTGCTGAAATTGACTGAACATACATTTTAAACTAAACTATATTATAAAATATAGCATTAGGTGTAACTTTACAAAATGCTGATAAACCATTGTATGATTGTAAATAATGAAAACAATGTAGGTTAGGTATTCAAATTTTCTTATATATAAGCTCCAGTCAGCGATTTTTTTTTCTCCACGAAGATGTCAATCACACGTTCTTTAAAAGTATGGTCACCAAACATTTCACTTAATAACTGTTTTTCAATTGCTAATGTCGCCAAACATGAGAGTGTTTGGTTTGTCATAGAATTCCTCAAATAAGTTTTAGTTCTTTTAAACGTGTTCATACTACGTTCACTGCTGTATGTAGTGATAGGCAATGTTAACACTAGTCCCAATAATTTCGTGGTCTCTGTGTATACAGCATCCAAATTATTGTTCACCAAGTAACTCTAATCTAATAACTCTAAAACAACTGCCTTTGTTGCCGATTTTTTAATAAGTAATCCACTAAATCTATGGAATTGTCAACATTTATAAAATCATAAATAAAACACGCAGAATGAAAACAATACAGAGGTTTACGTAAAAGTAACACTTTATGCACTGCACGCACATAATGCTGGTTCACCAATAGCGGAAGAATGAAATGTTTATTTTACATTGCCTTGCCCTACTCTTTGTCTCCAACCCTTATTGTCCTATTTCCGGACCTTGGAAAGAGCAGATACACAGAGACTAAACACCTCATTAAACGTGCTGCTGCTGCCTTTGTGCCCTTAATGCATAACAAAATATAGACCTGTCTTCCTACAACGAGAGGTCGAAATTTAGTGGCAAAAGCTATATAACTCCACTCTTGAGATTTGCAGTCACTAAGCCATACCAGTCTCTACTCCACTTTGCTGCCGCATCAGCTACGCCACTGTAATCACCAACTGCATGTATGACTGCCATTGACTTGCAAATATACAGATGCAGCAATGGATTCCCAGAAGTGCTATCCGAGTAGCGAATAAATACTTCGTGTAAAACAGGAAACATGATATTCTAATAGTCATTCATAATACGCAAGTACAAGTGTGCTCAACTCAGGTCAAATTTTGTGATTAGTCGGTTGGAATTTGAGTTTTCATGGCAGAGACTCGGTACAATGCGAATAAAGTGCTCAAACACAAAAGTGGGAAACCGTTAAAAAGTGGCGAAAAATAAATAATACTTAATGTGTTCAACTCGCTGTTAGAAAAATACCCGACATTTGCCGTAGTGGATATTACGAAACTAACATCCGAGTTTACAGGCGTTTCAGCGAAAACTGTAACCAAATCGCGCAGGGAATATAAACAGACTGGTGTCGTAAAAATTCCAAAGAAGAAAGGCAACAAACCACGTTGTGTTATAGCACAGATAAATGATTTTGTAAAGGGTACTATTAGGAGTAAAGTTCACCAATTTTCCTTTAAAAACAAATCGCCGACATTGAATAAAGTGCTTTCTGTTGCCAACAGTGGTTATGATCTTTCAAATTTTAAAAGAACCACACTTTATAGATTATTGTTAGAAATAGGTTTCACATTTTCAAAATGAACGGAGAATAACATAATCATTGATAGAGACGACATCATGCTGTGGAGAAGAAGGTATCGTAGATCCATGCCCGTACCCAGAAAAAAATATTCGGGGGGGGGGGGTTTCCACAAGTAGATCTAAACTTAACAGTATCCCACACAGTTACCATGTACCTACTCCGTAGTAGGTATATAGACGTTACATGGATAAGAAAATTGCTTGGAGACATTATATAGACAAGAAAAACTCACCAGAATGAAGATATTCCACCTTACAGCACAAAACATGGAGACTGCTTCAAAAACCGGGTTGTGTGGTCACCTTACCTATGTAAGGCGACGATATTAAGTTTCCCTTTTTCTTGTAAATGTGCTACTAGCAATAGACTTACTGTTATCTAACGACATTTTCCCATATTGGTTTGCTATGAATTTAAATAAATAAAACTGTCAGAAGTTTCGGAGGGGGGTTTGAACCCTAGAACCCCCCTCTAAATACAGCCCTGCGTAGATTTGTGCGTCAGTATCGGGCAGCAGGTGGTAAATGTTATGATTTAGTTAGATGAAACTTGGATTAACGAGGGTCACGCATAAAGTTTGGATAGACACTACGGCAGGCTCGAAAGAAGAAGCTATTCGGGCAGGTTTATCTAAAGGATTAAAAAATCCAAGTGGCAGAAGCAAACGCCAAATTGTCACTCACATTGGCAGCGACAGTGGACCCGTGGACGGCGGATTACTCATTTTCGAGTCTAAAAACAGGTGATTACTATGAGGAGATGACTGACGATGTTTTCCGCGTTTGAACGTGTATTGCCGAAATTCGAACCCAGTAGTTTAATAGAGATGGACAATGCACCCTACCATAGCGTTCAATTTTATCGTCGCCCGAGCAGTTCTTGGCGTAAGCAGGATACGATAGAGTGGTTGCAAGAAAGAGAAGTGTCCTTCGACGAAAGTAGTATAAAAGCTGAATTAGTGCACATAGTGCAGGAAATTACTGACAAGAATGAAAGAAAGTATGTAATAGATGATCTTGCATCTAAAGCTGGACATAGGTGCTAAGATTACCTCCCTATCATAGCAGTTTAAATCCAATCGAACTGGTTTGGGCATTTTAAAAAGGCTATGTCGCTAGAAACAGTAAAGCATTCCAACTGACAAGTGTATTTTGTATTTATTGCGCTAAGAGTTTTACAAATTTGATTGTCTACTGCATTTTGACCCTGGTCACTTATTCAGTAGACAATCACTACAGTTTATTTACATTTTACAAATTCTTGTCACTAAATTATCTTGCTCTTTTTTCAGTTTTTTTTTCATGTCCCATTTCCACTTTTTTTTCACTTTTCATTTATTGATTACTTAACCATCACACATTCACTATAGTTTTCCATTCAAAGTAAGATGCACTACCTCTTACTTTTCTCTTTCCACTGTCCAAAGCCATTTATTTTTTACTTTACACAAAAACTGTCCAATGCTTCTAGCATCCTTGCATATCATTTCAATTATAAGTGTATTTCTATCCCCCTTGAACCACTTCTTATTAAAAAATTCTTTTCTCCAATTTTCTGTTCCTTGGCACTTAAATACTATGTGTTCAATGTCTTCATTACCACCACATATCGGACATTGGTTCTGAGGAATACCCTGTCTTAGCCCTCTTAGCCTCCATGCTCCAGTTCTTAACAATGCAATATATTCTCCCTCTTCTTTATTTACTATGTCTATATATTTTTCCTTACCCCATGTATTTTTCATTGGCCTATAATAAACTAATGAGCTCTTTTCGGCAATCTCACTGAACATGATTTGTATTTCTATATCTTCCAGTCTTTTCCTTGCCTTTTTCCAAAAATGTTTTACGTTATTTTCTCTCCTTCTCCATATATCTCCTAACCCATTTTTCTCCAAAGTATTCCGTAATTTACTTACCCATCCATCATTCATTAAGCTATTCTCTTGGTATTCAATACATTGTATTAACACATTACGTTTTCCTAGATTTAAAGTTCTGAACCAAAATTTCAAAGCTCTTTCCATTATCTTCCCCTTAGTTGCCACCCTGCCCATCTCTAATTGTGCTACCTGTCTTACAATTGACTTCGGTAGCCCTAGTATTTCTCTACAAAACATCCTGTGCACCACATCTATACATTCCCATCCTCTAATCCCCATATTTCTATACCATATAATAGAAGAGGAGAATGAAATGCGAGAACTCGATTTTGTATGCGACAGTGTTGTGGATAAGCTTGTCATTAACTTAGAGGAAGTTCCGATATGGTAGTTGAGTATCTTCGGAGGATTTAGATTTGGATGCTGCACCTTTGCCTAAGGATTGTGATTAACGTAAGTAAAATGTATATTTCCGCATACTTATAAAATGAATTGTTTCTTTAGGTCGCACTTTTAGCTGTGATTTTCACGCAGGGCGCATTTTTATAGATTGAGACAATGTTCAGCTGTAAATGATACGCAACAAGCACGTGCGAGAGGAAGAAGCCTTTAGGGGCAGGATTGCGAACTACTTTCGCGCGGATAATACAAAGAGTTTGTTTACAGCAAGAGGCATCCTCGTTTGGAATGCGTGAGGGCAAGTTAACAAAGACTGGAGAGGGGTTTCTTCTGGTCGCCTACCGCAAAGGAACATTGTTTATGTTGTATGATGAAAACGGATCACCCCTGATTGGTGAACAAAAACAGAGGTTCGCTCATACAAAATGGTGGGAATGAAAGAGTATAGGGAACTTCAACGTTGGTAGAGGGCTATTAGAATGCATACCTGAATTTCATCATTATGACTCAGAAAACAAACAGCCTCCCTCAGTATAGAAATCACCTGAACGTCCAACGCCAAAGTAGAAGAAGGTTGTTCGGTCGACAGGAAAAGTGTTGGTCATTTCATTCTTCAACTGTAGTGGAATGGTGTACCAACATCAAGTCCCTCCTCGTACGACGGTTACGGCAAGTATTACAAATCTGTTTTGGATGTTCTTGCTAAACGACCGGAACTGCATCCTTCTGGTTGGCGCCTGCACCATGACAATGCACGCACTCACGTGTGCAGCATGTTACCCAACATTTGGCCCGCAGAAACATCGAATATGTCTCACATTCTCCATACTCTCCAGACTTAGCCCCCTGTCACTTTTATCCCTTTCCCTGTCTAAAAAGGGTCCCGGGGGGAGGCGTTTTGGTTCTTCGGAGGCCATCTGAAAAAGGCTGAGACGGTTTTGAAGATGTCAAAAGATGGCTTCCAGCACGTGTTCCAGGATTGCGTTATGCAAAATGCATTCAACTCAGCGGAGCATACTTTGCAAAAGACCTCACTAATCTTCTAGACTGGGCCTAGTGTATTCCATGTGAAAAACACAACGGACTTATACTAGGCCTCGTAAAATAGATAAAAGAAAAGTTTTATAAGAACAGTTTGTAGAAGAGGGAATAGAGAAATTCATGTGAATTTAACACATTTTTATTCGAGTTTTCTTGCATCCTCTACCAGCTACAGGTACCTTATCTTAGCTACTGGTAAGCGGAAGTATTGTATTCCATCCAAAACTTTGATGCGGACGAAAATACAGATTTTTGGGATCTCTGAACCCAAAAGAAGCAGCTTTAAAAAAGTGCGTGGATGTGTGTGTGTGTGTGTGTGTGTGAGAGAGAGAGAGAGAGAGAGAGAGAGAGAGAGAGAGAGAGAGAGAGAACAGCATAACTGAGAAACGAAACTCTTTAAATGCTGTGGTTCTTAGCGTCCCATTCCATATCGGGCGTGAAAGACTGGTAAGTTTGTTCAGAGGCCTCTTTATTAGGATTGAGGTTCTTTTACGTGCCGTAAATCTACGACACGGGACCACCGGCTTTACTTCCCTTCCGAAGGAAGCCATGCTTAGGATTTTTTACGCCCGAAAAAATTCATCGCCCTCCGCCGGGTTTGAACCGGCGACCTCGGGAGCTGGAGGCTAGCATGGTAACCACTACATGCTAGGCTCTGAAGCACTGGAAAATTCAAACAACTAACAAGGATTACCTCGGAAATGGTTCACTCCATACAAAAAAAAGTGTATGACACAAATTGTGTTTTATCGAGCTCTACATTTTTTGTGCAGAAACATTTTATCTATATCTTACGGTTTACCAGTTATGCAAAAGCCCTTCAGAAAGAAGAAGACTTTTTAGGACATTCCATAAAATTCAACTGTTGGAGTTTATGTAAATACTAAAAAATACATCTGCTTTAACTATGGCATTGCATGTTGTTTTACAGCGGCATAAAAATTCAACAATTAGGTTGTTAATAATATGCATAAACTGCAAAGAAACAAAACAAAATACTCATTTTATACCCCCATGTTAGAAGCATTCGGAAGCTCCAAGAGGAAGAATTGAAACATACTTCTGATTCGCAGTGCGTTGAAGATGTGATAGTAATTGTTCGTGGTTGTACTGAATATGAACATACCAATGCGGTTGTGGGTTAGAGAAAGCAGCTTGAGGCTATGAGGTCCATTCAGAGAGGTGCTGGGAACTGCCGTTAAGCTGTTGCGGTCCAAGTACAGTTCCTGAAAATAAATAAATACATTATGAACAACTTCATTCAATCTTAGTGGTACACAATGCCTACAACAGCAAGTTCTTGTCTATACTGATATTAAGAACCTTTATGTGTGTGTGTATATACCGGATGAGTCTTCTCAGCCTGCGGATTGAGAAGCTATGTAGTCCTGGCGTTGTACAGACTATGCCGTAAACACTGTCCACTACATCGCGTCGTATCAATTTCGGCCAAAATGACTGCTTTGCACCGCATGCAAGTAGTGACTTGCACTCATAGCGCAACGTGTGCACGTTGACCTATAATGTTGAAGGTCCAGGTTCAAATACTGCCACTTGAAGGTACCTTTTATGTGTAGTAAATTTAATGAGAACTGATAGTTTGGCATGGAAGTGTCGATTCACTTAATTAGTTTAATTATGTGAATTTCACTAAATCATAAATTGTTACTTGTTAGAATACGCAAATTAACTTTCCTGTGCATTCGGAACATGAACAGAAATGAATAATAAAAAAACTCCTTTGTTCGCAGGCGTGATTTAAACTTCGGACCTTCATCATGACTTATCAACACGTTAACCATTACGCTACTAGAGGACATTAACAACGAGCACCACCGTAGCCCTAATCAGCGGGCTGGTGAAGCAGTGTCAGCACCTGCATTTTTCGTCGTCTGTAAAATTCAGGGTTCCCTAGTTACCAATCTGCAGGATGAGAAGACTCCGTGGCATGTATATATATATATATATTCTTTCAGCATATAAGATAGCTTCTAATTTCACTTCCCAAATAACTAAAAGAATACAAAAGAATTTACAAGTCCTGAGTATTATAATACGTTACATATAGTCGTAATAGAGTTATTTATCAGGATGTTGACTTCTCAAGCTGTACTTCGAAGAGAATGTGTGTAAAAACAAGCCAACTATCTCTTATTTCAGCAATATATTCAATCACTATGTAACAACTAACCCGTTAATGAATGCAAAACAAATAGAAAACAAAGCGAAACAAGCGACAATCGGATCGATTTATTGCCGATTGCGCTTGCGTTGGTTTGGCACTGGCTGCAGATCACAATCGGCATGTGACCTTTCCCACCTGATGGACTTTGATGCGATCAGAAGTTGTTAGAATTCCTGAATTGGACCCAGTTTGTTGGAACGCACAGCCAATTAGATGTTTTTAATGCACGTGCTCAAACTACCAGGGATTGTTGTTAAGATAAACCAGTAAAGAGAAGGAATTGTGTCAGCAACTACTCTACTTATATTCATAATAACATTAACAAGTGAAAGGTTAATTTTCTTCCGAAGTTACAGAGTATATGCCAAGTCTAAAAGTTTTACATTGTAGTAGATTCTTCACATATTTCCGCTAACTTCGCTCCTGTTTCGTTGAAAAGTAGGGGATTATGGTTTGTTTCCCTTAATGTGAAAATTGTGGAGTTACACGTTACTAAATAATTATGGCACACAACAAAAGGTGCGCTTATCTAAAAATGTCTCGGCCATTTGGATAACTCTCTGACTGCTAAACGATACTAATAGACTATAGGCCAGTTCAAGAATTTGAAAGATTGTCGAAAGGATGTTAATGAGGTACGAAATACTTGCACATTCCATAACATCACAATTAACAAGTGAATTGAGATCTTTAAAAAACTCTGATGCTTTACATTCACATGACTTTGTCTACCCTCTATCATTCCTTAGGAGTATGCAAACTATTCTTTGTAAAGCTTATTTTCTATCTACTTCACTACAATCGAGATAAACCTTTGCAGAAATAGCTCCATTACACATTTCGGTATAGGTACAAAGGGAATAGTGATAGTCAAATGTTTAAGAACTGGACGCTATATGCTGGCCTTAAATATTCCATACTCTTTCCATGCATCGCGAGAAACAACTGAAAATCGACAGGACTTTGAAAGAATGACAATTGAACAACAATTCGAACCATTATTAACGGATATCTAGGAAAAGTTTTTTGAAATATATTGTATGTTTTAAAGAGATCATTTTTTGTATAGTACGTTTTCGTCTATCGCTTAACGTTTACTAGTTGTACAAGATTATACAAAATTCCTTCCGAATGTCGTCTTCCGTGGTTTAGGGGTACCATGCTAGCCTATAGCTCCTAAGGTCGTGGGTTCAAACACGGCGGAGGGTTCTTTCGGGCTAAAAGTCCTTAGCATGGCTTCCTTCGGAAGGGAAGTAAAGTCGGTGGTCTCGTGTCGTAGATTTACGGCACGTAAAAGAACTTCAAGCCTGATGGACGCCTCTGAGCAAATCTTCCAGTCTTTCACGGCCAATATAGAATGGGACGCCAAGGACCACAATAGTTAATGAGCGTTCATAAATAAAAAAACTCAATATTTTCCTTGTGAATGAAGAACACTACATAGCATATTCCCAGAAAATTCCAGATATACATTTCATTTGTCATGTAAATATCTTTAATATATGGAATTTTAATCAAAATCGTTAGAGTGATTTTTAGAAAATACAAGATTTCTAAAAATGTTCCATGTAAAGGGTAGCTGGGGTGCGGAATTTTCTTGAACAACTTGGCATCGCATCTTTGGCAGATACACTTAAATACCAAATTTAGCATTTATCCGAATTTTTCTTTTTGAGTTATGCTGTCCACAGACACATACACACGGACGTTTTCTAAAAATGCATTTTGGGTTCAAGGGCCATCAAAACATGTATTTCCGTTGAAGTCTTGGTATCGAATTTTTGGGCGAAATGCAGTACCTTCTCTGCGTGGTAGAGAAAGTAAAACTGGAAAATTTATATAATTTATAATAAAACAAAACCTCGTATGTTTAATTCCAAATATTATGGTTAGATGGTCACGATTTAGCAAATGAGAAAACAGAAGATAGAGCAAAATAAAAGACAATCGCATATGTTTATTACGGTATGATATGTGACACCACAGGGAATTTACTAACTAAATAGTTGAAATATATCCTTATAAAACAGGCAGTCCTAATTTAGTTGTAGTTGCAAGGGGGAATGAGGAAACCGAATGGATTATCAGATGGTTTAATCTATTCCATATATGTGGCACTTTTTGTGAAATCAACCATTTCCACAATACCCGTTAATAATAGTTTCAGTTGTTTAATTCTTTGTAATTTGTTTAAAGTACTGTCGCTATTCACTTGTTTCTCGCGATGTCATGAAAAGAGTATAGGATTTTAGTCATAGCGAGCCCCTTTTAAACATCTGACTATCGATTTGTTTCCCCTGTCCCTCTTGTACTTACAAGAAATGTGCAATGAAACTATATCTGCAAATGTTTATTTGGATCAGCATGATTCAGATAGAAAAACAAGCTTGCGTAAGAATTGCTTGTAGGAGCTGTTTAAAAATAAACGATGGTGGGTAGAGAAAGTCATGTGAATGTAGCATATCAGATTTATAGAAAAAGCTGTGTGCGTATGTCTGTGAACAGCATAACCCATAAACGAAGAGTCCGCTAAATACCAAACTTAGTATTTAGGTTCAGATTCTTCCAAAGCTGCGACATGAAGGCTTTCAGAAAATTTCTCACACCCCAAACTGTCATTTACATGGAAGATTTTAGAAATTTTGGATTTTTACTAAAATGTTTAACGATTTTGATTAAAATATCTACGTTTAAGGTAACTACATGACAAATAAAATGCATATCCTGAATTTTCTGGAATAGCCTATGAAGTCGTATTCATTAGAAAGGAAGATGTATAACTTTATATAACTTGTAAATTATAAGAGATACGAGACAAAAACTACTGCATGTAGATCTCTTTGAAATACATAATGTATTTAAAATAGTTTTCTTTTGTGGAATTAGCCATTTCCGAGATATGCGTTATTAGTTTGAATTTTTCAACACATTTTCGCTTTTTAAATTGCTTACCTAGAGTAAGCAGAGAAAGTATTGTATCCCATTAAAAAATTTAATATCGAAATGTTACCGTAAATACATGTTTTGAGAGCCGTGTATCCAAAATAAGCTCTCTTAGAGAAAGGTCCATGTGTATGCCTGTGAACAGCGTAACTCTAAAACGAAATTTTCGATAAATACCAAACCTGATATTTAAGCTCATATTCTTTCAAAGATGCAATAACCTCTCTCATCAAAACTACTCTTTAAATAGAAACATTTTCGATACTTTTGATTTACTCAAAAATGCCACTAACGATTTTGATTAAAATGCCGCACGTTTAAGATATTTGCATGAAAAAGAAATTCTACATCTTGAATATTCCGTGATTAGTCTATGAAGTCCTCTTCATTCAGAATTGATTTTGTATAGTTGATAATCCGTAAGATAGAGCCAAATTCTTACGATACAAACAATGTATATCTCGTTAAACCACACCACTTATGTCAAATAAAATGATTTGTTGCATTAACCATTTCAGAGATTTTCTTTGTTATTGCGTTTACATTATCAAATGCTTATATCTTTTTAAATTGGGAAGTCGGTGTGTTTTCTCGGAGTCATGCAAGGAGCATAGAACTTCAAAGCCATCACATAGCTATCCGCTTTTTAAAAATCCGACTATCGCTTTAGCTTACATACGTACTAGGTTACTCAATGGAGGGGCACGCCTCACGCACTGCGACCTACAGAGATCTATTGTGGCTACCATCCCCGAGGGGGAACGGATGAGGTGAAGAACCAGAGGAGGCTACGGTTCCAAGCTCCCAGACCCGGCACACCCCTGGAGCCGCCGAGAGAGGGCGTCTAATCACCCACCAATCAAGCAGCCCTCTGGTGTCCACGGGAAATACTCTTTCTATTGAGCATGCATTCGCGCCATTTGTTCGGCACTGCCACACACCACGAAACCTAGAAGCACGCCTGAAAGATGAAAGGAAACGGAGTGAACGGGAAATGATGGAAAGGAAGTCGTGGAAGAGAAGAAACCACCCCAGTATTCGCCTGCCAACACCAGGGAAACCCTACCGGAGTGGGCGTCACCGGGCATCGAATCCGGGACTTCCCGAATGCGAGTCGCACACGTTACCGCGGCACCACCTCGCTCGGTTTTTGTTTAATGCTTATACCTATACGGAATGTATAAAATGTAATGAAAGTTTATCTCCATTATCAGATTTTTTTATCCTTAAGCATAGTTTCGCCCTCAATTTGATAGGGAGAGACAAGAGAACCCACGGTGTCAAGTGCAAAAGAAGGAAAAGGAAATAAAAGATCAAACATTTATAACAGGTCATATATGGCGGAACAAAGTTTCTAGAAATGACCGATGCCGTGAAAAAAAAGTTGACACCATTATGTGTTTTAGCAAAATCAACATTTTTACTTTTTCTACCACGGACCTAGTAGGAATAGGTACTAGTGCATTCCAACAAAAAAATTCGATATTTCCACCGTATATATACTATATTTTGAAGCACCCTGAGTTCAAAAAATAGAAAAGAAAACTATTTTTAAGTAAAGAGTCCGCCTGCGTGCGCGCGTGTTTGAATGTGTAAGTCTGTGTTGTCTGTCGTGAACAGCATAACACACACACACACACACACACACACACACACACACACACACACATACACACACACACACACACACAAACCAAACTGTCGGATAAATACCAACCTTGGTCTTTACATAAATTTAGTATCCTTCAAATATGAAATACCGACGAGATTTTAGAACAAAATCCCACCACCCCAAACTGCGAAAAACACTTCGAAAAATTTTATTTTCTAAAAATGGTTCTAACGATTTTGATATACCAGCGTCAATCCGAAGGTAATGTCCCCCATATTTTTGTGTTGCGTTTGAGTATCCGAGCCAGATTATGGTGGTGTAATATTCATTGCTGAACTTTCCCGCTAGTGTCCTGTTAGTTTCGTTGTCCTGCGACAAATAGCAGCAGCATCAGCAGCAACAAGGGAGCGTTCCAAAATGGTTACTGACATCGAGGTGCATACAAAACAGATGTGTGATTGAATTCCTTACCGCTGAACAAATTGCGCCAATTGTACTCCATCGACGCTTGCTAAAGGGGCATGGCGACGGTAGATCTGAGCAATGTGAAGCGGTGGGTACAGCGTTACAAAAGTGGTGAAAAGAATGTGCAGGACAAGCCACGACTGGTTGACCCTGCTCGGCTGTCACAGCAAATAATGAATAGCGTCTCGATCAACTCATCCGTAATGATTGGCGGATTGCGACCAAGGAATTATGTGTAGAGCTGAATGTCGGCTGTAAGCCTTAGACAAGATGTTACGCAACCTTTATTATCGCAAAGTGTGTGCGAGATGGGTCCCGGGGTGCTTTCACAAGACCAAAAACTCATCGAATGGAAATTTGCCGGGACGTGTTGGACCAATACGAGGCTGAAGGTGACAATTTTCTGAACTCCGTCATCACTAGAGATGAGACGTGGTGTCACCACTATGAGCCAGAATCTAAATGCCAGTCCATGAAGTGGTGATATCCGACTTCTCCAACAAAGAAGTGTAAGACACAGCCATCCACAGCTAACCAAGACAGTGGCTAGCCTCAGCTGGTTCACATTTTTACGAGTGTGGCATGCAGGCTCTTGTTCATTGTTGGTAAAAGTGCATAACGAATGGTAGTGGTTATATGGAAAAATAACAGTATGCAGCTGAAATCTTGCTCTATTTAACTGTGTTATTGTGTTTTCTGTATATGCTGTAGTTTCCATGAAAATAAATAGGAGGCATTACTTTCGGAATTATGTAATATTTAAGTAACTTACATGACAAATAAAATGCATATCGTGAAATTTCTGGGACTAGCCCTTGAAGTCCTCTTCATTCGAAAGGAGTATTACTAATTTTGTGTAACTGATAAATCATAAGAGATAAACTAAAACTTAGTGCACAGAAAGTACTATCTCTTATAAAACAAACTATTTGAAATAGATGTTTTTGTGGCATCAGCCATTTTTTAAATATTCCGTTTGTACTGGTTTGAATCTTTAAATACTTTTGTCGTATTTTGACGTGTTGTTAACGTTCCTGTTGTTTCTCGCCATTTAATGGAAAGAGTATGGAATTTCAAGGTCAATATACAGCGACACGTTTTTAAACATTTAACTGTGATTTCGGTTTCCTGTATCTACCTTGTACTTAAAACAACATGTGTGTTGTAACAATTTATGCTAATGTCAATGGTTAACATGAATAGTTTGTAGAAGCTATGTAAAAGTAAACGATAATAGGTAAAGAAATTCATGTGAATGATTGCATCAGCTTTTTCCTTAGATAAGTTTTCATTTATCTTTAATGGTTTCTCTGTTATTTAAAATCCAGTGACAACGAAGATGGCGTCACCGACTATCTGCACAAAATTCAAGATAAACCTTTGTTTATCATGCATATATCTCAAACTTACTTTGCATATAGCGTGTTGGTGGGGAATTCCATTAAAATATTCCCCTTGCACCCTTAAAATAACTCTGCTTAACTACAATATTTAGCAACTTGAGTTATTACACACATACATACACACAAATAAACATAAAGCTTTTGTTGTCTTGTGTTTATTCAGCAGGCTTTTAAAGCATATTTCTAGCGAAATCTCGCCTTCGAATTTTTTGTTCGAATGTAATATATGAGTTCTTGGTAAGGGATAACGTAATAAATAAGTATAAGGTTGAAGAACTTTACAAGCGTTTTTTACTGCTGCAGACATTAATAAAGACGCACCATGTGATATAACTAAACCAGGGATCTGCCAATCGCCTAGGAGTATAGTCTCTATTATTCAAGTATTCACGGTCCATACGTAAGAAGGTTGCTTCCTGTGTATGCATTTTAACGGTACGTGAAGCGTGGTGTTGCATATTTTCATAGTGGGGGTCCACGGCCGACACACAGTGAGCTAGTTCACGCAGGAACCAAGACCGGAATGTTCGTCCTTTGCTACTGCATTCTTTGTAAATTAGCCTTGGCCTCTGCTATTAGTATTAATCGGAAGTTTATGCAAATATAGGCGCGTAATTTGGGGCAGCGAGAACGTAATAGTAGAATCTATCCAAAAGCATGACATACAACATTCTTAAATTTAAAACTCATAACCCCCGGCCCTGTGTATTACAAAAGGGGATTCTTGAGACCACTAGACACGGCGCTCTACTGAAACATATAACAAGCTTCCGGAACTTTTTGAAAGCGTTTGTGTTCTAGATCCAAAAGATCCAAAATCAGTAAATTATTGGGATTTAAGGTATGAAAACATAATTTAAATTCCGTAGTTTATCCATAGCTGAGTGGTCTCGAAGCGAAGCAGCCAAATATTTGCTAGGTAAAAATGAAATACAGTGCGATCAAATATATACGTAATGGACTGCAACTCCATGGGTGGGGAAATAAATCAGCTGTTTTATTGGATTTTTATTGTCATTAGAGATGAAATACAACCACAGTGCAAAGTAATCATGTCTATTTAGGTCATAATCACATGTTTCTTGCATAGTGTAATAGTAAAGATAGGCGCCTTTCTTTGAATGATCGGGGTTCGAAATCCCAATATAAATTATATATGTTCCCCTTCCTGATTAGCCCTTAATGGCTCCGTGGTCTAGGGGTACCATACTAGCACGGCGGAGGGCGATGGATTTTTTCAGGCGTAGAAATCCTTAGCATGGCTTCCTTCGGAAGGGAAGTAAAGTAGGTTGTCCCGTGTCGTAGATTTACGGCACGTAAAAGAACCTCAAACCTGACAAAGAGGACTCTGAGCAAAACTACTGGTCTTTCACGCCCATTAATGAATGGGACACTAAGGAGCACAGCAGTTAAAGAGCGTCTATAAAAAAACCCTTAATGGCTATTGATAGTATTATAACATACCTAACCTATTACCCTTTCGGTTTTACATTTATTGCCATGAATTGAGAATGCGCTCAGGTATTTTAGGCGACCCCAGTGTTCACCTAAAATATTAATGCAATGCTACCATTAAAATAAAACCAAAACAAAGTAGGAATAATAGGAAGAAATACCCGTTTTAGAAAAAGCTCCGATGTGCGTCTCTACGGTGTATGCCTGTGAACTGCATAACTTAACAACGAAATATTGGATAAATACCAAAATTGTATTTAAGCTACGGCTCTTCCAGGGATGAAAGAAAATTCTCCCACCCCAAACTACCATATACATGGAAAATGCTTCCTTATTTTTTATTTTCTCAAAAATGACTAACAATTTGTATGAAAATACTGATATTTGTACAAAAATATAAATTATATATCTCCCGCACCTGACGCAGGAGAGAAGCAGACAGTTATGTGTTCCGTCCAATTGACGCGGCAGTGCGTGTGAGGACATCATGACGTTCAGATTGCAAAATTCGACGATTGAGGAACAGCGAGATGTTATCCGATTTCTGACTGTGGAAGGTGTTAAACCGGCCGATATTCATCGCCGGATCATGGTCGTATACGGGGGAGACTGTGTGTCCGACAAGTCAGTGAGAAAGTGGAATGCCCGTTTTCGTGAAAGCGGGAGTGTTTGAGTGATAACCCGAGACTAGGCCAGGCAAACACGGTAATCATGGCCAAACTCATCGACCAAGTGAACGACCTGGTGAGAAGTGATCGGCGTGTCACAATGCGAATGTTGGCAGTGATGGTGGGGGCCAGCGTTGGAACATTGTGGACAATTGTGCACGACAGGTTGGGTTACCAGAAGGTGTGTGCGCAGTGGGTTCCGAAGAAGCTCAGCGAACCGCAAAAGGAACTGCGTATGGAGCTAGCACTGCATTACCTGTTCCGGTATCATGAAGACCCTGCTTTCCTGGAGCGGATTATCAACGGTGACGAGAGCTGGTGCCATCATTTCGAGGCCGAGACAAAGTGGGACAGCATGCAATGGAAGCATCCGTCGTCACGTCCCCCTAAAAAATTCAAGGTTGCCCTCAGCAGGCAAGGAGAAGCTCACCGTCTTTTTCGACGTCTGAGGTCCGATACTCATCGAATTCCTCGAACACGGAAAAACCATTAACAGTGACGTGTACTGTGAGACACTCCGTAGCCTACGCAAGTCCATCAAGAGCAAATGGCCTGAGCTGCTCACGAAAGGAGGATTCTGCTCCAAGATAACGCGCGTCCACACGTCTCCAGGGTCACACAAAGTATACTGGCCAAGTTTAAGTGGGAGCAGCTTGAGCATCCGCCCTACAGCCCGGACATGTCGCCCTGTGACTTCCATCTGTTTGGTCCGCTTAAAAAAAATCTCAAAGGGAAGCACTTCAACTCGGTCGACGAACTAAAGGACACATTAGAGGACTGGCTCTCGTCACAGACACGGGAATTCTGGGAACAGGGAATGCTTCGGCTCGTTAAACAGTGGGATAGTTTTTCTCAGGCCTCTGGTGATTACTTTGAAAAAAGACTTCAATTATACCCACAGTGTCGTTCCGTACCTTTTCATTTGAACACCCCTCGTAGAATTTGCTGTTTCATCATGTCCTCGAAAGACCAACTCTTGTTTTGTAGGAAATTTACTGCATTAATAAGCCTTTTAATTATGTCCCTGTTCCGCCTTACTTTTTGTAACTAAGTAAGGGAAGTATTGCATTCTACCAAAAAATTCGAAACCTATCGAGATTTCACCAGAAATACACGATATGAGGCCCCCTGAATCAAAAAAGGTATGTGCGTGCGTGTGTCTGTGTGGGTGTGGGTGTGTGCCTGGTTGTCTGTGAACAGCATAACTCAAAAACGAAAAGTCGGATAAAGGCCAAACTTGGTATTTGGGTTCAGTATCTTTCAAAGATGCGACACGAAGATTTTCAAGAAAATCCTCCTATCCCATATACCCTTTATATGGAACATTTTTCGATAATTTTGATTTTCTCAAAAATGTCTCTAACGATTTTGATTAAAATGTCATATATTTAAGATATTTTAGTGACAAATAAAACGTATGTCTTGAATTTTCAGGGAATGTCCCCAAAAGTCCTCTTCTTTCTGAATGGCTTTTGCATAACTGGTGAACCGTGAGAGATAGACAAACTTCTTCTACACGGAAAATGTAGATCTCGTTAAAGCACACAATTTGTGTCATATACATTTTTTGTGGAGTACACCATTTCCGAGATATCCCTTGTTATTTGTTTGAATTTTCCAATACTTAATATTTTTACTCAAATGGGAATTCGTTATTCGGTTTTTTTTTAGTGTTTTGGGCATACAAAGAGAATTGAATGCGCCACATAGCAACCAGCTCTTAAAAGATTTGACTATCGCTTAAAGCCTACCAATTCCCCTTGCATCTACAGGAACATTAGCAATACGTTTCTGCAAATGTTTATCTCGATTAATATGAAGTAGATGGAGAATAAGTGTTTGTAAAAATAATTTGTAGAAGAGTAGAGAAAGTCATGTGAGTGTAACACATCAGATTTTTAGGCTGGTCATCAAGCGCAATTTCTATCCTATTCTCTCCCAAAAACAGCAGACGATCGTAAATGATTAACGGACAGTCCGTGCTCGGCCACTGACTTCACTAAAGTTCCGAAATGCGTATCCTCGGCACTGTTACTGATACACTCCGACACTCTCACTATCACTGTTAACTCCTATCCTATGCTAGCTTCAGTTGGAGTAGGAAAACACACACACCACCGTGACCTACAGAGGTGCAATTGATACTACAGGGACATTGCCTCGGCTCACACTCACAATGCTCGATCAATAATATAGCGTAATAGTTCTACATGCTTAAAAGGAATGTAACTATCTAGATATTATTGAATAACCATGTGATTATAATGACTAAATATTAGGGGTTTGTGCGGTTTGTCGTCAGGTTGCGTGTGCACAGGCGTTATACAGCTGTGTGCCCATTGTCTGTGTTAGACTCCCGACGTACACAAACCACGCGAAGCGTACATTCTGGAAATAAGAAATGCAACACTCCGTTGAGGTCTAGCAGGTGACAATAAGCAAATGTGAGAGATATGTTGAAACATTAGTAAAGTTAGAAGAAGAAATTCGCCTTTATGATTCATCCATAGTTTCAGAGCCATCACAAGCCGAATTCACTGCACTTCTATTGACATTCTTAAATTATGCTATCCTCTGATAACTGTGTTGATTAGCGTACGTCCACCTATGCTCGCTGCCGAATCAACGTGTATTTCGTGCCGCACACAAACCCCTCATCTTTAATAATGACTTAACATTTAACAAATCTGATAGTCGTCTATCTCTTGGGGTTCGTTAGGCCGTTAGTGTCTGGTCTTCAGACGAAGAGTTACCGGGTTCAATTCCAACACCTATAGCAATTATTGTTATGAAGTAGTGCTTCGGTTGCTTCCCCTAAGTGCACGCCACTGAGTTTACCTATCCAGATGTTAATTTTTTACTTTCTCTACTACGTATAGTAAGTAGGGGAAGTATTGTATTCCACCCAAAAATTCGATACCGAGATTTCACCGGAAATACATGTTTTGAGATCCCCTGGATCCATAAAAAACATTTTTGGAAACATGTACGTGTGTGTGTCTGTGTGTCTGTCTGTCTGTGAACAGCATAACTCAGAAACGAACAGTCGGATAAACACCAAACTTCGTATTTAGGTTCAGTATCTTCCAAGGATGCGACACGAAGGTTTTTAAGAAAATCCCCCCACCCCAGATTACCCATTACATGGAAGATTTTTCGAAAATTTTCATTTTCTCAAAAATGGCTCTAACGATTTTGATTAAAATATCATATGTTTAAGATATTTTTATGACAAATAAAATGTATATCTTGAATTTTCTGGGAATGTCTCCAAAAGTATTCTTCATTGTGAACGACTTTTCCATAACTGCTAAACCATAAGGGATAGACAAAATGTTACTACACAAAAAATGTAGATCGGGTTAAAATACACAACTTATGTCATATACATTTTTTTTGTTGAGTGAACCATTTTCGAGATATTGCTTGTTATTCCCTTAAATTTTTCAATACTTATTTTCTCAAATAGGATTCGTTATTCATTTTTTTGTCTTGGATATGCAAAGAGTTATAATCTGTGGGAAAGGGAATGCTGCTGCACCTAGCAACCAGCTATTAAGAGATACGTATGTGCTTAAAGGCTACTGTTTTTCTATATTGCCCTTGTAAATATATATTCCTCTTACATCTACAAGAAAATTAGCAATAAGATATAGTCTGCAAATGTTTATCTCGATTAAGATGAAGTAGATGGAGAATAAGCGTTTGTAAAAATAGTTTGTACAAGAGTAGTAAAGTCATGTGAGTGTAACACATCAGATTTTTCTCATTTACTACCAACAGATTTTAACTAATCTGTTGTATTCTAAAATCTAATAATGTGTTTATCAAGTTGGCAATAATCCATTACAAATGTAGTAACTTCAGGTTTGTAAAGTAGCTACATAATGCTCATTTACTTTGTTAGATTTCTTCTGCATTAATTAAGTTATTATAAACTGAAATATTACATTATTTTAATTATTTCTAGGGAAACACCTAAAGATTATTGATTAAAACACCTATAATTTAGAAGCTTAAATTCACAACTCTAGTCACTACATGTATAATTTTAAAGTTTTGTAACCTTTAGTCCACAACATTAAAACTGTCCACTAGTACGTTTTAAGATTGATGGCCTCATTTATCAGCTAACATGAGCCATCTCATGTGCTTACACATCCTTTCGATTCTGTATGTATACGTGTTCACCGAGCAGCAGAATGAACTGCGTTCATTAATCTAACCTCTGCAAGATTCACAATACCTTAATGTAAGGTAAATGGCAGTAATTTAAACATAAGATTTTTAAAAAAACAAATGTGTTGCTGTCACGGTATTATGGCTTATGTTTTCTCATTTTGAGTAGTGATGTCTGCACCTAAGCGTTTTATCCACAAGGCGTTGGTGTGGTCTGTAAGACACTACCTTAAAGTATGTTAAAATGTGAATAATTAAGGGTTGTGGTGTGATAAATGTGAATGACTGGGATTTTCGTGAAGTCTAGAGGCCAAAATTTATCAAAACATCTATAAGATTTTATTAATTCTTTAAGCACAAATTTAATTTGAAGGACGTCGTAAATGAAGGGTGTTTAGAATTCCCATTTAAAACACTATCGCGCAACGGGAGGCAATTTTCCTTCCTTCTTTTGTCATGTCGAAGATGGAGGCGGCAACTACTATGTGTTAAGAACCAACAATGTAAATACTACAATAAACATTCTAGACAAGGTCCGCCGGACCACATCGTACATAGTTAATAAGATCGCACTCAGAAGCGCTATTGCATATAGTTTAAGGAATAAAGCAGAGATGACGCCACCATGATCTGAAGCAATGAACCTAAGGATCATGGCTACAGGTACTGCATAGCTGCTTTACTGAACAATACCTCTCTTAACTCAGAACACGGCCGTGCCATGTTTAACTATACAAACTCGCTGTCTTCATTTTCGGCTTCCTCCTTCCTGAAGCATAGGGTGGTCCAGGTCTTACTTGACGATCCCGTTCTGCATTTTTGAGCTCATCAGGGCAATACCTGACAGCGTGTCTCGATGCAGTTCCGTGGAGCCAACTAAGGCAAGGGTATTCTGTTCTCCTCTAACCTTCTTGGTAGAAAAAACCACGCATCCAGAACATCCACGACCAACCAGAGGACTACAACACTATGCAATTCACTTAAATATTTCTCTGCTAAGATTGTAAAGAATCCAAAGAAGGCGTCATGGTAGCGTCTGGGTTATGTAAAGCTATAAAAGCGAATACGTAAGCCAGATGCGAGCAGGTCAATTAGAGTATAGAGATCAGACATCGCAGTGGAGTGTGAACGCAAGAAAGACAAGAGAAACTGTTAACACTTGTAAAAAATTATTTAGTATCGTGAAATAAATACCACGATTAAACCCCAGTGGAGTTTAGAAGAGATGGCGAAAATGAATGAATAGCTCGGCAAAACAATGGTAACCCAGGAGACGAAACAACTCTGCAAAACGAAGAGGGCCAGAAGACGAAGCACAAGATGAAAGATGAAGAACTACTCGAGGAGCTGAAGGCACACAAAAGGTTTGTTCCAGCACGATTCAGAATCGATTCCGAATTATCTGAGTGTGCGCAGTAGCTAAGTGGCGTTCCAACACGACAGAGAATCAGTTCAGAACCAATTCTGAATTTCCAGTTTGCTGTTCCAACGTATTTGGGAACTAGTTCGGAACGAGTGAAATCGGTTCGGGACTAAGAGTAGGAACTGAAAATTCCAGACATGCGCAAATTGTATGGTCTACAGCGCATACTCAGCCAATTCAGAATCGATTCTAATCGCTTGGAACAAACCTGACAGAGAGTATAGAAAAAGTGACATACTCTCTGTATTCAGTAGAAAATAAAGTTTAATATGTAATTTATTCCTCCATGCGTGTTTATTTCTCAATACGGAAGAGCAAAGGTGTTTGGTAAGCAGTTGCTCGCTGTTGAGTAGTATGGCGACATACTTGAGGAAAAGAACAAACGTCTAACAAAGCCAGGTACCAAAACAGCGCTCAAAGATAACAATAATGAGTGATTTAGAAGGTGACAGTGATCTTTTTAATGATGCATCGACTTCCGAAGAAGTGGATTATTTCCATTTAAACATTATTCCGTTATTTTGGGACCTTTACCCCTTTTTGGCACCTTTATACTATTTCCCCCCAACCATGCCCATAATCCCCCTTTTTCTTTTAAGTTTCATTCCAATTTATTCTTTAACTTTCAATTAACGTCTCCTCAACTTGCTGTGTACGTGCGAATAGTAAGTCTACCTCTTTCAGTAAACGCCGCGCGGGAATTGAAAGCACACCCGCAACAATGGAAAATAATTGTGTGTTCGACGAAAACCTCTTTCTCTCACTTTACTGCTATAAAGTAGCCCGCAATAATGCAATTGACAATGAGTGATTCTATTCCACCAGAATCAGTAGCCTGCTGTTCGTGAATGTGAGTTTGTTGCTGTGAGAGACGTCATCTGTTTACGTGGAGACGAAGCCTGGGCAGGCAGAGACGACAATAACCTCAACCGCGCAGTTCCGAGAATTATTAAGACTGGGCTATAATTCACAAAACAATTATATATAAAGAAATAAAAATTTCAGCCCAATTGAATAGATAGTTTAGAAAATAGCAATTTCAGTTGTGCACCCCCTTAAATAAACCAGCACCTTATTGTGCCTTTTTCACCTTATTTGAGCACCTTTTCCCTTCCTTTTTTCATCTGAAATTTGCAACTATAAATCCTAACCCTGATCATAAGCATACATTGGTACCATGTAGTTTTGTATTATTTGAATTACGTTCGGAATAGAATTTATGTGGGGTGTCATTGTCTCAGAGTATTGGAGTTTTAAATTAAACATTGTGTTTAGAAGCTTCTGTAGCAGGAAACCTAATGTTAAATTGGAATTGTGTTAAATTACTTTTTCCGGGTTCTGGTTTAAATACAATATCTATAAATTACAATTGTTATTCGCAATAACTCAGTATCAATGGCTTTAAGCCGATAAACGAACGCGATTTATTTTTGCTCGAATATTAGGACTGGAATCCGTATGAAAGAAACGCTTACGATGTACATCGGTGGAGTTTGATTTCATTCATCAACGCTGTAAACGTAAATATTTGATCGTCTTCTGATTGACCGTGCAACGAAGAAGACCGTGACAGAACGCGAACGGTTCAAGTAGTGTTCCAACCACACAAAATTCCGAATTAGTTCTGTGAGCGTACCGGACTGGCGCATGTGCATTAGCATGTGTTGGGATTAGTTCCGAACCCGTTCAGAACCGTGTGCTGGAACAAACCTAAAGTGTTATCTGTACAGCAAACAAGATCAACGGCACGGAGAACAGAATTTACTGTGTGATAAAGGATAAAGGGATCTCGACAAGAGCGTTAACTTCCTGGGACGATTCCGCAGGCGCTTTGACAACAACACCAAGATTCTTGAAGGCATTCGCTGAA
Organism: Deroplatys truncata; assembly: GCA_030765065.1. Classification (NCBI taxonomy): domain Eukaryota; kingdom Metazoa; phylum Arthropoda; class Insecta; order Mantodea; family Mantidae; genus Deroplatys; species Deroplatys truncata. The sequence goes on from CM060976.1 coordinate 32,568,212, forward strand.
GAGGTGGTAGACAAGATATCCAGATGAAAGGAACCACCTATGACAGCCGAAGCTAAGCTGGTCTTCTACTATCGAAGTCTTCTGTCAACATATCTCTGCTGTTGTGTTGCGAAACAAATAGCCACTCGAGGAAAAAAGGACAAAGTAGCAGTCAGTCTACGTGGGCTAGAGTTCTTTAGCACGATGCCGCAGTGACTGCTACATGACTCTCAGTTCCTCTACTGAAGAGTCATACTAGTACGCACTGCTTGACTCAAAAGTAATGAGACATTTGTTCCCGTTACATCTTGGTTTCCTAGGTTGGTAGTATGTTACGAAGTCTTCAACATATTTTTCGTTACAACCTTGATATTACTGCCCTAAGGACACCTGGGAGGCCTCCAGAACCGTATATATCAGTCATCTAAAATCGAAGCTAAAGGAACTAGTAGAATCGTCCCAAAAACTTGTCCTGGCAAAAGAATAGCCATTGAAAAAGGCCTTGTTCGACCTTTCCGCATCTTTCGTGTCCCGGGAGGCTGCCTATTTCTTCGCTGACAATACAGTCATTAGGCAGTACTTGATGATGAGCAAATATAAGACCACGCAAGAGGAGCTGACGGCTACGCTGAGAATGAAGGCGGCCAAAGTACGGTCAATTCTGTTGCGCTGCTATTAAAACAGAACATTGTAAAGAAGTCCCCGCATCCGTCGTATGGTGTGTACTGGGCATTGGCTGAGCCGGGACATCTAATGGTAAGAGACTATTCACAACACACCTTCGGGCAACTGAAAGGACGAACAATGACGGAACCGGCTAGAAGCACGTCACTACAATGACCATGAGTAGTCTTGCGGACCATGAGTGATACGACAAAAGTTAGTCCCCTTGCAGACGGCTAGTACCGCATAATAGTGGGCACCGGGCCGCTGTAACAATCATAGAACGACGTGGCAAAGGATATGCAGATAAGCAAGGATACTAGATACTTGGCCATACCAGCTTCAGCCAGTACTGGACACCTTATCCGTGGTGAAGAAGGACCTACTGGAGATAACTGTAGGTTGAAGCATCATCAGATTATGCCTTTTTGTCTTAAGATGACTTAGGACATGATATTGAGAACGGATGCCCTCAGGAGCAACGAGACGGCCGCTGTTTTGGTAGGAATTGTAAAAATATGTTTATTCTAGTGAAATAGAAGTCATGATGTCTTTATCGCATTATATGTACAGGTCAAAATTTTGGGATTTAAAAATTGTTTGGATGTAAGCCAGTAGAGAACTTTCTTGATACAAGGCCTTAGGAAAAACATAATATATGATGTATATTTTTAAACCTGAATCCATTTTAATTTCAGACAAAACACCTATTTATTATCATTGTCCAACATGCTATCCACTGTGTTTGGGTATTAAATACTATATTGTGCCATAACTCACCTGAAGGTCGTCACAGCCTTTGAGAATACCTTCCTCGATACCCTTGATGAGATTTCCGCTCAGATCTAGGAGTCTGAGGCGAGAAAGTCCGTGAAACTCGCTGCTGGAGAAAATAGGATTCAAGTTATCCCCAAGAAGGTTGTCGGCTAGTCTCAGATGTTGCAGAGAGCCTTGAAGCCCTTGAAGTAACCTAGTTCACAAAGAGAAAATATTTAATCTTAATAAATTTATATGGTAAATTCATTATCGAACAGCGTTATATGATATTGCAGGAGATATATGAAAAATATGGACGTCCGTCTGATTTAAAAACTATATAACTTAAGTCCAGTATTTATAGATATTGCATGTTCTCTCTTAATGGAAGATACAACTAAGGATAAAATATCGTATTCAGTGAACAAAATTTCATAGGCTTTACCCTTTTAAAATATCAGTGTTATTCCCTCGACAAGAGAGGAGTGGCAGTAGGAGATAAAGAATAAAATGTACTCTTGCACACTTGCTAACTTTTACGGTTTGCTCGTAAGATGTACGGGAGGGGGGCCTTTTTACGACGTTACTGCAATGGAGGCGTTTTTTCGTCTTTGTGGGTAGGTTTAAAATGACTGAGATTTTCAACACGGACATAATAAAGTATTAAATTCTACTGCATTAGATTCTAATTTTCTGATGATAATGATGTAAGACTACTCGCTAACTTAAGATTAGAGCCCGAATATACCCTGTTAATTGTATACAGTGCTATGATGGCCAGATCTCATATGTACAGCCATTCCTTCATCACGATAATGATTCCCCTTAACTGGGCTGCATCAAAATGCATAGCGTACGGACTTCGTTTTGTGGGATTTAAAATGTGATTGCAGTGCTGGTGACCTCTAATGATAAGCAGCAGTAACCGATGAGCAATAAATAAACGCGAACCTTCGAAATTAACGATACCTTTAATAACTGGGTTAAATTCAACCAAATATAGTTGAGCTCACCAATTGTCTGACCCACGAGAATGTACCTTATGTAACAGTTGTAATCCTCCATAGAGTTCCAGAATATTCGAGAAGCGGGAAGAATGGAAGCTTCCAGAAGATTCCGGTTATCTGTCGATAGCGCTTCTGGTGTTTACGCTGGGTGAGAGCACTACCACGTTTATTTATTTCTCCATCTACCCCGCCCAATCTCCCGATAAGCTTGGGCCATAGCCACTACGTCACTATGCCTAAATTTTCTAGAAATAGTCTACGAAGTCTCTTCATTCGGAAGTAATTTTGTATAACTGGTAAACCATAAGAGATAGACAAAAACATATGCAGCTTTCTTTAAAACAAATAATGTATTTCAAATAGGGTACGAAATCTCTTCATTCGGAAGTAATTTTGTATAACTGGTAAACCATAAGAGATAGACAAAAACATATGCAGTTTTCTTTAAAACAAATAATGTATTTCAAATAGGGATGGAAGCTCGATAATCTCGATACACGTGATATCAAAGTATGTCTAATATGAGATAGAATTTATTTTAGGAGTTGTATTGTATTGTAGTTCAACTGTTGGGGAGCCAAACTTGATGAAGTAACTGCCCCACGTATGGTACAAAGTTTCCGGTGGCCTTCGCCCCAATGTTTAGGAATCAACTTTGTATTTTTATGTTTCTTTAAATATTATACATGTTTATGTTTGCCTCGGCTGCGTCAGTATTAATTTGTAGAAACATGTATCTCTGAACAGGGTGTGATGCGGCTAAAGAATGTACGCTTACACAAATTATAATTTTTACTTTACTCCTTTTATTAATCCTTCACACGATTAAATAACACTTCACTTATATAGAGAGCTGTGAGATTAGTTATTAATTGCTCTTTTAAACACGTAAACTTTATAATATTCTCGCCGTAATGAATTTTCGTTTCACACTGAATACGTATTAAATTTCTCGAGGACGTGTCTTGCGTCCAGTTAGGAACGCTGTCTACTAGCAACTGGCGCCTGAATTTGTACAATTTCATCTATTTCAAGTCTCTGATTGGCTAATCCTACTCCAATAGAATACTTTCATTTAACTTAAGCTTTTTCCCCGTTGTTAATTGGCTATTTATAAACTGTCTAAAAATTACATTATTGTTGCTCCAAGAATTATAGTAACATTATTAAACTTTCCAATTTATTATTGCCTGGAGGTTACCTCATTGTTACCTCATTGTTAGCAACTTTTTACCTATATTCTCACAGCTCCTACATTATTAAATTGCATAATACATTCACATAACATTATTAAACATGTACATAATAATATAAACATATACAATGACTGTAATATACACTTTTATATATTGTTACATACTCATATTGCTTTAAGGCGGGCTGTTATTGAATTTATATATTATATAATTAGACTAAAATCATTTAAGTGTTAAAAATACTGCCTCAAATACTTTAAGACTAACCTTCAGCACTTTTTCGATACTTTTAAATGTTTAAGTTTTGCATTATTGAAAGTTGTTGCCTTTAACTGTCGGCTAGATAAAGAATGAAAGGAGTCAAACTTTACGTTATTGCTTCGCACATGTTCCCAAGTGTTGCCGGACTATAGTCCTCGATAGACGTTGACTGCGTTTCCTGTGGGTGAATCAATGCAGCATAGACAACATGAAAACATGCAAAACAATGCGGGATGGGGTAGAGGTACTCATGTAAAATGCAGCGTTAACTGAGTTGTGCATGAAACTGATTTAGCTGACGCACTAAATCACGTTTCTGCAATAGCTTGGCTGGGTGACTCACTCTCAGCCATTAGTTTTACCTACTGCAGAGAGGAGAATATGTGAATCGAGCACAAACAAATTAACTTAAAACGTGCGATAATACAGCGCATGGAAATATTTGTTATTTCCTTCCATCCGTAGCTTGTCTTTATGCACGTCAAACTCGAGTCACGAGTCAATAATATGTATAGAAAATCCTTTAAAGAAAGTTTTCGGCACAAAATGTAGTTGCATAAAAAGGAAAGAGAAATTTTTATTATTATTATTATTATTATTATTATTATTATTATTATCATCATCATCATCATCATTGCCTTGACTAAGAATAGGGGATATATAACCTGTGGCATTATCAAGATAAAAAAATCTGATGTGTTACACTCACATGACTTTCTCTACTCTTGTACAAACTATTTTTACAAACGCTTATTCTCCATCTACTTCATGTTAATCGAGATAAACATTTGCAGACTCTATCTTATTGCTAATTTTCTTGTAGATGCAAGGGGAATATATATTTACAAGGGCAGTATCGAAATACAGTAGCCTTTAAGCACATACATATCTCTTAATAGCTGGTTGCTAGGTGCAGCACCATTCCCTTTGCCACAGATTAATACTCTTTGCATATCCAAGACAAAAAAATGAATAACGAATTCCCATTTGAGAAAATAAGTATTGACACTTTTAAGGGAATAACAAGCAATATCTCGAAAATGGTTCACTCAACAACAAAAACGTATATGACATAAATTGTGTATTTTAACGCGATCTACATCTTTTGTGTAGTAAAATTTTGTCTATCTCTTATGATTTACCAGTTTACCAAAAGTCGTTCACAATGAAGAATACTTTTGGAGACATTCCCAGAAAATTCAAGATATACATTTTTTTTATCATGAAAATATCTTAAAGATACGATATTTTAATCAAAATCGTTAGAGCCATTTTTGAGAAAATTAAAATTTTCGAAAAATGTTCCATGTAAAGGGTACTCTGGGGTGGGGGGATTTTCTTGAAAACCTTCGTGTCGCATCTCTGGAAGAAACTGAACCTAAATACCAAGTTTGGTGTTTATCCGACTGTTCGTTTCTGAGTTATGCTGTTCACAGACAGACACACAGATACACACACGGACGTTTCCAAAAATGCTTTTTTTTTGGATTCAGGGGTCTCAAAACATGTATTTCCGTGAAATTTCGGTATCGAATTTTTGGGTGGAATACAATACGTAGTAGAGAAGGTAAAAATTGCTGACAATTAGAGAATGTCTAATAGGAACAATTTCGGAATTAGCATACATACAAAATTGCTTAAATGCGTTTATACACAGAAAACTACTAATATGAAGATAACTCAGTGAACAAGCTATCGCCTTTACAGTTTTTTATAAAACGAGTATCGAGAAATGGTGGTATTGTCTCATTACAAATTTCAAACAGGTTTCTTTTTTGTGGCATTAGCCATTTTCGACATATGCCCTGTTATTGGTTTAAATTTTCAAGACTTTGTCACTTTTTTGAAGTGTTGTTGCTTTTACAATCATTTCTTGCGATTTAACGTAATGAGCATGACGTTTCCTGACCAGCAACGACCCGGTTGTTAAACATCTGACTATCGATTCGGTTCCCTGTATCCCTCTTGCACGTTCAACGAAATGTGTAATGTATCTGCTTCCGCAAAGACTTATCTCGATTAACGTGAAGCAGGAAAATAAGCTTTTGTAAGAATATTTTGTAGATGCTACATAAAAATAAAGTTAATAGGTAGAGAAAGTTGTGTGAATGTAACACAATATTTTTATTATTGCATCTTTTGTTTATAGTTCATGTCATGAAGCGTAAAAGGTAGACCTGAAATCTGCACATAGCCTAGGAAGTACTATTGTTTGCTATTTAATATGTGTTTACTGTGGTACCAAGAAGAATTTCAGCATGTAGGTACTACCAGACCTTCATAGATTCTTTTAAAATAGAATACCCTTTTATTTTAAGATCGATAAAGGAGTATAATTTGCATTCTGATCACTTCATTGGAAATAGGTTAGGGTTAAGAAGCGGAAACTTCCAGGAGGAAGGGATTAGTGAAAGAGAAATAAGGGTGGCGCAGTGAGATCCTCTAATTTCCAGATATAGCATCCCCGGACTCTCCTTCGATGGCCTCCTCCATCTAGAAGAACGACGGACAGGTTTGGGCAGAAGGTTCCGTGGTGGGGAAGAAACTGTTTTCCCCTAAAAGCACACCCACCGCATGCGCTACTTACCAACGACCATCTGTCAGGTCCTGCAACCCCTGGAAGGAAATGAGGCACAGAAACAATATATTGTAGTATAAAATACACCAAGATATGCGACTACTAACCTGGGAATGGCACGGCAAACACGAAAGTCACATTATTCAGTCTAACGGGAATCGAACTCGGAGTCTCCCGAATGCGAACCTCAGTCGCTACTGCCTGAGCCATCCCGCTCGGTGGGGAAGATAATAAATGTGGAAAACAGATGATAAATAGCGTCAATTGTGTTGGCAGTTTTAACTATAGAATAGTGCTAAATGTGAAGGTGTTTTCAGTTTTTTAGCTTCATTTGTATAGCCCCCCTTTAACTTGTTGTCATATCGAGGGCTATGACAACTAACTCATTGATCGTAGATTTTTACTGGTTTCATTCACTCACACATTCATATTTCCAGACTATGCGGTAGGTAGGGAATGATTCTAATTAAAGAAAAATTCCCCCACATAAGCTGAGAATCGAGGCGGCGCCATGGCCGAGCGGTTAGACCTTTCACCGCCATTTCATATCACTCCTTCCTCGCTCTCATGCAACAGTCGCCGACTGCCCAGCACCTCTCTTCACAACATGCAACGCAGCAGCCACCACCACAGCATCCTACACCACTGCGGTGCACCGCAGTGATTCAGGAGTTCCTCGGGACCTGCCTACCAGATATACACTCAGTGCAGCCCAACGCCGTTGGCCTTCCACCTTAAAGGCCACGCGCATCATCACGTCCCGAGGACCCACAAACTTCGTCCGCCTGGCACTGGCAGATCCGGCCGACCGCGAGGCTGCCTTCAGGTCCGGCCTGCCCTTGTTAGGCCAGCCGAACGGAAGGTCACCAGCCATGCCGCAGATGCTGCTGCTTCGGCCACGACGCCATAACCTGCGCTGCTCCACCCAGGTGCCACTACTGCGGAGCACCGAGTTTGACAGCGCAGTACACCAGTCACGATCTACGCCGCCGACGCCCGTACTGCGCCTCCTGCAACGGCCACGGACACTTCACCGGGCAGGCGCAGTGCCCATTATATCCAAGAAGCCATCGACAGCCACCGCCTGAAACCACTCACACAGCTCCCGCCGCTCCGACGCCAGCTCCAGCCATCACCGACTCCACCCTGCGAGCTGCGATCCAGGATCTCCACACGGAGGTCCTCAACATCGGCTCCCGCATCTCACAGCAAGAAGAACTCATCACATCACTTACCACCGCCGTCAACTCCGCCAACTTCGAACATCATCTCCGCCAACAAGTCGCCACCAAAACTGGACTTTCAAGATCTGCATGCCATCACCGCCGCCAACTCCGCCAACACTGAGCACCAACTCCGCCGTCTCGTCGCCCTGGAAGCCTCTGTACAGGACCTTCACGCCATCACCACCGCCTTCTCAGCCGCCTTCCAGTCCTTCACCACCTGCTGCCTGCAGCGTTTTGACAGCGCCGATTCCGCCATCAGTGGCATAGGGGCATCCATTGCCTCCCTGCCTCAGACGACAACACCGCCAGCTCCAACTGACTGCCAGGAGGAGCTCAAATTCACAATCAACGGTCTCTCGGAACTTGTGAAAGCCCTGATTACGACGACGGCCGACTGGACTCTCGGACCTGAGGAGTGGTCAGGAAAAACTACGCCTATCCATGACATCACTGCACAGCCATGTGCTTTATGGTACCAGATACTTCCGACCAATCAGTGCCCCTACAGGGGCCGCTCAACAGTATCCAACTCATCATCAATAAAGACGAATAAAGTTCCTCACCCAATCCCGACACTCCCCGGGGGCAGTCAGGGCCTCGGTCATGGTTGTTTCCCGGTCATCTCCGCCACCCGCTGCCCGGCGAAATCAGCTGGCAGCTTACCTTCCGCACTATCGGGGGTGCTATCGCGCAACCCCACTACCTTACCTTACTACTCCTTCCAAACACTCTCCTGAAATTCTCTCTCCCAACCCCGTCCACTACCAATAAAAAAAAGAAAGGGACCAGGCTTCGGGCCGATCCTCATCCTAATTCTTCTATCCTATGCAAAAGTCTGTCTGTTTCCCGACAGGTTTCTGACCCCAGGCATTGGCTTGTAAGTCCTGGGGGTATAAGTCGTCCAAACGGGGAGGGAAAATGAGAAAGAAGAAGCGAGAATCGAGCCTGTAAACTCCGGGTTCAGAACGCTGACCACTCCACTACATAGGAAGTCAGTTTTCGGTCTTATGAGAAGGAATAGAACCGACTTCAGGTCGTCGTCCTCCGTGGTGTAGTGGTTACCATGCTACCCTCTGTGAACAGCATAACTCAGAAACGAACAGTCGGATAAACACCAAACTTGGTATTTAGGTTCAGTATCTTCCAGAGATGCGACAAGGTTTTCAAGAAAATCCTCCCACCCCAGATTACCCTTTACATGGAACATTTTTCGAAAATTTTAATTTTCTCAAAAATGGCTCTAACGATTTTGATTAAAATATCATATGTTTAAGATATTTTCATGAAAATGAAATGTATATCTCGAATTTTCTGGGAATGTCTCCAAAAGTATTGTTCATTTTGAACGACGTTTGCATAACTGGTAAACCATAAGAGATAGGCAAAATTTTACTACACAAAAAATGTAGACGGCGTTAAAATACACAATTTATGACAAATACATTTTTTTTGTTGAGTGAACCATTTTCAAGATATTGTTTGTTATTCCCTTAAATTTTCCAATACTTAATAATTTTTCTCAAATGGGAATTTGTTATTCATTTTTTTGTCTTGAATATGCAAAGAGTATTAATCTGTGGCAAAGAGAATGGTGCTGCACATAACAACCAGCTATTAAGAGATATGTCTATGCTTAAAGGCTACTGTATTTCTATATTACCCTTGCAAATACAAAACAAGGGGAACATAGTACGCCTTAAGCGATAGTCAAATATTTTTAGAACTGGTCGCTATGTGTAAAATGTAATTCTCTTTGCATGTCAAAAGATCGTTTCTGCAAATGTTTATCTCGATTAATATGAAATAGATGGAGCATAAGAGTTTGTAAAAATAGTTTGTACAAGAGTAGAGAAAGTCATGTGAGTGTAACACATCAGAATTTTTTGTGCATTTACTGAGCTGAACATTTTACGCATTCTAAACGTAATGTTATTGCAGTATTATTAAGTTTTGCTGGATGAGGAAAAGCTTTGCTGGTTTCAGTTTCCGGGAGTTGGCAAGTGTGCTATTGATATACACTGCTGGTAGAAGGAAAATAGAAAGGAATATAGTAATGGGGGCGAGGTAAGTGTACCGGATGAAGATAAATGCAAAAAAGACTAAGACTATGGTTAGTGAAAGCAAATATAAAATGATTACATTGCGAGCAGAGCAAGTGGACAGCTTTAGATAGTAACATGAGCTGTTGTCAAGAAGTCAGAGGCAGCATAGCAATGACAAGAAAGCTTTTAATAGAACAAGAAACATTCTGTGGACACTTGAAGAAAGAACTAACAAAGAGATTAGCGAAGTACTTTGTGAGGTGTGTGATGCTGTGAAGTATGGACACTATACGCAGGGAAAGACTGAAGGGATTTTAATCTTAACTTAGAGAAGAACGGAGCGTGTGAAAATGGGGAGACAAAACAAATAATGAAACTGTTTCAGAAGTAGTGGATGAGGGAAGAACAATATGAAACTGATGAAGAAGAGAAAAAGAAATTGATTGGGAAGTTCGTCTAAGGAAGGAATGGTGAATGACAAAACCATTCAGCCAAAAAGATATTAAATGATAGACAATAGTGAGATAAATGGTTCCTGCCCATCTCAGTGGTGTAGGGGTAACGTGTCTACCTCATATTCAAGAGCTTCCGAGTTCGAATCTCGGTTTAGGTGAGTACCTGGATAAAGGTTTTCCGGAAATTTCCCTTACTATAGGAAGACGAATATCATGTATCTAAGCTCTAGGGACCCGGTCCCAACTGAACATCATTGCAACCATTTCGTTCATTCCCCGTATGATAATACCTACCTGGTAATGACGTTAATTATTAGATATTATCAATCACAAAAATAATAAAAATAAAAGTGCATATGTGGAGATGAAGAAGAAAGCGGAAAAAAAGTTAAGAATTTTAGACTAGTGTGCGCTAAGAGATCTACCCTTCTGCAGGAAACTATGATTGATTAATTGAAAGGATTGTTTACGTCATTACCATAATTCAATTCCGAAAATTTTAATGGACGCAGTTCCTTGCCTGATTCGACATATCATGAGTAACAGGAATAATGGAATTATAATTATAAGTAGAAGATAAATATTACTGAAAATGGTAGGAGTTACATATACGACAAATAAAGTGATTTTCATGTTTAAGGAAATGGATTATACATAATTACCATCTAGAATTACCGCATAACATAAGAAATTTATTTGACTTTAAGTTTCAAAGATCTATATATGCTATAAACTGTATTAAAAAAAATCTGATGTGTTACACTCACATGACTTTCTCTACTCTTGTACAATCTAATTTTACAAACGCCTATTCTCCATATGCTTTATGTTAATCGAGATATCGAGATGTCAATCTTATTGGTAATTTTCTTGTAGATGCAAGGGAAATATGGTAGCTTTTAAGCGATAGTCAAATATTTTAACGCTGGTTGCTATGTGCCGCATTCCATTCTCTTTGCATGTCCAGGACATAAAAAAAATTCTGATGTGTTACACTCACATGACTTTCTCTACTCTTGTACAATCTATTTTTACAAACGCCTATTCTCCATATGCTTCATATTAATCGAGATATCGAGATGTCAATCTTATTTGTAATTTTCTTGTAGATGCAAGGGGAATATGGTAGCTTTTAAGCGATAGTCAAATATTTTATCGCTGGTTGCTATGTGGCGCATTCCATTCTCTTTGCATGTCCAGGACATAAAAAAATCTGATGTGTTACACTCACATAACTTTCTCTACTCTTGTACAACCTAATTTTACAAACGCCTATTCTCCATATGCTCCATGTTAATCGAGATATCGAGATGTCAATCTTATTGCTAATTTTCTTGTAGATGCAAGGGGAATATGGTAGCTTTTAAGCGATAGTCAAATATTTTATCGCTGGTTGCTATGTGGCGCATTCCATTCTCTTTGCATGTCCAGGACATAAATAAATGAATAACGAATTTGAGAAAAAGTATAAGTATTGGAAAATTTAAGGAAATAACAAGCAATATCTCGAAAACGGTTCACTCAACAAAAAAAATGTATATGATATAAGTTGTGTATTTTAACGCGATCTACATTTTTTGTGTAGTAAAATTTTGTCTATCTCTTATGGTTTACCAGTTATGCAAAAGTCGTTCATAATGAAGAATACTTTTGGAGACATTCCCAGAAATTTCGAGATATACATTTCATTTCTCATGACATTAACTTAAACATATGATATTTTCATCAAAATCGTTAGAGCCATTTTTGAGAAAATTAAAATTTTCGAAAAATGTTCCATGTAAAGGGTAGTCTGGGGTGGAGGGATTTTCTTGAAAATCTTCGTGTCGCATCTATGGAAGATACTGAACGCAAATACCAAGTTTGGTGATTATCCGACTGTTAGTTTTTGAGTTATGCTGTTCACAGACACACACACACACAGACACACACAGAGACACACACACACACACACACAGACACACACACGGACATGTTTCCAAAAATGCTTTTTTTGGATTCAGGAGGTCTCAAAACATGTATTTCCGGTGAAATCTCGGTATCGAATTTTTGGGTGGAATGCAATACTTCCCCTACTTACTATACGTAGTAGAGAAAGTAAAAATGAATAACGAATTTGAGAAAAAGTATAAGTATTGGAAAATTTAAGGAAATAACAAGCAATATCTCGAAAACGGTTCACTCAACAAAAAAATGTATATGATATAAGTTGTGTATTTTAACGCGATCTACATTTTTTGTGTAGTAAAATTTTGTCTATCTCTTATGGTTTACCAGTTATGCAAAAGTCGTTCATAATGAAGAATACTTTTGGAGACATTCCCAGAAATTTCGAGATATACATTTCATTTCTCATGACATTATCTTAAACATATGATATTTTCATCAAAATCGTTAGAGCCATTTTTGAGAAAATTAAAATTTTCGAAAAATGTTCCATGTAAAGGGTAGTCTGGGGTGGGGGGATTTTCTTGAAAACCTTCGTGTCGCATCTCTAGAAGATACTGAACCTAAATACCAAGTTTGGTGCTTATCCGACTGTTCGTTTTTGAGTTATGCTGTTCACAGACACACACACACAGACACACACACACACACAGACACACACACGGACATGTTTCCAAAAATGCTTTTTTTGGATTCAGGAGGTCTCAAAACATGTATTTCCGGCGAAATCTCGGTATCGAATTTTTGGGTGGAATGCAATTCTTCCCCTACTTACTATACGTAGTAGAGAAAGTAAAAACGCCTTCAACCGTACTGGTGACAAACATCTCAATGAGACGTAGCTTTATAATTTATGAATTTTGAAACTTGATGTTCATTCAATTTGTATTCAAAGCTAATGTCTGTTTAGGTTAAATAGGTGTGGGTTATACAAAGGAGGGGAAGACCTCGCGCAAAGCGACCAACATGGATGTATTGTGACTACTAACCCCAGGAGTAAGGGATGAAATTGATACAGTAATCATTGATGGGAATATATAAATAATTAATAAAGAAATAATACTAAGATAGGGGAATAATTGAAGTACCTTCCGTATGTTAAATTAATGTACAGGATGGGTGAGAAGTCCCCTACCCTCTAGTATCGAATGCTAATTGATTTATTTTACAAGTATTTACGTATTAAGTGTATAGTATATGTGTATGTTTCATACGCCGCCATGTTCTTCTTGACATATTCTTGAGCATGTCCGGTGTTATAGTGCCAAATGCATCCTCAACAGCATTGCGCAGTTCTTCCTTTGTAGCATAACGACGTGCAGATACATGCGCCTTAATGACTCCCCATAACGAGTTGTCAGGTTGGTGAGGTCAGGACTTCTTGGTGGTCATTTCAAGGGAGCTGGTGTTGCTGATGAACCACGACCTATCCATCGTCCTAAGAGCGTAACGAGGAGGTGCTCCATCTTCTGCAACCATATGCGTTCTGTGAGGCCCCTTTCCTCAAGCTGAGGTATTAACCATGTTTGTAACATGTGTAAATAATTTGCGCCATTCACAGTCCCTTCAAAAAGTACGGTCCAAGCAGATGTGATGCCATATCATTACGTGAGGCGGGTTCCTTTCTAAATTGATTGTGCAATAAGAATTCTCTTTGGTCCAAAAGACAATATTTCTAACACGTGAGCTGCGATAAATCGCACATTCATCTGAAAACATAACCTTGGCACAGTTCACTGCATTTGGAAATTGAGTTAACAAAGCACGGCATGCTAAAATGTGCTCATTCCGTCCCTATCTGATAATCGTTTACAAACGTGGGTCGAAAATGTCTGAGCTTAAGGTCTTTTTTCATGTGATCTCACATTGTTGTCCTCGGTATATCGAGTTCCGCAGCACGTTTACATCTCGACTTCATAGGAGGTTGTTCAATCGAAGCAGAGACTCCGGCACATGTCTTCTTCCTTCCACTCCGCGGCCTGTCTTTAACACTGCCAAAAGCAAAAGCACGTCTTCCCAATCCAGAAGTGTTGCTTTTCGCCGTGGAGCCTTATTAAATCGTTCCTGGAGTGCTCCCATAATCTGTGTCATTGTCTGCCCTGTGTGCTGTCATTCGTGCACCCACACACTTGTCACTCAGCGCTCCTCAATAGTGCAACTATGACCGCTCACGTCTGCCATGGCTACAAATTAAAACTGACTGCGAAAACATGTAATCACGGGGTACGGGGACTTCTCACCCAACCTGTATGATGTAACAAGCTTGAGTTGAAAGATTTGTAGTAAAGAAGAAGGTAATTAGGAAGTCAGATTAACGAAAGTCATTAGCATCAGCCGAGTATAGAGAAAGCATTATCGTGAAAAGTTCCTGGAACGCAGTTAATTTATAAGTTAGTACGTTGAAGGGTCACTTAGGCAGAAATTCTACAAAAGAGAAAGTTGGATAAAATTATCAGATTCAGGGGAGGTAACCTCCTAGCAACAAGATAACAGAAGCACAAGTAGGATTCTTACATATTGGCCCAGGCGTGAAATAATGTTGGTGGGAGTAGTTCTTATGTAGGTGGAGCTTAGGTTAAGAAATAGGTGTTCATTTTAAATCAGAGAGTTACTCTGGTACCGGCACGGGTACTGATAGACATTCGTTGGTGCACACCTTAGTGCATACAGTTGTGCATACATTCGCCACTCTAAATACTTGACGACTTGTGTGTTATTTTAAGCGCGTGACGGACTTGTGTAAGATTTCGCGGCCATCGTGAGGGATCTTTCCGAGCAAAATTTTCCGAGGCAAGCTACTTTTTTAGTTTCTTTTATTGCGGAAACAGTTATTTCAAGCCGTGAAATTGATACTGCAGAAGTTAGCAGGCATAATAATTCAATTTTTATAGTTTTGAGTGCTACGATGCATCATAAGTTTCATTATTTATCTTCAAACGGTCGGTGATCCGCTTCAATATTTCAAGTATTAGATCACATTACATTTCTCAATCAATTTAAACTGGTGCCATCCCTTCACAATACATTCAGTCATATCCTGGGAGTACTCATAGCTCTACCACTGTAGCAGCTGCACGAGACAACAGAATGAGCTACGAGAGAACGACAACATCAAGCAGGTAAAGTATACGGCTTCAAAAGTGCTGACCGTCGTTTCTGCTTCAAAATGAAGAAACCATAAGAGACTACAGGGTGCAAGCAGACAACAGTTCCTAGCTTGAAGGTCCGGTACATTACTGGAGCTGCCTAGAAGGGGCGATGAGCAACTCAGAGAGCTCTTTGGTGTCACGGGCGACCATCGTTATCGGCACGGCCCCACGGTGCGACCTGGAAGCACATCTAAAGGATGACAAAGAAACGGAATGAAAGGGAAATGAGGGATAGGAGATCGTGGCAGAAGACAAACCACCCCAGTATTCGCCTTGAAGACCAGGGAAAACTATGAAAAACTCAACGTCAGAGTGGGTGGTGGACGGGAATTGAAACCGGGACCTTCTAAATGTGAGCCTTACATGTTACCGCGGAGCCATCCCGCTCAATGTTTAAGTTTGAGTTGATTTGCCTTTGATCACGTTAATCCGTGTTAATTTTACAACACCCTGCATTTCATGTTTGCAGGAATATACATAGCTCCAAAAGTGATTTATATAGACAGTCCTAAGTTTGGAAAATGCTCTTTGTATACGGACGGGTTTCCAAGTCCTTACATTTGGGATGGACCAGCCAATGTATCGAATTATTCTTGCACATTTCCACCTATAGCCTGCCAGCTGTATCTAATAGTTTCTAACGCTTCTTCCTTTTGTTTCATTGTTGTTTTTTTCGCTTCAGGAAAGGAGACTCTAAGAACATTTAATTAAATCTTTGGGCAGTTCAGCTGCCTAATGCATAATGTATCCACCAAGACCAAAATACAAACTGTGTAGTGTAAAAGGTGGTCCGTATCACAGTTATAGTTGTCTCAATAAGTTCAAAGCAAAAGCAGTGACGCTAATCATTGATAGAAAAATATATTCACATGGCAGCTTGTCGGTCTGGGTCGCTCATTTGCTTAGGCGTGGCCTTCTGGTCCCAAGGTCGCGGGTTCAAACCCCGCCCAGACTGATGATTTTTAAGTGCGCTTAAAACACGACAGCCCCATGTAAATAGATTTACTAGCATGTAAAAGAACTCTGCGGGACGAAATTCGGGCACACCGGCGACACTGAAATGATCCTGGCAATTGATAGCGTGTTAATAAATAAAATATCAATATACCTGAAAGCTTGCGAAAACTGCTATTGACACCGTCTCGGGCTGAGAATGAAAATCTATAGATTTTTTATTTGGGTTCGATTTTATTTCCTTCCTGCCACTTATCTATAGTAGTATTATATTTCACCCAGAATTTTCCTATCGAGATTTCACAAGAAATGCTTGTTTCGAAGTCCCCTTAATCCAATGTTAGCATTAACAGCGGTCTGCTCGTGCGTGTCTGTGAACAGCATAACTCAAAAATGAAAAGTACCAAAGTTAGTACTTAAATTAATCACCTTCCAAGGATTCGACACAAAGAACTTTAAAAGATTCTTCCACGTTAAATTATCCTTTACACAGAAAACATGTGATTTTATCTTCTCCGAAATGCCTAAAATGCTTTTTTTTTAAACACAATATGTTTAAGACATTTACATAACCATAAAACATATATATGGAATTTGCTGTAGATAGTCTGTAAAACCCTCTCATTGTGATTGAATTTTTAAAATTGTTTTATTTGCAAAGCCCTTTTAAGTTCTATGATTATATTGGGAGACTATGGCTTGAGAAACAACTTATTGTTGGTATTTTTATTCTCTGAACTGGAGTTTGTAAGGTTGGCTTTTTCTTTGACTTTTACTTTGAACACATTCACATTCCCTCCGGCATTCATACTACCAGACTCTACGGAGTATAGGGAATGATTCTGAACAAAGAAAATCTCTTGTCCGGCCGGTGATCGAACTTGGAATCTCTAGGTTGAGAAATCAGAACGCTGACTACCTCACCGCAGAGGCAGTCCTTAAATAACATTGTGTAACTAGGAAACTATAAGAAATAGACATTAACATACTACAGAAAAATTTAGAGTTCATTGAAATATAAAATTTGTGTAAAATAACTTTTTTCGTAATGTTAGTCGTTTCCGAAATATTTCAAAGTGTATATTTCAAATGTATGGACCTCAACCAAAGGAAGATGATTTAAAGTTTTTGATTCTTCTTTTTTCTTTTTCTTTCCAAGTGGTCATCAATATGACTTGTGAATTTATTCCTACGTGCATTTGAAAAATATTGTACGTAGTTTCCCCCTGGTGTGTATAACTAAGTACTTACTGCTTAATTTTATATTATCTCGGGTAAAAATGTATGGTTAATAACGTATTGTGGAAGGAAAAATCAATTTTAATGAATGCCATAATGTACAATTTTGCCAACGGTAAGCTATGTTTATGTATTTATAACTTATAAAGCGTTTTTGAAACATGCATCATCAAACAAATTGTATCAGTTCCTTAAATGCGAGTATATAATTCGGTTTCATTGGCCAGTTCAGTGTGACATTTCTGGGTGCTTTTTTCTCTTGGAATTAATAAATTCGAGGCTGAGCAAAAGTGAAATTGTGCTCTGTTTGGGAAAATTACAATTTTGTAATAAAGCACTTCGTGTTTGGTTGCCTATTATAATAGCAGGCCTTTCAGTTTATTACCTAAAACGGTCTAAAATTACTAATAAAATACCTCAAAACTGCAAAACAAATATATCAAATGATAAAAAGTGACCTGGATAAGACTTGAGCAAATTAGTAGCAATACTACTTTAAGCATTGAAATAAACAGCTTCTCGTGTGCATGCGAACGTCTACGAATGTTAATACTGACATTGTAACCTATGTGTCGAGATACTTCTTTCCAATCCGCACCGATCGAAGGTGCATACTTGAAGATTCACATCCATATTCGCACTGTTTGAAAGTTTTCCCCTGACAACACTTTAACGATTTTGCACAATGTTTTCTATTTGCAGTAAATAATACTAAGCTGAATTATTAATGTTTATAAAATATTTAACACATTTCTCCAGAACTCCTAAAATGGGGTTGTGGATTCGCAGTTAGGAATCTAGTATATTGTTACCTTTGTAATCGTGTATAGTGTTCTCCTTGAATGCACGATTCACGCTTCCAGGCTAGGTTGTTGAACACAACCACCGCTTGCCCAAGGTGATAGTGCTACGGTGGTTTATAATTGCCTTCCGCATTAAGAATCGTACCCGGATAACTTTGCATGTCGGCCAAGGGAAAACAATACGCCATACGGACAGAGTTATTGTTATTTATATTGCAAACCGCACGGGAAGCTTACAGCTTATGTAGGCCGTACTGATATAAAATACATCTTAAGGACATAATATGTGTATGAACATCTTATTCCTTTGACAGTCAAATATCTGGTATTGATGTTTTGGAACTCAGAGAGATGGTGAGAGTTCTGTAATTGTCACCATAAACGAACACACACTCCTTGTGACGTTTCGCTTTTCATTAGAGCGAGTTTCTCATTATAGCTGGCTTATATCTGAATCGTGCATGCCAGTAAGTGGCACAGTCGGCATGGTTAGCGTAGTTGGTTAAGCGCTGGCTTTCTTCGCCCAAGGTGTGGGATCGATATTGGATCAGGACAATGGCATTTCAGTGTGACAAGTGCTATCTTGTTAAATTAAGCACGAAGATGATGGCTGTAGTAGTAGTGGTGGTGAGAAGAGGTTAACTATAGGAGTTTCGTGAAAGGCCGAGGAGTAGAAAGAAAAATATAACATTGAAATAATACAAGGTTGATATACCTGTCAGTGAGCCTCCTGAGCGAGTTGTGGGAGAAGTCCAGAGACCGCAGTGGTAATGCGGATGCAGTGAAGGCCTGGGTGGGTAGCGCCTGGTGTCCAGCCCATCGCTGACTAAAGGCGACCACCGGGGCCCTATACGGCAGTTCCGGCAGCTCCCCAGGAAACACGACTCTGTCACAGTTCATGATGATCCCATCCTCGGCCGGGGCACAACCACATGGGTACCGCAGCTGGTGGTGTAACTCCGAACAGGGGACGTAGATATCCTCTCGTCCATACACCGAGCAGCACAGCGCCAAGAAAAGCAGCTGCAGCAGTAGCGCCATCTGTAACAACAAATGTGGTTAATAAGGCTATAATTCTTACTAAATGCATATTTTCTGCTGATTACTGAAAGTCATGTAACAAGTTTTCTACGCTTGTTTCACCGTTGTAGTTCACAGGTATCAAGTACAAGTTTATATTATACTGCTATTACACATTTTAAGCATCTGCATATAATACACTACCACGTATGTACTACAGCAAATTTTCAAGACCTTTTTGAATAAACCGTCTAACTTAAACAGATATCCTAACTCATAAATAGAATACCCTCATAACGCAATAAAACAAACTTAAACTTCGTTCCAAGAGTGAAAACGATATACTAATATATTCACCTCCAGTGACATTGATTAATTATAGAAAAGCTTCAGTATTAATACAGGCAATGAAATTTTGCTTCAGTGGTAATGCAGTAAAATTCTCTATATTAAAATGGCTTTTCGGGATATTCCCCTACAGCTTTAATAGTCTAAGGTCTTAAAGAAACGATGTAGTGTAGATTTTAGCTACACCTGCAAGAACATACATTTCACAAGCGCATTGACCCACTGGTTAAGCTACCGAGATAAAATAGGAATAATACTAAAAAGGTAAGAAAAGTGGACAGAAAACATGTTTGTGCATTCTTACCCTTGGCTTAAAAAGCTTTAAACTGTATGTATTATCGTGTCACCATGCGTCATTTTTTACTCATTGAATACTTACTGTGTCAATGTATATTAACTTGTGACGAAGGAATTACACATAAACAACATGAAGCTACCAAACAAACTGGGTAGCTACCAATTCGTTGTTCTAAAGAATAAATAAATTTAACTATATCACTTATTAGGAATTAGTGAATCCGCAAGTCGAAGTACCATTTTCTTTTCCACCTTCTGTATGGTGGAGCAGGTGGGGTCTATAAGAGGAAGATTTTGATGATGACAGCAGATTTGGATTAATCATTTGTAGCTGGAGCGGGGGGTAGTAGTGACCTCCGGAATTCCCGTGTCAGCATATACATGGTTATGGCGGATAAACCAGGGAACTCCTGCACATAATCTTAAATAGCGGTTTTGCAGCTCTTGAATTGTGGATATCTGTGTACGTGCTGCAGATTTCCATATTGAACAGCCTTACTGTCATATTGGTTTGATAAATGAAGTATACGTGAGCTTTTATATCTTAATGCCAATGTCGATTTCCTAGATATTAGGTATTTCACTTGTGTAATTCTGTGTCTGATAGTTTGTACTACTTGGGAGATATGATCATTATCTCACATAAGTTTCGCCTGAGGTTGAGATCTCTCATTGAATCCGATGCGGGTATCGCAAAACCACCCTTGGTAACTGGATGATCAGTTAGGCGCAACTTGTAAGCGAATTTAGTAATGAAGAGTCATTATGTACGTTTTTAACTCACATTAGAATATGAGTTAAAATATAAGCTCAGCTGAAGACAGAGTTGGTCTTCAACTGAGGATGGGAGAAAGTCTTCTTCCGAAAGCGCTTCTTAGTAAAAACCTAAGCGCAGATGTGATGTGAGTTAAAGGCGAACCGGCTCACCGTATTACATAATGAACGCAACATCACAGTTAATAATACTTCTGTGAATCATACAAAATGAAGCTTCATGTTCACACGCCAATTTTGACACCGTTGGTAAATACTGTTGCAGAAGGTTTGTATTTGGGTTGCTGCAGAATTACAAGTTCCTTCACTAATAACCGCCACATCGTCAGTGAAGTATAGATAGTTAATCTATATATTTTGTTGCGGGAAATCATAAGTATAAAGTACATGCAAGGGTGGCCTTAACACACTTCCCTGTGGAGCACCAGAGCGAATAGGAATGGTTTTGGAATATGCTGACTCATGCTGAATGGAGAAACTACGCTATTCAGATATTACTAGATGAGACTATAAAAGGTGTCACACATGAGACTTTAAGTTTATATAACAACCCTTCATGCCATATTTTGTCAATTTTTTTGATGGGGTTAAGAAACAATCTAGAGTAACTGACTGTTGCTCAAAAGGCTTTTAAGTTGCAGTCAGCGATGCTATATATTTGCTGCGGACAGGAGTGGTGTGCTCTAAAACAAAATTGTGTGGTGGAGATAACTGTTTCAAGTAGTCGAGGTATGAGAAGTCGATCAAAAATCTTTGAAAACGGTGCAAGTAGGCTGTGAGGGCGGTAATTTTTTGGATCACGTTTGGTTCCATGATGTTTTAGCAGTGTTATAACATGTTTCAACTTAGAAGCAAAGTGAGCAGTGCGAAGCGTCGCATTACATATTTGTGTTACCTGTACCATGCTTTCTTCGGTAGATTGCCTAATAGTGGTTGTACAATTAAATTACAGCCAGGAGTTCTCTCGGGGTATAATCGTTGTATACAACATTTCATCTCAACTGGAGTAATGAACTTCGATGGAAGAGTCAGCTGCAATTGCTGAGACAGTCGTCTCAAGTGTATTAACAAAATCAGCCGCTTCTAGAGGATCGGGCGTAAATTGTTACTGTAACTGATCAAAAGCAATTCGCATTTTTCCTCTAGTGTTGCACACCAGTTATAGCCAACTTTTAATGGAGGTATTGCAGCATGTTGCTTATTGATTTGCTTAGTTTTTCTCCACAAAGATCCATTTTGCGTATTTCACACCGTGTATAGTTCAGCTTTTAATGCCTCCTTGAGTATCTAGCCACTGTATCGTAATTACTCTTATGTCGGGGAAGGGTTTGTTCCCAAAGTTTTCTGCATTGTTTTTAATAGAGTGAAACAGTAAAACTGTAGCTGAAGTATGCAGTGTCTTATTTCTGACTCATGGCCGGCTGATTTGCGGCCCACTGTTGCCGCAGGACCGCACGCTTCTGCGGGCCGAGTTGACCCCGAACTCAAGCGCATAGATTTACATGTATACAATAACCACATACTTCATCACAGAAGGTGTTGGAAATGATGTTCTTGTCTGCCATGCATCTCTCACATCTTTTAAGAAAATTTCCATTAACACGCATTAATTCTTCATCTCAAATTGAAATTGAAATTCTGATATTGTCTTTCAGTTCTTCCAACGTATTTTATTTTACATTTTATGTTTTAAGTTCCTCCATAAAGAAAGTGTAAGGTATGGTGGCCTTTACTGATGACCCTATCTTCAAAATGTTTCGCAATTAATTTCAACGAGAAATCAGTTGTATGTGCTGTAGCAGGGTCTTGTTGAAAATATGTCTGTGTGCATTCAATGTCACACAAATATACTAGGAATGGCTTGATTTTTGTATCCCTGTACCTCTGTCCATTAGCTGTATCCTCAAAGAATACAGGCCCTATAATTCGGTATGCATACACAGTACACCAAACACCATTTTTCTGCATTCCAGTAGCTCTTGTTTTGTGTCGATACATGGCCATTTAAAGAAAAACATGCTTCGTCTGTGAAAACATTAACTTTGTGTCCATAGAGTCATCATTAACTTTAGCCGACACTCAATTGCAGAAATTTACTCTACTCACAGTATCACGCGGTTGCAGTTCCTGAAATACGGTTATTTATGATGTTTTAATTTTAAAAGTTGAATGGCTTTCCAAGCCGAGAATTGTGAAACTTCCGTTTCTTCCTCTGTAAGAACACGACGAGTTGCTCTGGGTTTCTTATCAAGAACAGAATCCATTTCTCTAAATCAGCTTACAATACTACGCGCTGTCTCTCTGTGAGGCGCACAGATTCCGGGGAGTCTGTCTATAAATAGCCGTGTCACTTGTCTACAAGACTCTGTTCGCACGTAGGAATCATACATGAATATGCGGTGTTCTAAAGTAAACCACTTCTTGGCATAACAGGACTATCAAACTTTAACCACAAAGAACAAAACACAAACTCGCGCTAGCAATGGTCGCACATGCACTGACTCGCGGAGTGGAGGGAGAACAGCGGGAGCCAGAACCGGTTAGAAGCACTGTGCACAAGCAGCTAGCTACATCCGTCAAGCTGCCGGTCAGGGTCGAAAATAAGGCACCTATTTTATATAGTAAGAATCCTCTAGGGCTGCTTTTTAAGTTGGAGGGTGAATGTTGCTTGTCATAGCAAATAAAGCGACATCTACATCACTAGGGGTCTTTAAGGCTTATTTTAAAATCGGAGGCTGTCCATCATTGAAGCATACACGATCCAATCAAAGGGATGTTGTATTGAGTGGGAGTTAACGGTTTACTTCTAGTACAATCTGAGAGAGTTGTTAATATTGGAGTGTGATTAGAGCTAAGTTCATTTATGACTGAAGGATATGTACAGTTATGATATATGTTTTTCCAATGAAAATATCGAGTCTGTCAAGTGTTCCTCCATAGTGTGGTAAAAGATTGACTCATTTGTATGTAGGATGTCTAAATACAGCTGATGAATGACATCATGTTATAGCTTTCCTATAGGATTAATAAGGTTTGAGCTCCACCTGGAATGTTTGCTATTAAAATCCACTACGAGTGGATAACGAGATTACATTGCATGTGCAAAACCCCATAAATCTGCCACGGTAATCTTATTGTTGTGACAGAGTAAAAGGTGTTTTGACAGCATGAGAAGTAATTAATTAAATTAGGGAGATTTTATATGCATCTTCCAAGGTAGGTGGCAGTTCGTAATATATTGCAGGTTCTAATAATGTTTCGAGCCTCCAGTTCTGACAGCAGGGGTGATCTGCCCTATATACCCTATAGCCAGGGAGATGAAAGTGAATGTTAGGGGCTAGTTTCGTTTCTGTGGTTATAAGTGTATCAGAATGATAGTGCAGAATCCTGATGTCCATATTATGCAGATTATCCCTTATTGTTTTTAGAATAACAGGCAACATTGGCTTGATGCGTGCAATAAAGGTTATAGAAAAGTCAATTAGGAATCTTAATTTAACATTAAACATTTAGATTGATTTTGATAGATATTTTGGGCCTCCAATACATCAGTATATGGTGTTTTTACAATTAATAGGAAAATTAGTGTTGCAATTTTAGATAGGTTATTTATGAATTCAATTATGTGTCAGAAATTATCCAGCAATTTCACATCCCATATATGCTATTTATACATATTTAAATCTGTTTTAGTAGAACTTACTTATTTACATCTGTATTTGTTACTTTAATACTTTGCACCGTGGTAAGCTTTGTTAAAGGAAGAAAAACTTTTCAATAAATTCTTTGTCATTGAGGAGAAACTTGGACTGGCGCCGGTGATAAGGGTGTGGTATTTGTCAGAGAAAACAAACTACTGGTAAGGTTGAAGGCAGTTGCAGGAATCATTGTCTCATGGATGAAAGTGTGTGTCAGGTACTTGATTGCTGTTCTCTCCTTGCGTTTGCCTGTTTTTTTTTTGGGGGGGGGTAATTTTGCTTGTATATTTTGATGTGCTGGGCAGCCTCTTTAGTTAGCTGTGTGTTGTACACTACAATTAACATAAATAAGGGGTGAATCTTTGGATTTAGAACAGTCTTCAGCTGCATGTGCACTTGATGACCTTGAGCGTTTATGGCAGTAGTTCTTACTGTGCCCATACTTTTGGCAATTTAGAAACTACACTATTCCACGTTTAGGCCTAGGCGATTCAAATTTTACCACCAAGTAGTATTGCCTTGTCGAGTTGCGAATGGTTTCACCTTCGGGATTAGGTGTTAGATCGACAAAGAAAAGAGATAGTTACACTCTAGTTATCGGATGACAAACTGGAGTCGTCTGAACTGGCGTATATCCTTTTGCACGCAGTTCTTTCATGACCAAGGAGGTATTGCAAGGGGATGCAAGCCTCATTTCACCACCTTGAAGTTCCGCTCATGTTTCATCTGATACGTATGTAATTCAGCTTTTCTAGACTTGAAATCGTAAACTCCTTTCTTGTATCAGTCTGATTTCAAAGTTGAACTTTGTTGTTGCAGAGAGCGTAAGTTTATAAGGTCCTACTGCACTGTGGTTTAAATATGCGACAATGACATTCATATTCAGGAGTTATTGTACGAGGGTAATCCCAAAAGTAAGGTCTCCAATTTTTTTTAAAATACAAAGAAAGCTTTATTGACAACAAATGATACACAGTTTTAAATCTTTAACGTTTGTCTATTTTTCCACATAATCGCCATTTCGGTCGATGCATTTTTGTAGACGCTGTGGCAGTTTTTGTATGCCCATGTCATACCAGCTGGCCGCCTTGCTCTTGAAAAAGTGATGGACCTCATTTTTCACTTCCTCGTCGTCACCGAAGCGCCTTCCAGCCAAGTGTTCTTTCAACTTGGGAAACAAGTGGTAGTCACTGGGTGCTAAGTCCCGACTATAGGGTGGATGGGTGATGGTTTCCCATCCAAACTGTTGCAGAAGATTCATGGTTTGGCGGGCGGTGTGGGGGTGAGCATTGTCATGGAGAAGGCTTGTGCCCTTGCTCAACATTCCTCTTCTACGGCTCTGAATTGCCCGTCTGAGATTTTTAAATGTCTGACAATACCTGTCGGCATTTATTGTTGTCCCAGGATCCATAAAGTCGACCAACAATATCCCCTTTCGATCCCAAAACACAGTTGCCATGACTTTACCGGCAGACTGTGTTCTCTTGAATTTTCGCGGCTTGGGTGAACCAGAATGCCGCCACTCACGTGATTGTTGTTTGGTCTCAGGTGTGAAGTGGAAGGCCCAGGTTTCATCACCCGTGACTATTGAATCCAAAAGGTTGTCCTTTTCATCTGCATAGCGCTGAAGAAATTGGTGGGAAGTTTCATCGCGTTGCCTTTTGTGATCTTCTGTCAGCATTCTTGGGACCCATCTTGCGCACACCTTCCGAAATTTCAACTCTTCAATCAAATTCCGATGAATAGTGCTTCGAGAAATCTCAGGAACAACAATGCAGAGCTCATCGAGAGTGGTCCGCCGATCTTAAAGTACGATTTGTTCAACCTTTGCGATTGTTTCGTCAGAAATGGACGGTCTCCCGCATCTTTCCTCGTCATGAATTTCCTTGCGACCATTTGCAAATTCTCTACACCACTTGCGAACATTTTTGACATCCATACAAGACTCTCCATACACTTCCATCAAATGTCGATGAATTTCGACAGGTTTAGCCCCTTTTGCACTCAGAAAGCAAATAACTGCGCGAACTTCGCACCTGGCGGTAGTGGCTAACGGGAGCTCCAATATAACTGGCTGCCAAGACAAAACTGAGGGCGCTATGGGATGTGCGGTGGTTTCTGAAGAGAGTGGAGTGAGGAAGGAAAAAAGCAGTATGGCCAACATCCACACAAACAGTTTCCCTGCGATCCCAGCGCTTCGGAGACCTTACTTTTGGTATATTGGAGGTGGCTTTGGTAGTCTGGATTTAGTGAGGTTACAACTACTTAGAGTGGTGACCAACAGCTGAAATTGTGACGCTGTTGCATCGTGACAAAGAAATGGAACCATCCCTCTTTTGTCCTTGGGTGCGCTATCGTTTGCTATGGGATGGTTGCGTTGATCGGTTCTAATCTCATGTTGACTGTGTTCAGGTGGTTGCCACTTGTCATTTCCCGTTGTTGAGCTGAGATAGAGATGGGAGTGGAATTCTGCGATAATGTTGAGCACTGCTGTGCGTTATCCATGGTATCGCCGTACAGAACACTGATGTAATTTCCTAGTAATTACTCGGTATCCAAACCATATTGCTTAATTAATACTAATTCCCGTAACACGCACAGAATGTAATAAACTGAAGTACAATAAACAGTAGAACGGACACTTGTTGCAGTGCATACACAACACCGTCTAGCAATCATTTTCAGTCCCCAGAAATATTCGTGCATTATAAAAAGGAATGACTAACTAAACTCTTTAAAATTTGATAGTACAGTTTGTGAACAGTAAGGCAACGTACAAACTGTATCTGCAAGTAATGCATCGCAAATACAAGATAAATTAAAACGAATTAAATTACTTGTTAATCAGCATGTCTTATAACACGCAACATATGTTGTTTCATAATTTAGACATTTATGGTGCAAATAAACCCTGACCTAAAGATGAGGCTCCACCTGTCTTTGTTATTCCTCTTCTAACACGCATATTAACAAGCTCCGTTAATACGAAATAAACAGGTCCATTGCTTGTGAAAGGCGGTACGTGTTACTCCCATTATACAATGAAAAGACCTCTCTATATACTAAATGCAGGGGTCCGCAATACAGTAACCTGTGGTTTGACCTATAGATGCCCGCCCAACACTCTTGCTTCCCCGTGCGCAAACCATCTGGTAATATAAGAAATTTATCTTCTTGCAGCACTAATACAACATTATAATGTTACTTCAAGATGCAAGGGATTGTTTTATTTATCATAAGTATTGCAACTCTGCAAAACCGTTCACATATTATCAGCAGATTTGGTACCCCTGAACTGCATTACCTTATCAATCACCATGGACTTCTATGTAAAGAGGTTACCTAGTGTTATATTACCGCCGTTCTCATTTGGTTAACAGCGACATGGCCTTGGTTCCAAGTTTATTATTTCGTAAGGCTCAAGTCACTTTTCTTACTTTCATACAATTAGTGACACTGGTGGTGCATGAAATACAATAATAACTGGGAAAGGATGCTTCTGGTCCAAGTTTACCTCCCAAGCAACTGTCATTTATGGGGATTGAGGAAATCCTGAAAAGCAACCCTATTCAGGATGGTCTGGCGGAATTCGAACCGTGGATCGCGTTCATAAGCCTATGCCTCAATTAACTCGGCCACACGCTTTGGTCTCAAGTCGCTACAAAAGTTTGTTTTCCAATGGAGTTCTTTCCTTAGCCAACCGCTGTTTGCGTTTACAGCTGTCAGTCATTTGTTGTGGTTCTGGCAGAGGTCACTAACTGAATATTTGTACTTTTTATTAAACATAGCACAATATTATTTCAAGATTTAATTTTAGATATCCACAGCACATCAAGTGATACTTTTACCTGTCTCCATGCAAGAATACTACGTTATTTTCATTAACTCCAATCCATATACTGAAATCATTGGTATAACTTAAATGAAGATGTATCAAAATATAATCGCATTAAGCTAAAATCATGACATATTTTTAAGCGTTTTGCGGTATGTTCGTGTAATCCTTTTAGTAAAGTATTTACTCGTATATCTTGTTTATATTACTGTAAACTATACTTTTACCCCATGTTCATGTGCAGTAGATTTTATCTATTCTTTGATATACTTTGTCATTGGCAATATCAACATAGAGGACGCTTACGCAAAGTTTACTTCCAAATAAATAATAATTTCCAAGACGTTTCTATGCTTAGAACTGAATTTCTCAGAAGTAAAATTTTAGAATTAGCGATTTCTGGTTGAACGAATGATAACTTCACATGGAGAAATCGTTGCAACACTTCTCTTACTTCTGAATAGCTCAGTCTCTTTCCTTACACTAAGAGCAGAACAAAGAATTAAAAGTGAGATCATGTGCATGCGTAGGTATAGGAAGAACGTGAGAGCGTTTGAGTTCCAGTATTGAGGTAATGAGCGAGGTGATTATAGAAATTTTGGCTGGTCTGCCGTGAGATACTGTGAAAGCTGAAATCAAGTTACTGATGTGTGTCACTTTCCCATTAAGATACCATCAATAAAGTAAATGGTATTCTGGCCGATTTAGCGTGAATGTTTGCTGTAAGAATTCTGGTGTAAGAGAAATAACATGACCTAGACGGGTGTCCGAGGTCGTCAGGCCACGACTCGTGAACAGGACATCTGTGGTTCAAAATACCGCCAGGATCGTCCTCCCTGACTTAGATTTCTTCCAGATTTTCCTCGGTTCTCTGGCAAGTCCCGGTGAGGTAACCTAAACTTAAGAAGCCTGGAATGTTTTCTTCCCAAATTTCCTTTCTCAATTATCATTTCATTTTATGTATCACTTGGTGTCACCGTCTGTGGTGCCGTATATTGTATGAGCGGGCGTTAAACATTATTAAAAAAATCGGATGTGTTACGCTCACATGACTTTCTCTACTCTTGTACAAACTATCTTTACAAACTCTTATTCTGCATCTATTTCATATTAATCGAGATTTGCAGAAACGATCTTTTGACATGCAAAGAGAATTACATTTTACACATAGCGGCCAGCTCGAAAAATATTTGACTATCACTTAAGGCCAACTATGTTCCCCTTGTTTTGTATTTGCAAGGGCAATATGGATATACAGTGCGGATGCTTGCTCAAAGGAAAGAGTAGAGACTAGAGGGTTGCTTGGTCGACAGGTCGTTCCTCGCTCTCACTTGGCAGCTCCAGCAGTAGGAAGGTCTTCGAGCCTGGAACTGTTATATACTTCCGCGCATCTTGTGGTCTGTAGCCTATTGTGGTTCCTTCACTTCATCCCTTCCTCCTGAGGGTGGTAGCCACAATAGATCTGTCGCATTGCATACATAAGAGTGCTGGTGCAAATAAGCCAAGGCTTCGTTAGCCGTAGTTTTCTGCTGTTTTGATCCTTTCCCCATGAAAGTAGAACACACGCTAAACAATGTAAGATACACTATGTGATCAAAAGTATCCGGACACCCCCACAAACATACGTTTTTCATCTTAGGTGCATTGTGCTGCCGCCTACTGCCTGGTACTCATTATCCGCGACCTCAACAGTCATCCGACATCGTGAAACAGCAGAATGATTCAGAAGATTACGATTAGTGGAGCCTCAGCCTTATACTGCCCATGCCAAGTTTAACAAGAGCAACTGTAAACATTCCATGCCTACCTACGTACTAAATAAAGGAATAAAAGAATTAATTGACGATTACGAAATAAAGTTACTCTGAGAAGTGAAGAAAGGCGAGTGCGAAGAGAGGAGATGACAAGATAAAATCGAGCGTTTTGAAATATAGTCTTAAGAACCTTGATTAAATCTAAAAGATTAACATATTATGAATGTATAAATTACCAGACGACGAAATAAATTTATTATTATTATTATTATTATTATTATTATTATTATTATTATTTTGTTCTTTCAGTTCAAGGATTGGGTTTATTTCCCATATTGAAGCTAAAGTGTTACAGGAAGTGCACTTCCATCTCTTTCTGAGCAGTCCTATATCCCGTCTTCCTATTGGACTACGAGTATAAGAATATGCCTGTAACGGCAGACGATCAGGGGATATTCTTAGTACATGTTGATGCCATCACCTCTGGTATCTGTCACATTTGGCTTTATGAGTAATTACTGCTTTGCTTGGATGGATTACCAATCCATCACAAAACCTCCACCTTGGAGGATCACAGACTATTTATTCGGGTTTCCTATCCCCTAGAGCAAGGGTGGAGAAACTGCCTTTCTCTCTCGAGTCATCAAATATGCAACACGCACTACACCACTCAGCAGCACATGGAAAACAAATGAATAGACGGCTAGAAAAGGAGTTGCGCCTGCGAGTCATAGTGCCTCGCGAGTCGCGCTTTCGCCATCACTGCCCTAGAGGGACTGCCTTCTCTGCCGCTTATGAACTCCCTCTGTCTAAGGAGATTTTCTGTAGGGGTCTCCCAAACCTTGGAGTATTGTCTCCTCAATGGCTTACGAGAGTCCTCTTCTC
Source organism: Deroplatys truncata (assembly GCA_030765065.1). Taxonomy (NCBI): domain Eukaryota; kingdom Metazoa; phylum Arthropoda; class Insecta; order Mantodea; family Mantidae; genus Deroplatys; species Deroplatys truncata. The sequence goes on from CM060976.1 coordinate 32,599,078, forward strand.
GGGTTTATTTCCTGAGTTTTCCTTCTCCTCGGGTGACTGCTTGCAGTGGATAAATCCACTGGGCGAAGGGGCGCCACATCCCTACGGCACCATTATTATTATTATGATTAATATTGTCGTTGGTATAATAATTAATAATATCGTCGTTATCCCCGTTAAGTTTGTCACCAATGAATTTGTTAGTATACGTTTCTGTAATAAAGTAGTGTGTTTTGAAACAGGATTTCTGTTTTTGTTGTTACTAAATGTGATATCTAATGGAATAAAAAACTAAATTTTCTGAAAGCAACTAGTTTTAAATGCTTTTAAAAAATGCAATGCTTTTAAAACTGAAGGTCGGTCGCCATCAACAGTCTTATCGAAGAATGCATCATTGGACATCTAATGGTGCAGAAAGCACATTTACGAACCGCCGAGACAAATTTTGAAGCGACATAATCCAGGGTGCAAAGCTCCGCTAAGCATCTCTTTCACTGCTCCATGTATTCGTCGTGATTTACTGGACCTCATTGTGTACCACACCTGCCGCCTTTCTCCACTAATATCTTGCAACATAAGTGTGGCGTAAGTTTTGGAATAACAGTTTTACACATATTACCATGACAAAGGATGTGTGTATAACTCTTGAATTCCTGCTTCCGGACAGAATTGTAAACTGTTGCACTAGAATCACAAAAATTATATGAGGCACATTCTCCACTACTTGCGTATAGTGAACAGTATTGTATTCCACCCAAAAATTCGATACCGAGATTTCACTGGAAATACATGTTTTGATACTCCCCAAATAACAAAAGAAAATCATTTTTAGAAAAAGTGCGTGTGTGTGTGTGAACAGCATAACTCAAAAACGAAAAATCGCTTAAACATCAAACTTCGTATTTAAGTTCAACATCCTACATTAGTATCGTGTCTTCATGTGACGCGAAGATTTTCAATGAAATCCCCCACAGAAAGCTACCCTTTACATAGAAATTTGTTTCAAAAATACTGTTTTTCTAAAAATGACCATATATTTAAGATATTTACATGTCAAATGAAATGTGTACCTTGAATTTTCTGGGAATAGCCTCAGAAGTCCTCTTCATTCTGTATGACTTTTTGACTTTTGCATGATTGGTGAACTTGAGAGACAGACAAAGTTTTACTACAAAAAATGTGGATATTGTTAGAGCACAACATTTATTATTTTTTGTTTACTTATATTTCATTTAAGTTAATTAATTTTTTGTGTAGTTAACTACTTACAAGGTATTCCTTGTTATTGGTTTCAATTTTTACTCGACTTACTCCCTTTCTGAAATGGGATGTCAGTTTCCCCCCTCCTAGTCATGCTTAGAGCATGGAACTTTAAAGCCATCACATGTCAACATGCTCTTTAAAAATCTGACTATTGCTTTATCTACTGTACAATACAACGAAATGTGTAAATTTGAACTATAAACTTATCTGGATTAACAAGAAGTAGCTATAATAATAAGCTTTTGTAGGAATATTTTAAGGAAGAGTGATTAGAGAATGTAAAACCTCATAATATTATTTTTTAAATACTTGGAAGCCGCTGGTTACACCATCGTTAGTATTGCATTGCGGAGACTCTCTACCACCTGCATTTAATAGGTAGAGGAAGTGTTGCATTCCACCCCAAAATTCAATATCGAGTTTTCACTGGAAATACATGTTTTGAAACACCTAAAACAAAACAAAAAAGTTACATCAGTGCATATGTGTGTGTGTGAACAGTATAAATCAACAAGAAATGCTATATAGACGCCAAACTTGGTACTTTAGTTCAGCTCTCCCAAAGATGCGATACGAAGGTTATCAAGAAAATCCATCCCCATCCTCTCACCCCTAACAAGGATTCTTTTTATTTCTTATTTACTACTTTGGTTAAAACTCATGTTTAAAATATATTTGTGTGACCAACAAAATCTGTAAATTGAATTTACTGTAACTAGCCTGTTATGCTTTACTCTCTGAATGAATTTTGTATAATTTTATATAACTAGTAAACCATAACAGAGAGACTTACTACTACAAAAATATAGGTCCCATAATTTATGGCAAGTACATTTTTGCAACAGTAACCATTTCCGAGAAATTCGTTGTAGTTGGTTTGAATTTTCCAATACCTTGTATATTTTTAAGTGCTTGGTCACCATTGATTATTTCTCGTGATGTCATGCAAGCAGAATGGAATTTCAAATCAGCATATAGCGAACAACCTTTTAAAGATTTGACTATAGGTTCAGTCTACTGTACCTTCCTTGTATCTGAAACTATAATTGTTATGTGAATTAACATTAAGTAAACCGAGAAAATAAACTTTTGTTAAATTAATTTGCAGAAGAAACATAAACATAGGGAAAAGTCATGTAAATACATTTCACATTTTCCCAAAGGTTTTTATACATTTTTGAAGTGCTAAATCAACAATGTTTTATTTCTCAAGGTGCATACATAATTTTAAACCCAGCATATCGTGAAGCGCTTCTTAAAGATTTAACGATCGGCTCAGCGCCTTTATCACCATTGTACAGTTAAATCATATCTGCAAACTTTATCTCGATTAACAGTAAGTATATGTATAAATAGACTTTTTTAAGAACAATAAATTGTAGAAGCGGTGTAAAATAAACCATAGTGGATAGAGAAGGTAATATGAATTTTTACTTTCTCTGCTACATATAGTAAGTAGGGAAAGTATTGCATTCCACCCAAAAATTCGATATCGAGGTTTCACCGTAAATACACGTTTTGAGGTCCCCTGAATCCAAAAATACATTTTTAGAAGAAGGTCCGTGTGTGCGTATGTGTGTCTGTGAACAGCATAACTCAAAAACGAAAAAACGGATAAATACAAAATTTGGTATTTATGTTCAATATCTTTCAGAGATGCGAAACGAAGACTTTCAAGAAATTTCCCCACTCCAGACTACCCTTTACATGCAACATTTTTCGAAAATTTTTATTTTCTCAAAAATGGCTCTAACGATTTTGATTAAAATATCATATGTTTAAGATACATTTGTGGCAAATGAAATGTATATATTTAATTTTCTTGGAATATCCCTAAAAGTCTTCATTCTGAATGAATTTTGCATAACTGGTAAACTGTAAGAGATAGACCAAATGTTACTTTACAAAAAATGTAGATCTCGTTAAAACACGCAATTTATGTGATATATTTTTTTGTGTAGTGAAGCATTTCCAAGATATTTCTTGTTATTTGTTTGAGTTTTTCAATATTTATACTTTCCCCAAATAGGAATTCGTTATTGATTTTTACTTTCTCTACTACGTATAGTAAGTAGGGGAAGTATTGTATTCCATCCAAAAATTCGACACCGAGATTTCACCGGAAATATATGTTTTGAGACACCCTCAATCCAAAAAAAAGCATTTTTGGAAACATGTCCGTGTGTGTGTCTATGTGTCTGTGAACAGCATAACTCAGAAACGAACAGTCCGATAAACACCAAACTTGGTATTTAGGTTTAGTATCTTCCAGAGATGCGACTGGAAGATTTTCAAGAAAATCCCCTCACCCCAGATTACCCTTTACATGGAACATTTTTCGAAAATTTTAATTTTCTCAAAAATGGCTCTAACGATTTTGGTTAAAATATCATATGTTTAAGATATTTTCATGACAAATGAAATGCATATCTCGAATTTCCTGGGAAGTCTCTAAAATATTCTTCATTGTGAACGACTTTTGCATAACTGGTAAACCATAAGGGATAGACAAAATTTTACTACACAAAAATGTAGATCGCGTTAAAATACACAATTTATGTCATATAAATTTTTGTTGTTGGGTGAACCATTTTAGAGATATTGCTTGTTATTCCCTTAAATTTTCAAATACTTATACTTTTTCTCAAATTCGTTATTCATTTTTTTTGTCCTGGTAATGCAGAGAGAATGTAATACTCCACATAGCAAACACCTCTTAAAATATTTGACTATCGCTTAAAGCCTAGCAATTCCCCTTGCATCTACAAGGAAATTAGCAATAAGATTAACATCTCGATTAACATGAAACATATGGAGAATAAGCGTTTGTAAAAATAGTTTGTACAAGAGATGAGAAAGTCATGTGAGTGTAACACATCAGATTTTTGTTGTTGAGTGAACCATTTTCGAGGTATTGCTTGTTATTCCGTTAAATTTTTCAATACTTATTTTCTCAAATGGGAATTCGTTATTCATTTTTTGTCTTGGATATGCAAAGAGTATTAATCTGTGGCAAAGGGAATGGTGCTGCACCTAGCAACCAGCTATTAAGAGATACATATGTCTATGCTTAAAGGCTACTGTATTTCTATATTGCCCTTGCAAATACAAAACAAGGGGAACATAGTACGCCTTAAGCGATAGTCAAATATTTTTAAAACTGGTCGCTATGTGTAAAATGTAATTCGCTTTGCATGTCAAAAGATGGTTTCTGCAAATGTTTATTAATATGAAATAAATGGAGAATAAGAGTTTGTAATAATAGTTTGTACAAGAGTAGAGAAAGTCATGTGAGTGTAACACATCAGATATTTTTTTTATGTCTTGGACATGCAAAGAGAATGGAATGCTCCACATAGCAACCAGCTCTTAAAATAATTGACTATCGCTTAAAGCCTACCATATTCCTTTTGCACCTACAACAAAATTAGCAGTAAGATAGTTTCTTTAAATGTTTATCTCAATTAACATGAAGTAGATGGAGAATAATCGTTTGTATAAGAGTAGAGAAAGTCATGTGGGTGTAATACATCAGTTTTTTTTTATTTATAAGTCTCTGAAAATTATTCAGATATGTCGCTTTTCACATACACTCAGCGAATCGACACACGTCTTCGTGCGCCAGTAGTGTACCGTTCTAGAAGCTCTTATTGCCGTGCTCATTACGTTAACGTCGGCACTTCAAACACAGCTTATCCATTTTCAACTATTGCGTTTATCGCGATGGACTGTTGTTTTTAAGTTCTGCTCTAAGTGAGAGGAATACGGGCTGTTGTATTAAGAATAAGGGGGAGGTGGTTTGCTCTTACTCCACGCGGAATTGATATATAACTATGGCAGCAAACGAGAGCAGTTTGACTACGGAAGGAATCTCCCTGGCTGAAAGTTTTCTGCGATGAACCGAGATCTAATCCAGGCATCCCAAAATCAGAGTTAATTTGGAGTGAGTTCAACTTATGTAGCTACCATTTGACACTGCCTCTTGCTGTTTGGGGGCCACTGCACTCTTATATAACATGTGAATATAAACTATCTTCATTATATGTATAAGAAAATTAGGTCGTGCGGCTATGTTTCTGTGATTCCTATAGCAAAGGGAGGCGAATATGCTAAGAAAAAACACTACTTCCCATGCCTACTCTATGTAGTATCTGAGCACATAAACAAAACGCACTGCACGTTAATCTAACGAGCGCAGCGCTAATAACAATGAGCGATTTTCATCCTTTTTCTTCTGTTTATCTTGAAATAAAATGTCAGAAATGCGCGATAATACATAGCAAAATACGTAGTCGAAAAGAAACCTCCACTGTAATGGTGAAGACAGCATTGTTTTTAATGTTGGTTTAATTTACACTACACAAAATAAAGCGTATGAATCCATTAATTTTATCAACATTACATACGAGAGAAAATCGTGACCAAATGTAATGAATGCTATACAGCGAAAATGTGCTGAAGACGAATCGTTTGTAACTCAAGGACTTTTGAAATGAGGTTTGTATAGCATACTACGAGGGCTATTTTTTTTCAACTTCCGATGGACCAATTAAAAGACAAGAGTACATAGCCAAATAAATTTATTTCCAAATGTTAGGTAAAAATGTATTTACTTTTCAACATAATCGCCATTAAGGTTGAGACATTTGTCATACCTATGGACAAGCTTTTCGATCCCCTCTGCACAGTATGTTGCCGCCAGAGAGTTAAGATAGGTACGGCCATTGGTTTGAAGGACATCATCATTCTCGAACTTCCGCTCTCCCAGCCACTTTTTCAGTCCAGGGAAGAGGTGAAAATCACTCAGCACGAAATCAGGGCTGTACAACGGGTGGTCGAAAACGTCCCATCGAAATTCTTGAAGAATTTGTTGGGTGACACGAGCATTATGAGGGCGGGCATTGTCATGAATCAAGACAACCCCAGACGTCAGCTTGCCTCTTCGTTTGTACTGTATGGCTCTCCTCAGTCATCGTAATGTCTGGCAATAAACAGTTGCATTGATCGTAGATCCCCGTTCCACAACTCCACCAGCAACACACCTTCTTGGTCCCAAAAGACTGTAGCCAACATCTTCTTGTCGTTGAAGGTTTTCTTAAACTTTTTGGGTTTGTTTGGTGAGTGTGTGTGTGTGCACCCATTGACGAGATTGTTCTTTTGTTTCAGGGGTTGCATAATGAACCCAGGTCTCATCGCCAGTCACAATTTTCATTAACAAATCGCCACCTTGAGCGTCATAACGGGTGAGAAACGTCAACGCTGCTGCCATCTGGAGGCTTTTGTGGTCCTCAGACATCCTCGGAACTCATAGAGCACACAATTTCCTGTAGTGCAGGTGCTCTGTTAAGATCTTGTAAACAGATGATCTTGAAAGTGCAGGAAATTTCTCACTAAACACGCTTATGGTAAACTTTCGGTCGTTCCGAACTTCTTGATCAATTTACTGAACAATGTCATCTGTAGAGACAGACTTGCGTCCTTGACCTCCTTCATCGTGAACATCGGTCCGACCTTCGTTAAACTTCTGCACCATTCACGCACAGCACCATCACTCACACAGTTCGGACCGTATACCCGACTCATTCGTCAGTGAATATCAGCTGCTATATTCCCTCCTGCTTAAAGGAACCGAGTCACACTACGCATCTCACATTTGGCGGGAGAGTCAATCGTAGCGGCCATGTTTCCGTACCAAAAACTAGGCTCACAAGGCTCACAATGGCATGCTGAAGTTGGCGTGACTGAGGTTAGAGTGGGGGACATGCGCAGTCGCCTTCCGCGCACAAACAGTTTCCACCGCTCGTGTGGTTGCGCTCCTGAATTAAAAAAAAAAGCCCTCGTAGATACTTGGCATTGTAAAAAATGTTAGTATCGTTTAACGCCCTCTTTACTACATATGTCACCATCTGTGGCGGACATTGATGATACATGCAATGAAGTGATATTTCGGAAAGGAATTTTAGGAAGGAAACGCTCCAAGCCTAGGTTTAAGGTACCTCCCCGGCACTTGCCAGTTATGAGGACTGAGGAAAACCTGGAGAAAACGTAGTCAGGAACCACGGTCCTTGCGGGATTTAAACCGAGGAGCTCCGGAATGCGAGGCCCATGCGTTACCACAGAGCCATCACGCTCAGTGTTCATGTCGGAATTTTCACAATGAAGATGAAAATAAAGATGCAGAAAGTTTGGAACCAAGGTGATAAATGTCGACGGACATTTATCAGACAACAGGAACCATCATTACCAGAAACAACGAAGAAAGGACACCAAAATAAGTTGTTTTATAACAATCTATCTGGCTGCCTGGCGTTGCACGGGTAGCATTCTAAACTCGAATGACTGATTTCATTTACGTCCTACTTCTCTATGAAATCATTGTCCAATAATCTCGAAGATTTTGATAGTGAATTCTCCTCTTTATCCCTTATATTGTAATTTCGCACACTTCCGTAACGCAGCAAATTCGCCAGATATTCAATCAAGCAAAAGGATTTGAAACATTGGCGGAACGTCTGACTTTCTTAACCCCCCCTCCCGACATTCTTCCTAGTTCTGGAAATACCCCTTGGCGGTGAAACAATCATCGGTGGTAATGATCGAGTAAGTTTTGGGATAATCATTGTATATAACCACATTTTAAACCTTTGCACCTTTTCTTTGATCCCAAAGTTATCTAATAACTAGGACTAGTGAACGGAGAAGACACCTAGCACCTCGATCCCCAATTGATGTTTTGTGCGTACAGCCCCGGGAGTAACAGATGAGGTGAGGAAACCACAGGAGTCGTGTGGGTTGCAAGGCGAGACCGGCGCAAGTTGACAGAGACACGCAGAGTTCCCTAACAGTTCCAGGCTTGATCACTGGCCACGAGAGGTCGCTCAGAGACATCTCTTACCTCCATATTCACTTTTAGGTTGATCCACGCCAAAATAAACCCACGTGATCTGAGTACCGCGGTACAATACAGTAGCACTGCGTCCAGGAAGGTAGTCCCATGCTAATAATCTACATTTTAAATGAGTTTATCCTTAAATGGTATAATTTTCTATATAAATACCTAAGATTTTAATAAACCCTGATTTATACAGTTTAACAGAGCTACAAGTCCCAACATGCAATTCGTATGCCACCTAGCATCTGGGTATGCGCAAAATATTGTCTACAGGCCAGAAATAAGCAGCTTCTATTTATTATCATGGTGGACAGCAAATTTGCTCCTGCGTCTTCGTCGACTTCCGTAAAACATAAGCCGGGCAAACCATTGACTAGTGGATAAAAAAACAAGTGTTGAGCATATTATAAGTTATGTGAGAAATATGCGACAATTCCCCTGAAAGAAGTGGAAAAATTAATTTCTGAGTTCACCAGTGTTTCAGTACAAGTATAAGCGTGTGAAATATGCGATGCAGAAATGTGAGGATTTTGTGGAGAATGCAATTCGCGTAATAGTGCACAACTTTTTTTTTAAAAAAATGAGCCGACAACATTTCCAGAGAGCAAACAAACGTAGTTTATCGCATACCTATTACTTTCCTTTTCGCTCGTTTCTTTAAGAATTAAAATTAACTATTATATGTGCAGAAGTTAATTTTTTTTGTAACTATCAATCTTATCTCCTTTAACCCCTAACAGAATATGCGAGTCAACGTTTAGGTTGTCGGAGTAAGGACTCTGTTCCTTTTGCATTATGTACCGCATGTATTCGCCAGATGGTCATGAAAGTATGTCTATTTCTGACGCGAATGGCGGAAGGATACTTTATAACGGTGCACTGGTCCCTTGCGCTTTGTTTTGGCGCGGATCAACCTAAGAGTGAATACAGTGTAGTGGAGCAGGGGAAACACCACCCAGCGGTGGAGGCTCGACAGCCTTCCCTCTGGCAGGGCCCAGAAGGAACAAATCGCACGCCTCTGCGTCATCTACCCGACACTAACCGAACTATAGCCCCGGAGTCAACCTGAAATATGAAAGGTAAATGAAATGAGAGGAAATGGGGGAGAGAAGAGACCCGTGGTAGAATAAACCACTCCAGCATTCGCCTTGTCAACCAGGGAAAACCACTAAAAACGCATGATCAGAATGGGCGGCCACCGGAAATTCAACTCGGGACCTCCCGAATGCAAGTCTCACACGTTACCATGGAGCCATCTCGCTCAGTTGTTTAATAACATGAACTACGTAGTTTTCTCATAATACGTAGATCATTAACATATACAATGAAATAGAAGTGAAGCTGGTGAATACGAAGATTTCCTACTCCCTGGCCACCAAGTCAACCGTTTTGAAAAAGACGCATAGTCTGCGACCACCGAAAAAAACAATATTCTGAGTTATTAATTATAATAATAATATTGGTTGACTGATTTCTAATGTTAGCTGGACACAATTTCCTCTCTTTACACAATTATTTAACATATCCTGCTGACAATCTAAAATATAACACACAAAGGAAATAAAGCAAAATTTCCTTTTTGGTGGGTTATTAAAATATATAGCTGACCCCGTAGGGATTTTTCTCAAGCCAAGATAATTCCCTGTTCTCCCAAGAGTCTGGAAGTATGAATGATAGCGTGAATGTGTGTGCACCATTGCCAACAGGCAATAAGTTCCAAAGGAAAGGCCGCCGATAGGACCAATGTAGTTAAAGACTGGAACTAAAAAGAAATGTTAGCATTGGTATCGCTGCGTATCGAACCGTTATGAGCAGATTCTATTCCCTTTGTTTTGCTAATTCTTCACCATCTAAATATATATTTACATTCCTTGGAATACAATATCAACGGCATTAGTCATAATATACTCATGTTGTGTTGAATGACAACAACTATTTTCTGCTTCATGGTACTCTTAACTAAACGTCAAACTCATCTTTGCAAGCATGATTTTTTTAATAACTTCAATGTGTTCGTATTCAAGCACACGGGATTTGTAAAGCCTTTTTAATCCTTTAATAATTTATGAAATGAAAATAGAAACAATTTTATAGACCATGTCAGAAAGAATTGGGCTTCTGAATGGTGAAAGAAATCACAATTGGTTGTGTGGTTTTATAGAGTTGAGCTTTAGAAGGTTTCATCTACTAGCTAAACAAAGAAGAGAAATAGGAAAATAGGCGAAATAGGAAAATAGAAAACCCTAATGAACTTCCTTCTCACAAACATAACCAATAGGTTCTCCTCGACTCACTTGAGAAAGAATGATTACAGCTCTACAGTTGGATAGTTGCAACAGTGGTGTGATTAAGTGATAAACGATTTTGTGAGAATAAAATAAATTAAGGCATGACCGCCCAAATCAACTAGAGAGGGAAATAAATGAACAAGTGAGTTACCCCTCACAGGTTTTTTTTTTAAGTTGCTGAACTATAGAATGCTCTGGTGTTGATGGAATTGGCAGTTTCTTAGAGCGCGGTGCTGGAGCAATAGATAATGGTATGCTAGGATACTTGGTACTTTTGTAATGTGTAATGTCAAGCAGACAAAAAAAAAAAAAGAAAAAAAAAAGAAAGAAAGAAAGAAAAAGACAGTTGAGGTAGTTGGTTGGCTTTCTCCATATTCGAAGAACTGCAAATGACATAGGTTTTCCTGTTCCACGTAAGGAAAAGGAAAATCTGTCCCTCTAAGGCAGACCTATAACTACCACAAGACACATGAGAAGCCCATGCAACATTATGAACTCCAAATGGTACACGGAAATAATACTTCACTTTGAGATAACTCTTCGATACTTTTAAATTATTAAGTTTTGCATTATTGAAATTTGTGTTTAACTTGATACTAGATAAGGAATGAAAGGCGTCAAGAATTCATGTTATTGCCTCGCACCTATCCCCAAAGAGTTGCTGGACTGTAGTTCTTGATAGACCTTAATTGCATTTTCTGTGGGTGAATGAATGCAACATTCCATAGACTGTCGTGTCTAAATAAAAACATGCAAAACAAAGGGGGAAGTAGTAGAGGTACCATTTAACATGCAGCGTTAACTGAGTTGTGAATGAAGCCGATTTAGCTGACGCACTAAATCACGTTTCTACAATAGTCTGGCTTAGTGACTCACTGTCATTACATTTACTTCCTCCGGTGACCAAAATCTGTGACTCCAGCAGAAATAAATCAGAAATTAAGACGTGAGGTAATACAGCGCATGGAAATATTTGCTCTTTCCTTCCATTTGCTACTTTGTGTTTATGCAAGTCACACTGGGATCACAAGCATAGTTTACAGGTAGAACATACGACTAATTTCCATAATATGGAGAGAAAATTCTTTAAAAGGAAGTTTTCAGCACAAAATATACACCATTGCAACACCAAGAAGGAAACACATGAATTCAATGAATTTAATACCACAGATTAGGTACATGACAAGTAACAAATGATAAAACTTTTCAAATTTATACATGACCTTTGAGCCCTAATATTCAGTATTTGGTGTGGCCTCCATGCGCTGCAATTAGAGCTGCTATACGCCGTGGCATTGAATCAAAAAGGTTCTGAATAAGTTCCTGAGGGATTTCCCTCCACGCAGTTTGAATTCGAGCACTCAAATCCGTGACACTGGTTACTGGAGGACCGTGACGCACCAGGTGCCGACCAAGCATATTCCAGACATGTTCGATGGGCAACATGTCAGGCGAACGTGCAGGCCAGGGAAGCAATGATACCCGTCGCTCTTCGAAGAAGGCTTGTACATTCCTCGCAATATGTGACCGGCATTGTCCTGTTGAAATGTGGCTTGTGGAGGTGCCTGAAGCAGGGGCAGTACCTCAGGCGCTACAACCACCGTTGGGTACCGGTTGCTGTTGAAAGTGCCCTCAATTCGTAGGAGGCGAGATAGATTGTTGTAACCAATAGCGCCCCAAACCATCACACCTGGTGTTTGTTTTCACTATGCCGCTCAACAATGCAGTCCTCCAGGTTGCGCTCACCACGGTACCGCCGGACACATATGTGGCCATCACTGTAGGACACGTTGAAGCGGGACTCGTCCGAAAAGATTACATTTTGTCACTCTGCACCCAGTGACGGTGTTCACGTGCATTGCAGTCAGATGAGCTTGTGGTTTCTGGACAATGGAAGTCGACGTAATGGCATGCATGCAACAGTGCAACCTGCAGCGGACGGCGACGAACCGTTGATGCAAACAAGTTCACACCTGTTGCAGTGCTCCAGCGTCGAGCCTACACTGTGGATGAAGCTGTACGGTCCGTTATGACCATGCGGACAAGATGACGGTCATCCCGTGCTGTAGTCATGTTCCGTGGTCCAGTACACGCTCTTCTCTGCTTACAGCCTTCATCTATCCACTGCTTCCACACACGCATCACTGTGTAGCAGCATGCCCTGTACGAGCCGAAATGTCACGGTATGACAAACGCGCTTCCCGGAGACCGATCATTCTGCCCCGTTCGAACTTACTCACTTGCCGATATGGCTCCCTTTGACGCCGACAAGGCATAGTGGCATTCATATTGTTTCCACCTTGTTTGACAGCTCTGCACTGACTACACTGGGCGCAACATTGACCTTGTCGGACCGACACGAGAGGGCTCTGTTCGGCCTATGTGTACCCCATTTCTCTGCAAACCTAATCACTTCTTGCTTGCACACTCTTCTACGCTTTCACCAATTTTGGAGTTATTCGGAAAATTCTTTCCTGGTGTTGCAATTTTCACAAAGTGTTGCAGTGTGGTTACTTAAGAAAGGAAGCAAATAAATAATCATAATAATCATAATTATGACTATTATGATTGTTATTATTATCCTTGACTAACTATAGGTGATATATAACCTATGGCATATCAAGATAAAACATTGTTGCAATTTGGAGAATGTCAAACAGGAACAATTTCGGAATTAGCATACAGTACATTGGTTACATCCGTTTATACGCAGAAAACTACAAATAAGAACATAATTCAATGAGCAAGCTATCGTCTTTACACTTTTTTATAAAGTGGTATCAAGTATCGGAACTCAAAAATCAGTATCGGTAGCAAGTGTCGGGTTTATCGAGAACTAGAGGTATCATTACATCATTATTATTATCTATTTAAAGTTAACGGAGATAAACGGTTGTAGAAGTGGTTTCATTACATATAACATGGTACTGGGCATCGCTGTATACTGTCTTTAAGATTTTATACACTTAGTATGAGATCGCTATAAACCACTGAGTGGTAACTTAACACTTCAAAAAGTTACGATAAAGTATTGGAAAATTCGAACCAATACAACGACTATCTCGGAAATGGTTAATGGCACACAAATTTTGACATGAGTTGTGTGTTTTAACATTTTTTATTAAGTTTTGACCATCTCTTATGGCATACCAGATATGAAACATTATACAAACATTCAGAATGAAAACATCACAGGCTATTTGTAAACAATTCCATATATACTTTTATTAGTTATGCAAAACTGTTAGAGCCCTTTTGAGAAATTAATAAATAACGAAGCTTTTTCCATACAAAGACTAGTTTGGGGTGGAGGGGTTTTATTATTTATTTTATTTTTATTTAAAGATTCATTTGCGGGGTTTAGGCTACTGCAAAACGTGTTTCGGGTGGTATCTGTGCATCGAATGTTTAGGTGGAATACAACACCTACTTCTTCTAGACGCTGTAGGTAAATGGTAGGACAAGTAAAAAGAAAATATATAAACGGAGAAAGAGATTAAAGAAGATATACTAGCTTTATATACCTAATATATATTTTTTCTCTGTTGACAAACCTAACCCATGAAGTACGACTTTACTCCTGTTCACGTCACGCAAGCGCATATGAGTTACAATATGGAATCCATTACAAAGTAGCAAACACAAAAATTTAATGGTGAGTAAGAAAACTATGACGAAACCGGCGAAGCGAGAGATGTGCATAACTGGAACCTATTATTTCCTAAGCTTGCTGAACCCCGACATTTCCATATAACAGTACCGGCATGGCCTTCAGCACAGCGGACTGGGTGGGAAATGCTGGATGAAGTTTGTGATTGGAATCCTTTCACCGCACACTGCGAATACCAAGGCTGAGCAGCACAGTTACATATCTGATGCCAACAGACTCATAGATGCTTTTGGTGTTACTCATGTAGATACTCCTATTTAGGTACGTTCGCTAGCTTGAGCACCGATGAGCCTCCTTTGTCTCTCTGTCGCTCCGTCAATATGAAACAACTCAGGAATCGTTGTATTTATGAAGACGAAAGAAGGGTTTGAAGATAATTTTGTCAGCATATATTAGTTAGCTCATCAGGCGTTGTACAGGTAACTTTTTAGGGGGAAAGGTGTGTCAATGTATGTATTTAACGTAATAATTTCAATTGGATGCCCAGGTTTTATTCCGTGAAAGATATTAACAAAAATGACACACAAACACACAAATTTGAAGATCTGCGTTTCATTGACTTTCGTTCTAAATGAAATTCGATTAAATCGCTAAACATTCATACCTGCTTTCCTCACACCGAAATGATTGTTTCATTATCTTATGCTACCTTACATTTTATTTACTCTGTAAGGGTTAATTATTTTAATTATTTTATAACTGGAAATCTTGTGGACCCCTTTCCAAGGGCCCAGTTTTACATACCTATAAAAACACAGTGAAACCTTTTGAAGACGGAAGTGACTTGATCCCAAGTGTATTTTTCCCCTTTCTTTCTATTTCGGTTTTGACGAGGTTTCTATATTATTTAAGTATTCAGGATTTTTTGTAAGATTAATCACAAACACAATAGTTTCAATATCCTGAAGTTTTCGTATTTAAAAAGAGGTAATTATATGATGCTTAATTCTGATGGCGAAGGACGTTTTAAAGTAGCCCTATGTTCAAACATGTTTTGCCTTTTAAAATATTTTCAGGTGCATTTTATCTTCACTATTGTTTGTTAGGAACGTTAGGAATATTTGGAAATAATAAATGCAGTCCAAACCTCCTGGCGTTTCGCGAGAACTAATATGATGTAACCGCGTCGTTGCCAAATTTCACTCCACTTAGTAGAAACTACTGCGTTTATGGTAAATACCATCGCAGCTGTATAAACGTTAGACCAGAGCATATCACTGAAATAAATGAACAGTTATAACAGCGAAGTTTAACTCACAACTGAGATGCCTATAACCCTTCACCACTCATTTTGGGTTTTGTTATTGTCCGCCAAAACTTAATTGCTTCAATATGTAGGAAGTTACAGTCATAGACCTCTATCTACCTGATGTTCTTATATCATGCTCGTTCTCATCATCGTCGTACATAATCGTTGTTGAAATGTTTTCCACCAAGGAATTTTTTCAGATGAAGAAACGTTCAGAGCCGCTTGGTGCCAAATTCGGACTGTTGTGAAATAAGAAGTGCATCACATGCGGCATCATTCTTTGACGAAGGCATACAAAAACTGGTTTCCCGTTACAAGTGCCTGAATAACGGCGGTGATTATGCTGAGAAATAGTGTAAGTTGTAAGGTAATGAATGATAATAAAGTATTTGAAAATAATGTTCTATTATTTTTTGAAGAATTATGGGCACTTCCTTTAAAAACACGCCTCGTATAAGCACAATTATTTGAGTTAGACAGAAGGCGTAGAGTATAACCTTTTACTTACAAATTTAGAATAAGTTACAATAAATATCAATGGGAAATAATAAGGAATCGAGTACTGAGGAGTGTGTTAAATGTTACGGAAAAAGGTAGTAATTTACAGAAAGATCTGAAATCAGGCATACACACAGCGAGAGATTTAAGAAAGTGCTTTGAGAAAACGAAACGCGAATTAGAAGAAAAAATTGCAAAATAAAGGCTTTAGAAAAAGAAGTTGTTGACTGTAGGAAACCTTATCAGCGTGTGCCAGGTGCTATCGGTTTGCGAAATTATGCTATGGCGACAACAATTGGAATTATTTCCTTTTTACATGCATCTCACAATTTTAATGGTATCCAACTGACACTATACATAATTTTGATTCTACAAAGTTTATGAAATGCCATTTAAAACTTTCCTAAAATTTAGGACAGGCTAATACGAGAAATCAGTCTTTAAAGACTGTGGTGTCTTGTATTGATTAACATTGTACATTTCAAGTTGTTGTGCTAATGGATTTGGACTCAGTTGAAGATGCTGTAATATGTACTTCCGCAAGTAGGGTACAGATAAGTCCTCGTGGATTTGTTTAGCAGTGGTGTACCAGTCGCCATTTTTAAAACCTTATTTTGTGCAGCCTGTAATGGCTTACGCGTTGAATCTTCAATATATGCCCATGCTGGAACCGTGTAATTCCATATTGATAGAATAGGAGTTCCAAGAGTTGTAATTTCCTTTTTATCGATATACATCCTGACTTGAGAAGTGGGTAAAGATGGAATGTCTGCCTTTTGCTTTCACTTTTATTTATTGTACATGTTTATGCCATAATAAGCGTTAATTTAATATCACTCCAAGGTATTTGGTTTGAGTACTGTAAGGTAAATGATCATTCCTCGCTTTTAGTGTTCCTATTCTTCTGAGAGAACATTTTGTAAAACACATTTTTTTTCTGTGTTTAAATTTATCTTCCAATGCCTGTTCCAGTTTTCATATAATCTAGGCATGTAATTCTGCAATATTTCAACGGCTCTTGTAGATACCAGAATAATATATCCCATGTTGACTATATGAATATAAATATAATGTATAGGCAGGGGTCGACATATTCATCTGAAAACAAAACTCTATCGTCTGCGAGCCGGGAAATGCTTGATCCTATTGTTGTAGACATATCCGAAGTGAAGATGAAGGGTAGTTTAAATGCTGTATTAAATTTGAATTTAATGAAATTATTTTTAGAGGTCGCTCAAGCCTATCATTTTATATTTATTTTTTTTTTGGGCAAATGAATATAGCTTCTAGTCTGATATCTTCTCCAGAAAAATGACTCTTTGGGAAGCCAATCTCTCAGCTATCCACACCACGGTTGTCTCGTGCATTACACATGTTCAGAAGCGCCCAGTTCCACCACTTTGATGAAGGTAAGACACACTAAAGTAATTAAAAATTGACCTGTGAAACCGCGATTTCAATATGGGAGTGTGCAAGGATTGCAAAGCATCGAATAGATTTCATGTATTAGGAAACTATCTAAACTATATGAGAAATATCTGAAGCTAAAGAAAATCAGAAATAG
Source organism: Deroplatys truncata (assembly GCA_030765065.1). Lineage (NCBI taxonomy): Eukaryota > Metazoa > Arthropoda > Insecta > Mantodea > Mantidae > Deroplatys > Deroplatys truncata. The sequence goes on from CM060976.1 coordinate 32,616,481, forward strand.
ACAGAAAGAAATTGAGTTAATGAAGCAAAATCGATTTAAAAGGATCTAAAGTTGTTTGATATTGCTATAAAAATGCAATACAAGATATTAGGAATGAAGAAAATGGGATATCCCTTCAAAAACAAAGAGAAGATGCATTCTCTTGTAGCATGGCAGGTGCTGATCTAAATATAGCTGCACAAGAAACCAAGAAGAGGTGGGGAGAGAAAACAGAAAGAGTAAAGAGAGCTCGGCCTGAAGAATTTAATTTATCAATGAAAAGGACTGTAAGCATTCTTTCTTCTACTTCATCATGTTCATCATCTAGTGAATCTGATGACAAAGATGAATATTGACAATCCAAATCATTAAGTACAACTTCAAGATCATTACTCCTGGAGATACTCCCTCCAAGCCACCAAATGTGCCTGTAAAGTTACTTGATTCAATTAAAGTTGTCAATACTTCGGATAGAGTCAATGTTCCAGATCGTGAAGCAGTATTTGTAGCCGGAGCCATTGCTGAAGTGCTAGGGTATGATGTTTCTGAGTTAACTATTTCTAGGAAGTACAATGAGGCTGTCTAGAAGGGAAAAAAGGCAAGCTTTTGTAGAAGGGGAAAACAAAGATGATAATTTGGAGAAACCACCTGTTTTGGAGGGCAAAATGCTGCCAGATTAAAATGATCTGAAGAAAAAACGTTCACTGGATTGTTGTCTTTGTTATTGGAAATTGGCAAGAAAATCTTCTAGAAGTTCACAAAGTTGAACGAGGAACTGGAGAATCTCAAGTTGAGCTTTTATAAATTTAATTAAAGAATGGAATTTGATGTAAAAATAAAAGTACTTGTATTTGATACTATAGTTAGTAACATGGAGTTTCACAAAGGAGCTTGTACAAAGATTGAAGACACTTTCGGAAAAGGGTTGGTGTGGATTCCTTGCCGCCATAATGTTCTGGAAATTATATTATCATATGCATTTTGTTGTATTTTTGGTAGGTCCAGAAACAACACTTTTCAAAAATATTAAAAAAGAAAATTTATCATATATGAATGACTTTAATTATTTTGCAGCATTAGAGGAACTACTCCAGGATCCAGTACTGAAGTAATTGCGGCAAGAAATGCTGGATTACTTGCCAAATGTTCTCGATGTTCAGCAATCAAGAGATGATTATAAGTATTCTTGTTCTCTTTATTGTTCCTTGGTGGTAGAAGAAGTAGCAGCGAGTTATTTCCCGTGCCTGGTCTAATACACCACGCTCGCTGAATGGGGAAAGGCATTTATCCATTTAAGATTTTCTTTTACCGATTTCAATTTAAACTAACACAAAGAGAAACCAAGAATATAATTGGCTTGGCTTTGTTTGTGAGTTTTGTTTACACCTAAGAGTGGAAGGAAGTACCTATTGATATCCGAAATCCTTACAATGACACCAGACTTATTACTCTTCTGAAGAATTATCCGAACAAAACTGTAGCTAAGAAAGCATATACGGTTCTTTGCCGGCGTCTTTGGTTTCTGTCTGAGTATCTTGAGCACCTGTTTGAACTAGATTTCTTTGCTAACAGAATAAAAACAGAGACAAAGAAAACGTTCAGAGTTATCTGGCTACTCCTCGTCGACTGAAACTTATGAATGAATCGGAAGACCTGAAACTGAATCTAGCGACAAAGGACCAGTTACTTTTTTTGACATTTGATTGAAGGTGGAAGAATGAAATCTAAATCACTGCGGCATTGGCCTCCTACGGAGTAGCTAGATCTCCTGTGTTCAAAAAACTTCCGCGACCGACGGTAATCACTAGTTGGTCTATCAAGTGATACAATTATTCATTTGGAGAAGAAAAGAAAACAAGTTTCGTGAAATGCACAATCGGAGCTCCAACCTCAAAGCAGGCTACACAGTGTGCCTTATACGAGTCCATTACCTGCAGAATATTGCCACGCGATTGAATTATCCACACGGACATCTTAAGAAACACACGAGAAGTCTAATTAGCTACATTTATTGAGATTATAGTTGTTACAACACTAAAAAAAATGGCAGGAAACCATGAATGAATGGCATGTCGGTGTATTGCCCTCGACAAAAATTGTGTCACCTTCAGTGCGTTTGATGCGTGACGTCACGTCTCCTCCTTCCATCACGAAGTACTCTGTGCGTGACGTAATATCATCTGCTTTTCAGTCACACGAAGTACATGGCCCGGCAGGAATTCTACTGATCCGCCTTTGGAAGGAATCACGAAGTACGCCCTTTGCAATCTTAATTACAGATCGAACATTTTCTCCAGGAAAACAACTAATATGTCTCAGCATTAGGGCTGTGCATCGAGCGAGTTTTGATCACTATTTTGTACCATCCATGCTTCGAATACAAACGAGCTTCTGCATACGGGTTAGTTGGATGTACTGGATTGCGAGCGGTGTTCCTCTCTCAGAGCTCCCGCCTGGTATAATATCCAACGGGTATATGTCTCTCATTTCCTGTTCGAACGCCCAGAGTGACCAGACTCAAAGGGAAGGCTCGGTGTGTTTACTTGACTAGCGTTGTTGCCTTCCTAATACATAGCTTAACTCGGTGATAATGGAGTTGAATGACACAAGTAGAATGCAAGCGCAATGTATGCACTAACAATTAATTTCTAACAAAAATAAGCGTTGTCGTTTGCTTTACAAATAGTTTATTATCCGGCTGTTTTGTAATGTAGATTATGACGTATATTCTTGCTTTGAAGTCCTGAAAAAATTAAGTTTTTCTATAATTTGTATTGGGGATTTTTTCTTTAAGCATAAACTGACAGCTCGCATTGTCCATTACTACCAACACCTTTCTTCCAGTCTCTGAAGGAGATCGGTAAACCATTCCCTAAACACTAAATTACTAATCTCTTTATTTTAATCACCCACAGTTTTTAACTGAAACACTAAATCTGCCCCTTCTATGAAACCATATTTGACCTATCTGGTATGGCAAATTGTTAAATTTGATTCTTTACCTAATGAAACCTTTATACCACCGTTTCCTTTAGAATCCTGCCGGTAAAACGTCTAGCATGGTTTTGGTTTACCCGAGTTTCGTCAGTGTAAATAATACAATGAGGGTGTTCTTCTAGAATTTAAAGAATAACCACTATTTCATTTGTTGCATTATAATAGATAATTGCGTAATGTTTATTTAACAAAATGTTTATACAGATGACTGAGTGGTTTTTTCTTCTCACAGAAATTCTGAATGAAATTGTATAAGAAACCTTTATGATCTTTATTTTGTGACACATTTTCATACATATTTTGCTTAATGATAAAACAAAACACGAAAATGGAATTTGTGTATCATGATGTAGTAAAAGAAATTTTGATCTTAACAGTAACTGGAAACAAAGTCGAAAACCATCAACATGGCATAGGCTATTGTCATTCCTTTACCTTATCGCACTGAAGCAATATGTCTAGCAACACCGCTATAACGCAAACTCTCGAACGAGTAAAGGCCCATTTCCTACCCATTTCCCATGAGAGGGCAGAACAGAAGGTCGACCATAGTTCCGGTATATTCGTTGCTGCTTTTCCAACGAGTAGGGCTGAAAGAAACGAACGAGTTCATTAGGTACCATTATGAAACGAACGAGTAAACTGCATGTCCTTGACAGTTCTACTCAGCATAAAAACAGCAACTCTTTTACCTGGAACGCAGTGGCGTAGATAAGAGGATGTCCAGGCGGTCTGAACCGAAATATAAGAAGCGTAAAAAATAAAAATTGAAACAAAAATCACAATTGCAAATAGGAGTAAATCAAGATATATACATATATATATATATATATATCTTGAAGTGTATGGTCTTAAAAACCCAACGCTGGGAAACAACAAATACTAATCTAGAACAATCGCAATAAACAGACAACATAGATAATAGACAACGCTATATATCAGATTATATGTAAACAGCAGCGTAGCCAGAAAAATATTATAGCAAATATCTTTACAATAAATTTCAGGCCACAGGAAGTGTTTAGGCTAAGAAATCTAAAAGACTTCTTCTTACCGAAGAAACATTAGACGGCCATCGTTTGGAGAATTCCCCCCAAAAATCACTCAAGCGTCTTTCACAACAGGCAGGCATTTCTTAAGGCTCTGCGCAAGAGCCACCAAATTGCTGAAATTAATTAATTCATTATCTGTTTACCCTCCTCTTATGTAGGACTTACACCCCCCCCCAAGACTTACAGGCGGGTCAGAGGCCCGTAGAGGAGCAGACACTCATGGATCAGACAGAGCATCCAGGATGAAGGAAGTCTTTCACAACAGGCAGGCATTTCTTAAGGCTCTGCGCAAGAGCCACCAAATTGCTGAAATTAATTAATTCATTATCTGTTTACCCTCCTCTTATGTAGGACTTACACCCCCCCCCAAGACTTACGGGCGGGTCAGAGGCCCGTAGAGGAGCAGAGAGAGCAGACAGAGCATCCAGGATGAAGGAAGTAGATGAAACGAAATGTTGGTGAAATGGATGAAAGGAAAGGTGGAAGGAAACCGGAGAACCCGGAGAAAACCCGTCCAGACGCCGCTTCGTCCACCACAAATCCCACATGCAGGTCCCTGGGATTGAACCCAGGCCGCCTCGGTGGGAGGCGAGTGGTCTAACCACTCGGCCACGGCGCCGCCTGCTGAAATTAAACCCATATAGAATAACTGTTGCACATGCTCTTGAACCAGGTAATCCTGTAATTAGGCGCACAGTTTTTGAGTTTCAATAGTGTACACAATGGCGAAATAGATCCATATTTAATATTGTTCACGGAGGAGGCTTGGTTCCACCTTCATGGATATGTGCGTACACAAAATAATCGTTATTGGAGCTGGACAAAGCTAATGTTGTTCATGAAGTACCTCATGGTATGGTACGTCATGAGCAAGAGTTATAGGGCCAATTTTTTCGAGTCAACAGTTGACACCCGTACTTATATGAACACAATTTTGCCACCTGTTTTAGAGAATTAACAGACAGGGAGCGTGATTTTGCCTTTTTTCAACAAGACTCTGCAACAGCTCATACGGCCAATATTTCAATGAGAACAATTGAAAGTGTGTTTGAGGACATAATTATTAGTAGATTATTGCGGCCCCCTCGCACCCCCGACCTAAGCCCCTGTGATTTCTATCTCTGGGGTAACTTAAAACATAAAGTGTACAAGACAAACCCACACACCCTGGAAGAATTAAAACAAAATATTAGCCAGTAAATTGCCCACATTTCTCAACGTGATCTACGGGTGTGATGGATAGTTACCTAAAGAGGTACCAAAAATGTAGACAACGACGGTAAAGCCTGTAAAAGTATTTTTAAAAATATTGCATCGTTTCATCCGCGCCTTTCTATGATAGCGGCAGACGGCAACGAGCGCCGAGGACGCGGACAGGAAAAACACCGCGCAGCCGGTTCGTAATTTTTTTTTTTTTTTTTTGGCTCTCTCTGTAGGTACTTCAAACCTTGGCTGAATGTTTGTTTTAGCATAAAAGACGCTCTAAATATTATTATTTAAGCTCTTACTAAACTCGTTTTCAATGAAAAGAAATTACAAAGATTACAGGCTATTGTTCAACTTTTGAACAGGAATATCTTAAACATACAGATTGCTATTCCTCTAGATGTAAGAGAATTTTAACGTGCAAATCTACAAGTATGCCTAAGCCATATTTACGAATTCTCAGTTTTGTTAAAAATAGCTAAGGCTCTACAGCAATGGTCCAATGAGATCTCAAACTCACAGCCATTCTGCAAGACAGCAAGAATCTGTAAAGCGACAAACCATTAAAGCTGATGGCTGTGTTCATTGAAGCGGCATTTGTCATTTCAGTTATTAGTTAATGCAGCAGCTGAAAACAATTAAGCGTTATAAATCATTTAGATTCAAATGCAGTTTTCAGAATTTCTTCAAAAAGGTCAGGTTGAGGACAGATAAAAGAATTTTTCGCCCAACATCTACTACCGATAAGAAAAAACTATATTAGCCTGTATACCATTTTCTGAAAGGAATCATTTTCGAGTACGAGTGGGTAACATTATTTGAATATTGGCAAAGTTACCTTATTGTAAGTAACTGATGTTATTTTAGCGTTTTCATCTTGTATAGATTGAAAAATAACAACCCGTTTCGAAAAGTCTCAACACATGAGACTTAATCCAGTGTACTCTGCTTAACAACTTGTCAGAGATTAATGGCAGTTGTTAGAGCGCTAAAATGTTCGGTGGAGAGGAAACGTACTTCATGAAAGTAACTTTTGTACATATAAAACGGAAATGCGATCATTTCTTGTGGAAAGATTAAACGGGCTAGTTATGACATCTTACCCTGCGTAACTTTGTGTTGAATGCAAAATTCGATATAAATTATTACAATCTCGCATTCGTAGCGCCTTTAACTTAAATAAGGGTATTTCAGAAATAGCCCATCTCTCTGTGTTTCTTCCACTGTCTTCCCCTCTTCCAGGAACAACATAATTCAAAATCGAGAAAACTTTATATATTACACTCACATGTTTATCTCCACCCTCTATTGTTTACTAGCGGATGTATAAATTATTCTTACGAAAGTTTATTTTCTGTCTACTTCATTTTAATCGAGATAAATTACACATTTCGTTATATGTATGTACGAAGGGAACAGCGACAGTCAAATATTTAGGAACTGGACGCTATACGCTGGCCTTAAAATTCCTACCCTTTCCATGCAATCGCGAGAAACAACTGACTGTCGACAGGACTTTAAAGTATTGAACAATTCGAACGATTAATAACGAATATCTCGGAAATTGGATGATGGCACAAAAAATTATTTAAAATAAATTATGCATTTTAAAGAGATCTACATTTTTTGTGTAGTGCGTTTTTATCCATCGCTTAACGTTTACCAGTTACAGATTATATGAAATTCCTTCCGAATGAAGAGATCTTCACAGGCTATTTCCAGAAAATTCAAGATATACCTACATTCAACTTGTCATGTAAGTAAACTGCCGCTTGTGAAAATTGCAACTCCAAAAAAGAATTTCCCGAATAACTCCAAATTTGGTGGAAGTGTAGAAGAGTGTGCAAGCAATAAGTGATGAGGTTTGCAGAGAAATGGGGTACACGTATGCCCAGCAGAACCCTCTCGTGTCGGTCCAACAAGGTCAGTGATGTGCCCAGTATAGCCAGAGCAGCGCTGTCAAACAAGGTGGAAACAATATGAATGCCACTATGCCCTGTCGACGTCAAAGGGAGCCATATCGGCATCTGAGTGAGTTCGAACGGGGCAGTATGGTCGGTCTCCGGGAAGCGGTTTCTCATACCATGACATTTCGGCTCGTACAGGACATGCTGCTACGACAGTGATGCGTGTGTGGAAGCAGTGGATAAATGAAGATCTATGCAGCGAAGAGCGGGTACTGGTCCACGGAACATGACCACAGCACGGGATGACCGTTATCTTGTCCGCATGGTCATAATGGACCGTACAGCTTCATCCACAGTGTTGGCTCGACGCTGGAGCACTGCAACAGGTGTGAACTTGTCTGCATCAACGGTTCGTCGCCCTCTGCTACAGGTTGGACTGGTTGCATGCATGCCTTTACGTCGGCTTCCATTGTCCAGAAACCACAAACTCCTCCGACTGCAATGGGCACGTGAACGCCCTCACTGGGGTGGTGAGTGGCAAAATGTAGTCTTTTCGGACGAGTCCCGCTTCAACGTTTCCTACAGTGATGGCCACATATGTGTCTGGCGGTACCGTGGTGAGCGCAACCTGGAGGACTGCATTGTTGAGCGGCATAGCGGACAAACACTGGGTGTGATGGTTTGGGGCGCCATTGGTTACAACAACGGATCTCGCCTCCTACGAATTGAGGGCACATTCAACAGCAACCGGTACCTAACGGTAGTTGTAGCGCCTGAGGTACTGTCCCTGCTTCAGGCATCTCCACAAGCCACATTTCAACAGGACAATGCCCGGTCACATATTGCGAGGAACGTATAAGCCTTCTTCGAAGAGCGACGGGTACCATTGCTTCCCTGGTCTGCACGTTCGCCTGACATGTCGCCCATCGAACATGTCTGGGATATGGTTGGTCGGCACCTGGTGCATCATGGTCCTGCAGTAACCAGTGTCACGGAGTTATGGACTCGAATACAAATTGCGTGAAGGAAAATCCCTCAGGAACTTATTCAGAATCTTTTTGATTCAATGCCACGGCGTATAGCAGCTCTAATTGCAGCGCATGAAGGCCACACCAAATACTGAACATTAGGGCTTAAAGGTCATGTATAGATTTGAAAAGTTTATCATTTGTTACTTGTCATGTACCTAACCTTTAGTATTAAATTCATTGAATTCATGCGTTTCCTTCTTGGTGTTGCAATTTTCACAAAGGGCAGTGTATAAGAGAATATGTTCTATTTTAATCAAAACTGTTAAGGTATTTTGAGAAAATCTAAAATCTCGAAAAATGTTCCATGTAACGGGTAGTTTGGGGTGGAGGTTTTCTTGAAAATCTTCGTGTTGCATCTTATACCAATTTATCCGACTTTTCATGCTTATGCAGTTCTCTCTCTCTCTCTCTCTCTCTCTCTCTCTCTCTCTCTCACACACACACACACACACAAACACACACGCGCGCGCGCGCGGAGATTGCTCTATTTTTTGGAGGGGGCCTCAACACAAGTACTTCCGGTGAAGTTCCAATATCGAAAGGTAATACCTTCTCTACCTTCTATGTACGTGGTAGAGAAAGTAAACAAATCTTGTGTTACATTCACATACCTTTCTCTACCCTCTATCATTAAATTAGCGGATACACAGGCTATTCTTACTAAAGCTTTTCTTTTCTATCTACTTCATTTTAATCCTGATAAACCCTTGCAGCAATAACCACATTACACATTTATTGTAGATACAAGGAGATACAACAAAAACTGGACGCTATATACTGGCCTTAAAATTCCGTGCATCCACGAGAAATAATTCAATGTCGACAGGACTTTTAAAGAATAACCAAAGAATTGAACAATTCAAACCATTAATAACGAAGTCTCGGAAATGGCAGATGCCACAAAAAACGTATTTGAAATAAATTCTACGTTTTAAAGAGATCTAGATAGGTGGTTGTTGTTTTTTTTTTTTTTTTTTTACTTTCTCTACTACGTATAGTAAGTAGGGGAAGTATTGCATTCCACCCAAAAATTCGATACCGAGATTTCACCGGAAATACATGTTTTGAGACCTCCTGAATCCAAAAAAAGCATTTTTGGAAACATGTCCGTGTGTGTGTCTGTGTGTGTGTGTGTGTCTGTGTGTGTCTGTGTGTGTGTCTGTGAACAGCATAACTCAAAAACGAACAGTCGGATAAGCACCAAACTTGGTATTTAGGTTCAGTATCTTCCAGAGATGCGACACGAAGGTTTTCAAGAAAATCCCCCCACCCCAGACTACCCTTTACATGGAACATTTTTCGAAAATTTTAATTTTCTCAAAAATGGCTCTAACGATTTTGATTAAAATATCATATGTTTAAGATAATGTCATGAGAAATGAAATGTATATCTCGAATTTTCTGGGAATGTCTCCAAAAGTATTCTTCATTGTGAACGACTTTTGCATAACTGGTAAACCATAAGAGATAGACAAAATGTTACTACACAAAAAATGTAGATCGCGTTAAAATACACAACTTATGTCATATACATTTCTTTTGTTGAGTGAACCGTTTTCGAGATATTGCTTGTTATTTCCTTAAATTTTCCAATACTTATACTTTTTCTCAAATTCGTTATTCATTTTTTTTTGTCCTGGACATGCAAAGAGAATGGAATGCACCACATAGCAACCAGCGTTAAAATATTTGACTATCGCTTAAAAGCTACGATATTTCCCTTGCATCTACAAGAAAATTACCAATAAGATTGACATCTCGATATCTCGATTAACTTGAAGCATATGGAGAATAGGCGTTTGTAAAATTAGATTGTACAAGAGTAGAGAAAGTCATGTGAGTGTAACACATCAGATTTTTTTTTAGTTCCATTAGGCTATTTCTAGAAAACTCGGGATATACGCTTTATTTGTCATGTAAATATCTTTAATATATGGTATTGTAATCAAAATCGTTACAGCCAGTTTTGAGAAATCAAACTTTTCGAAAAATGTTCCATGTAAAGGGTAGTTGGGGTTAAGGTGTTTTCTTGAAAATCTTCGTGTCGTATTTTTGAAAAACGCTGAGTTTGAATACCAAGTTTTTCACACACACACACACACACACACACACACACACACACACACACACACACACACACACACACACACACACACACTGGACCTTTTTGTAAAAATACGTTTTTTGGGTTCAGGGAGCCTCAAAACGTTTATTTCCAGTGAAATCTCGACATCGAGTTTTTGGGTGGGATGCAATACTTCTGCTTACTGTACGTAGTAGAGAAAGTAAAAATAGTATGTGCTACATTCACATGGCTTGCTCTACTCATTCCTCCACAAACTATTCTTACAAAGCCTTATTCTTCTACCTTTGTAGGTATGTTTTTTTATTGCATATTCCACTGTAGGTACACTCACTTCCATTTATGCCGTCACCCCAACTTTGAGAGGCATTCTACTGACCTTCAAAGGTAGAGTATATAGCTATAGTAAGGAGGAAGTGTGTGATTTGTTTACCTTTTCGCGCATGTAGTGGCGTCATGTTTTACGTGCACTTTTCTAAATTATTCACATATGAATATACAACTTTGAGCAATAGCGTTGCCCGTCATCACTTATAATACCCATGTTCAAATATATAACTAAATAAATCATGTTTTGCACAATATCTCCACGATAAATATTTTTAATGGCAACATAACGTAAACCTGAAATACAATATACTTTCTACTCTCAAAGAGGAAACATTTACTAGCCATAATTAAAATTATCTATCCAATTCAAATATACAACTAAATAAAACAGTTTTGCGCAATTTCTCAATGAAAAGTGTTTTTAATGGCTATAATGTAAAACTGAAGTAAATTATACTTTTTACTGTCAAAATGAACACATTTACTGGACATTATTTTAATAACCTGTCCAATCTCCATTCTTGTCCAATATCTGATTTAGCCACCACACACACTCGTCGTCCTCTGGAAGCACTGGCATGAAATTTGGGAACTTTTTCGTTTAGAGCCAGAATTCTTCCAGGACATAAGTAAAGCTATTTCTCAAAGTGTGTGGATAATCTAGAATTGTGTACGTAAAACAGGACACCACTGCATGCGCGAAAAAGTAAACAGATGCTCACATCTCCTCTTTGCTATACATACTCTACCTGTGAAGACTAGTAGAATGCCTCCCAAAGCTGCGGTAACATAAATGGAAGCGGGTGTACAAGAGGATTAGGAGAACACAGTAGGCTTAAGCGATAATCGATTTTTTTAAGAGCAGGTCTCTATGTAATGACTTTCAAATTTAGTTATTTCCACTTGAGAAAAGTGTAAGTATTTGAAAATTCAAACCAATAACAAAGAGTATATCTCATGCCTCCTCCTTGCTGTGCAAACTCTACCTGTGAAGGTTAGTAGAATCCCTCCAAAAGCTGTGGTGACGGCTTAAATGGAAGCGAGTGTACCAGGGGATTGGGCGAATACAGTAGCCTTCACGCAAGTGAAATCTTTTAAGAGCAGGTCGTTATGTAGTGGCTTTCAAATTCCGTTATCTTTGTATGACCACGGAACAAAAGGAATAGCGATTTTCCACTTGAAAAAAGTATAGTATTTGCAAATTCAAACCAATAACAAACATATATCCCAAATGGGTTACGCCATAAAAGCTTTTATTTGACATAGATTGTTTCATTTGTCAAGATTTACATTTTTGTGTAGAAGATTTTGTCTATCTCTTACAGTTTATCAATTATACAAAATTAGTTTACAATAAAGATGGCTTAAATATATAGTACTTTAGCCAAAGTCGTCAAAGGTTTTTTTTCCTGAGAAAATAAAAAATAACAAAACATTTTCCTTGTAAAGGGTAGTTTAGGGTGGGGATATTTTCCTGAAAATCTGCATGCTGCATCCTTTAAAGATCCTTAACTTAAATATCAAGTTTCGTATTTAACTCACTTTCTTTTTTGAGTTATACTGTTCACAGACACACACAGATCGTTTTCTAAAAATGTTTTTCTGGAAAACGTTTTTTTGAAATCTCGACATCGAATTTTTGGATGCTATAGAATACTTTCTCTACTTATGTAAGTACCTAATAGAAATATATTAAAATTAATTATATTTTTTTCCCGAATTTGATAGATTTAATTAAATAAGTATTCAAAGTGAAAAGCATATACACAAAAGTCTCTTATATGTCAGGGATGCAAGGCGAAGATTTTCAACCAGTTTCCACCACCACCAACGCTTTATACGAGAATTTGAAAAATTACACCAGCAATTCTTAATCAAATGTAATGAATTTGGGATATATTATGATGAATAAAGCACCCATCTTGAATTTTCTGTAACACATACACACAATATATAGTGGCGCAGTGGCTATGACCCAAGGTTGTTGGGAGGTCGGTGCCGGGTAGTTGGAGAGACAAACAAAGGTAAACACGCCCAGCGTAAACACAGAAGCACTTTGGACAGATTAGCCAGAATTTTCTAGAAGCTTCCCTTCCCACCGCCTCCAGAACGTTCGTCCAGAACACTCCAAACATCGACTATATAAGCCAGCGAGTTCGTCTGAGAGTGAGTAAGGACGTGAGTGCGTTTCTGATACGACATAAGTGCCCTTCTACAAACGCGTTTGTGACCACTGCTGTGACGGCAGTGAGGGCTGGTACTGCAAGAGATTAGAGATGTCTTGCGTTCGACACTCCTGCGGGTGAACCATCGGGAAGACGTCGTGCGTATTTCATTACGCTGGTATGTCGCGAAGAAAGTGAAGTGGTAGTGAAAGCTAAGTGAGGTGACAGTGAAAATCTGAACTAGATCACTTTAGGGAAAAGACAAATGAGAACTTAGTGAGGTGACAGTGAAAACTGGGTAAAGTATACATATTACTAATTTAATTTGTAATTCTTTAAGTTTACGAAAATAAAATTATATAGCATTATTCATAAGGTGTGTTTTGCGTAAAGAATTGTAAAAGGATATTAAGAGAATCCCAATGTAATTTTATAATTACATAGTATGAACTTAAATCCTTTTAGTATATTGTGACTGTCCAGTTTTCAACTTTCACTCAGTTCTCACTGCCACTGTTTCGTTTTTATGTAGTTCACCTTCACTGGGAGTTCACTTTACTGCGGTGAACTAGTTCAATTCTGTCACTTCACTTCCTTCGTGACGCAGTCTCTTTACGCCGGACGTTCACTTTACTTAGAAGTCGAACACAAAACCTCCACAACCGTTGCTCCGTAGTAACACTCCTTACACGTCACGACGGCCTTCACCATCTCGCTCGGAGAATCGCTCTTGATGTAGCACCAGAAACGCAGTCGCTAACTCGCCCGCACACTGACTGACTCAATTCCACTCTGTCGCACTCGACTTGTAACTCGATACGCACTGACTACAATTAACTCGAAACTGAACTAGACTGCGCGAGAACGCTCGCTTATATAGGCAGTGGAATCTTCCACAGAAGGTTCTCGAACATTCTAGAACCATTTCGACACACTTTCTGGAGGAAGGGGGAGATTAAACCTTCCAGAAAGTCTTAGTTACCTCCCGATAGCGCGCCCGTGTTTACGCTGGCAAGCGGCGTTATCGTTGTTTACTCGGACTGCTCGGCGCATGCGATCCCGATAACCTTGGGTCTCGAAAAAATGATAAAAAAGTGAGGCCTTGACAGCAACTTTTGAAAACGCAAGAGGTCAGGATGAAAGATAAGACTGTTACAGGAAAATCTGTAAGGCCAAGTCTCTTCCGATATTTAAGAGCCATATCATGGTCACTATTGTTCTCGAGGAAAGGCACGTCATCATTATCACGATAAATGAAACTTCTTCAAGGAACTCGCGAAACAAAGCTTTCTGACATTCACCGTGCGTGAAGTGAAAATTTAACTAACCGTAGCTTTTCGTTGGAGAAAGTGCTTGAATATTTCTTCCGCTGACATGTTAACCGTCCATAACTTAAGACAAGTTTACATTTACGCATATAAGGCGCTAATTAGAAAACAGCCGCGAGATGATATGATAGAAAGCGCCAGTAATCTTCTTTTTATTATTTTTACTGTCGTTCTGTTCAGCAAACTTCCAACCGAAACATTAATTCATATAAGAAAATGCCCGTTTTGGGTGCGTGTTAGACAACAGCAGAAGTGATGATCGGAGTTTTGAGCGCGTGCTCGATAATCTCATAATTGCGTATCTGCAAAGAGATATCAGATGATGAGCTACAAATTACTTGCCCTAATTTCCTCTGAAGGAAATTCTAGTTGCTCCGTTTTGATATGGTCGTCTTTTGATAAATGCTAGGTACCCAACCATTCAAGTAAACAGATATTGAAAATGTCTGTCTTTTGAAATGCACTTATGAAGAAGAGTTACAAAACCCTCCCTGTAATCCAGTTTTCCAACCTTTATCGCTTCGGGGAACACTAGAAACTTTAAAACCTCGAGGAACACCAGCAGTGATGCATAACTTTCATCTACATAGGCAAAGTAGAAGCTTGTTGTTGTGCAGTAAATGATCGATGTCACTTTTAAGAAATTATCTATTTATATAATAATAGTACCCAAAAAAGCCATTCACTTCAAGTTAAAATATAATAAATGCACTTCATTACAGATGAGCGCTCTGTTTTAACGAAGTCATTCCTAACTTGTCCAAATAATAATAATAATAATAATAATAATAATAATAATAATAATAATAATAATAATAAATAAATAATTCAGGTAGACTTTAATTTGGTTTCAATGCCAGTTTAGTGTAAAATTTACAGGCAAACTTTAAGTTCTTCGATGGGTAAAAGCCTATTTCGTTGCTTGGTTTTAATGTTTGACAAACAAGAACACACCTGCTCATACAAACAGATGAGGAGAATTGGAGTAATACCTTCAAAACTTTCTGTGAGATTACTAGCAACTCTTTTCTCACCATCAACAAAAACGCATCTAAACATTGTTCACTAAATTTAACTTTTTATGTCCCACCACATTTCATTAGCTCTCTTCCTCTTTCAAGTTGAGTACTACATTTTTTATGCTGCTAGGGCAATGTATGAAAGAGTTCATGATCCAGCCATGCATATCCGACATAAAGAAGGGAAGTAATTGTCAAGGTTTGCCGACAGGAATTCCACATGATCGGAAATTAGTGGTATGACTTCTTCATGCTTGAATGTTTGGGTCGATAACTGAGGTAAATGGGGGAACATGTCAGCAACATCTTTCGGAAGGTTTATTTCCAAACGCCAAATTACTTTTGAAAACCAAGAGCTGTTCGTGAATGACAGAATGTTTTCTTTGTTTAGCATATTTAAATGGTCGTAAATGTCTGCAAGATACACAAGTTTCATGATCCAGGATTCGCCTTCAAGAAGCTAACAGAAAGATATTATTATGCTCCATTAGGAAAATCGGAAGCTCCTCTCGAAATTCAAATACTCTGCCTAGCATATTACTCCTTAAAAGCCACGTAACTTTGGTGTGTAGAACGAGGATAATGTGCCCTTGTCCCATGCTTTGTCATATTTTGCCAAATATACAAGATTGAAGCAGACATTTCTGAACAAAGCACACTATGCTAACTGCCGTGTCAAGAACATCTTTAAATTCATCTTCAAGCGTTTCCGCTTTCAAGAACTTCACGATGCAAAACAGTGAGTTATGATAACATTTGGACACTTTCCTCTCACAAGTGAAGCAAATCCTTTAATTGATCCAATCTTTGAGGGGGCGCCACACATCAAGTATCAGCTAACTTCGTGGAGTGTTTGCGGCGGAAAGAAATGAATGATTGGCTTACGACCGCTCATCGAGAATGTGATAGTATTCGCGCAATCCGTAACAGGAAATAGCGGAATTCTAGGGTTCTTCAGAACCCCGGTTGGATAACACTGCTGTAATGATTTTCCTGCTTAAACGGGGTCATGTAAATTCCTACAAAGTAATGGTTGGCCGAAATTTAAATATGCGAGTTCCTACAAGAATTTTGAATTCCAAAAATAAGAACGTAACTTAAAAACGACAACACAATTTTCCCTTCCGCTTTTAGACATAGGACTGAGAAACCACGTTGGTGATTGGCGAGTTAAATTGTGCTATTCGGCATCGTATAAAAATAAAAAGGTACAACAAATGTTTGGCCTGTTTTTCAGTGAAATACAAAAAGCAGAGACATATCAAGCCTTTGATATTTTATTTTCGCATAACAGCTTCATTGTGTAAACAAATAACGTAATGTGTTCCTTTGTGTATACAAGCATCGCTTATTGTAAACGCTGTCTTTCTTGAACGCCTTCTTTTTTCGAGATGAAATTTATTTCGTTGCATTGCGAAATCTTATTTAAGTACCTATTGGTCTGCATAGCTTTTAAGATAACCCGTTTGAAAGAGGTATAGATGTCATCCTTTAAATACGAGATCGATCTCTATGGATACGTTGAGAATGCTTATGGCCACATTCTCCCAACTTTTTTAGATTTGTATAAAAATCCTGTGAAAAGCAAAGAAATTTGGCAACAATCTGCCTTCCCTTGCAAGTGGCTAAGAAAGTAACACTTGACTGGCATGATCATGTAGCCGCGAAGTAGAATGCGCGCTTTGTTTCCGATGGAGTGGCGAATATTTTACTGCATTACGAAAACAATGTATACTTTGCCAGCAGTGTTTAAGTACTAGATTGTTCTTTCGTGTATTTTTAGCGAATATTTCAAGTTTTATAAAAGGAGCTAAAACTCAAACGCACTTGTTTAACTTTAAATTAAGCAATAAAGAAAATAAATGTTTTAACTTCGTTTAATTATTATACACTTAAATTAAAAACCAAATAAGTAAAGTAGTATAAACTATCAGATACAAAAAATCTGATGTGTTACACTCACATGACTTTCTCTACTCTTGTACAAACTATTTTTACAAACGCTTATTCTCCATCTACTTCATGTTAATCGAGATAAACATTTGCAGACTCTATCTTATTGCTAATTGTCTTGTAGATGTAAGGGGAATATATATTTACAAGGGCAATATAGAAATACAGTAGCCTTTAAGCACATACATATCTCTTAATAGCTGGTTGCTAGGTGCAGCACCATTCCCTTTGCCACAGATTATAACTCTTTGCATATCCAAGACAAAAAAATGAATAACGAATTCCCATTTTAGAAAATAAGTATTGAAAAATTTAAGGGAATAATAAGCAATATCTCGAAAATAGTTCACTCAACAAAAAAAAATGTATATAACATAAATTGTGTATTTTAACGCGATCTACATTTTTTGTGTAGTAAAATTTTGTCTATCTCTTATGGTTTACCAGTTATGCAAAAGTCGTTCACAATAAAGAATACTTTTGGAGACATTCCCAGAAAATTCAAGATATACATTTTATTTGTCATGAAAATATCTTAAACATATGATATTTTAATCAAAATCGTTAGAGCCATTTTTGAGAAAATTAACATTTTCGAAAAATGTTCCATGTAAAGGGTATTCTGGGGTGGGGGGATTTTCTTGAAAACCTTCGTGTCACATCTCTGGAAGATACTCAATCTAAATACCACGTTTGGTGTTTAACCGACTGTTCGTTTCTGAGTTATGCTGTTCATAGACACACAGACACACACGGACATGTTTCCAAAAATGCTTTTTATGGATTCAGGGTTTCTCAAAACATGTATTTCCGGTGAAATCTCGGTATCGAATTTTTGGGTGGAATACAATACTTCGCCTACTTACTATACGTAGTAGAGAAAAGTAAAAATGTTAACGTGGTTATCGAAGTATCGAGGGAAAACATATAAATTGGATTTATATTTATTCAATTAAGGAAATACATTAAAACAAAATAAATGTTTTATGTAATCATTTAATAAACGAAATTAAACGACAATGGTAAATGCTATCGGTCTTTATGCCGAAAACACGAATGTGTGTTACCATGCGGAGAATACCACAGCAGTCTGAAACGCGTGCGTATGTATCTGTGTGTGTGAGAGTACACACACACACACACACCCCCACACCCACACACTTCTGTAGAGCCCAGTTGTTTGTGCATCTATAACAATCAAAATAGGCAGGCAAAAGAGACAATGAATACGTATGAAAAGTGATTATAAATTTTAAAAGTTACATTGTTGCACATTACCGCAATGTGAATGTTCTTGCATTAGGCTCTGCCGATACAGCTAATGATGTACACAAATCTAATGAAAGCTGTGACTGTCTTCTAGACGTTGCAACGCTTTTGAAAGTAGCCGTATCCTCTTGTCAACACACATTGAAGCCAGAACAGATTTGTGTTTTGTTGTTAACATATGTTGATTGAGTTGATAAAATACCTTTTTTCGAAATGAACTGTCTTTTCACAAACAGTACAAATAAAACTCTTGCATCAGTTCAAAACATATGGGCAAAAAATTCCTTAACATAACTCTAAAGTTTACTTTTCAGTGGTTGACTGAATTTAGGCATCGTGTCTAAAACAATGTTATGTCTGCTTTCACCTGAGAAATAAGAATGAAGAGAAATAAGAATATGTTACCGAATTTTACATAAGGACAACTTTTAAAACATACGATATTGCATTATTCAACTGACAAATAAAAGTAACTTTGTGCATCCTTTACTCCCATTCTTGGGAAAAAAATCACATTTCTATTTGATGGTTAGTCTGGAAAAGGTTGCTTGTGTGTGAAGGGGTGACTATTGTCAGGAGAGCGGTATCATTGCAGTTATGAATTCATGTACCAAACCGGGGATGAGACTGGTCAGTTTTCCCTTTTTCTCGTCAATGCGTGCGTACAGGCAGGCTGCTAGTGTCGTTAACCTTATGTCGCGTCATAGTCTTCTTTATTCGCTATCAATTTTGTGTAATCTAAAACTCAAAAGAGTTGTGCTACAATTTTGTAAGACCTGACTCAAAAGCAATTTCCTTAATTTTCTTTTCAGATTCTTCAAACATGAACATTACATGGTGCACTATATGTATAGGTATACAGTGACTTTGTCCAGTTTTTAACTGCCAGTTCAGTAGTTTTCATTGTCACTGTTTTAATCTAGTTCAACTTTCACTGAGACTATACTTAGTTCACACGGTCACTTCACTAAGGTGAACTGGTTCAATTCTCTGTCACTTCACTTCCTTCATGAGCCTCTTCTTCCGTCACTGGGGAGTCTAACACAAGACCTCCACAATCTCTCGCTCCCCAGCAGCATCCACTGCACGCCACAGCAGTCGCCCCGTCGCACAAGAAACGCCAACTCGCTCGCTCACTGATTGACTCCTCCCGCGAGAACGCTCGCTTATATAGCCAATGGAAGTTTCCACAGGGTTCTCGAACGTTCGAGAAGGAGAAACATCCAGAAGATTCTGGTTATCTAGCCAAAGCGCTTCCGGTGTTTACGCTGACTAGCGCTACTTATCGTCGTGTATCTCCGACTGCCGGCGTCGACCTTCCGATAACCTTGGACCATAGTCGCTGAATCACATTATATGTATGTATTTAATGAATTTTAGGTCATAAAATACGGACCCTGTTGATAACACTGTGACTGCAGCCGAGGGAACACTCGCGATTGTACACTGTCATACTTTCAATTCCAGTATTACACTTCGAGATAAATCGTTCTGTGGCGTTTCAACGGATTCAAGCAACCATCGGATGTGAAAGGTTTCCCAATTATGTTACAATATTTTTACTGTAAAGAAGAAGGTGCTTACGCAATTAATATAATTTGAAGTAAACAAAATGAAACTCCAGAAGCAATAATGTAAAAGAAGCAGTATATAAATTTCACTTGTCTTCAAAGTTCATCGCTTTTGGTGGTGACAACTGTAATACCATGTTTTGGGGTGTGTCTAGGAAGAAAGGGAGGCATAACTGTGTACTGACATCTAAAGAACAAGGGTTGGTGTGGGGTGCCTTGCGCATGTAATCATTAACCGTATTCAACTGGAGATGATGTGCATCTTGAATCTATTTGTCTAAAGATATTTAATTTATTTTTATATATACAGTTTGTATTGAATATCTGAAGGAATTCTTTAACGTTACGGGAGTAGGGTATATAAATCTTTTGAGTTGTAGTAAAACAAAGTGCCCCTTATTGTTCTCTGCTGCAAAGGTACGAACATTAAAATTATCTTTTTATCTCAGGAAGAATGTCCAGTTACTCTGAGAATATTCCTTGAAGATTATTTTAATTAAATATATTTCTAGTACCAACATTCACTTTCCACGCATATTGAATCTGCTGAAAAGGAGGACAATTCACTTGTAGAAATAATTCATTCTTGGAGGCAGTGCTCAAGACTTAAGTAGAAAGACATACTCATAAGTTAAGAGTTGTTATGCAAACAGGAAAAAGGGAAAAAAAATCAACGGAAATCCGACACTTTCAGAGAGTCGATTTCTAAAATGTATGTGACGTGTAACCATAGAGTATTTAGAGAAGTGGCTTAAACCTTTAGAGAAGTTTAAGTGCTGCAAATGGACAGGGCTCCAAAAGGTTTGCCTTAGGATAATGTGGAAAGCTGTATAAAATATTCGGTAGGAATACTGTGTGATAGCAAAGTTTTGATCAACTTTGTAATTTGAAAGAATTTGTTAGAAATAAAATTGATTGTGAAAGTTTCAGAAAATTTCCATGTCATCTAGAATGGGTAGACTACTTCAAACGAAATGTTTGAGGTTATGCGGAATTGCTGATAATTGCACAGTCGTTTTCTTTTTATTTATTTATTTTTTCCAATCTCATAACGGTAATGCGGAGAGATTGTTTCTTCAATTCAAACACAATGTACTAACGTAAGAACAAGTTTGTCTATAGCGACAGCGGAAGCCATTTTTATTATAAAACAATCTTAAACGCTATTTATGTCGAGATATCCATAATTATGATTTATAAACCAGATTTGCTCATGAAAATAAGTTCCAATGACAAATATTGTAACGATGTAGTATTTGTATAAAAATGAATTATGATTAAATTCCATCGCTTATAGGCTTCAAGATATTATGTATTATATAAAGTTCCTTCTCAGCAATGACTGTTCGTCCTCTTTTTTCCAAGTTGAGATCTGGAAACCCTAGCTGCATTCCATACACCTAAGTTGTTTTAAAATTACTGAACTTAATTTTTATGCGAGCGTCATTACAATGTAATTTGCCTACAGACTGTTGTTAGACATATTACATTTTAGCGCACAACTAATATAAGTTACAAGGATCATGTAGGTCGTGTGTGGTGTTTCATATAATTTCTGTGTGACCTGGGTGAGTGAACAACAAGTCCAACAAAAAGTATTAAGCTCTGACACTTCTACCTACAGCACTTCAATGCTCCTTGCTTTCGTCATTAAGAAATATTGCTAGCCGCAGGTTGGGTTTCTCAGGCAATATATTCCTCAATGCGCCGCCACAGCAGTCCTCAGAAAACTATTCTTTCATTTTTGCATATGTCTTCGAATCTAATCATCGCACTCTTTTTTTACATTACATGTCCGTTTGTAACCAACGCTACAAAGTGCCATTTAAAGAACCTGAGACAAGCGGAGAAGTGGGAGAGCTGCGTTGCCACGTTGTATTATAGCAAGTGTGGCGAAAATGCCTCTCTCTCTCTCTCTCTCTCTCTCTCTCTCTCTCTCTCTCTTCATCAAATATGCAACATGCATTACACCTCTTAGCGGCACATGGAAAACAAATGAATAGACGGCTAGAAAAGGAGTTGCGCCTGCGAGTCACACTGCCTCACGAGTGGCGTTTTCGCTACCACTGTATTAGAGCATGTGTCAGCTGTTTAGCCGCGCGCCGAATAGCAAACAGCTCGCTAGAACGTAACGTTAGCGAGCAGTAATAAACCATGGCAATGTGTTACCCCTCAAAGTTCAGCATGTAGGCGAAGGGAAAGGAGGTAGGCTAGAGCAACAGCGGAGGGGAGGTTCCCATGGAAACTACGCCTCCAAGAAGTGCCAGAAGTCTCATGTTATTTAAGTTCTACCGCAATGTAACCCAGCGAGATGGCTCCGTGGTAATACGTAAGGCTCGCATTCGGTAGATACCGAGTTCGATTCCCATTGGGCCGGTCACTAGGCCTTGGTTTTTTCGCATTTTTTCCAGTTTGAGAGGCGAATGTTGGGATGGGTTTTGTAATGGAGCGAATTTCATTTCGTTGTCATGTTTCAGAGGCGGAGGATCAGCGGGTGAACGGTGTGGCGAGGCTGTAGCGCTGGAATATGATTTGAGTAACTGTCTAAATACGCAATTATTATTTTATCAAAGCATAGTGGCTATATAAATCACCAGCTTCCCAAGTAGCTTTTGTGGTTTCTTCTGTACTTAGGATTGACAGTACAGGATCTAATTTCTCCGTCATCTTCTGTGATGTTTGAAATATAATGTCTAGTAACTTGCGGGTTTTAAACCGACACAAAATTATAATGTTTAAAAGATGTCAACTGTCTATACTTATGTGCATGCCCCAATTGTAAGGAATAGTTGGGTGATAGAGAACTGATAAAACGCTAAGAGAAAAGCCTGGATTTTAAAATAAATGAGCGGGATCAAGGTAGTGGATTTAAAACAGAAATTTCTTCAGATCAATGCAACTAAGTCCATTTACGAAAGTCCTGGCCTGATTAAAGTTAGTGAACTGACAGTATCCCTCGCTGGAGGATGAAGGTTTCCTTGCTATCTTCGTGAAATGCATTATTGTAAGCAGAAGAAATGTCAGCCCCACCCAAAACTTGGCATGCTCCCACTACCAGGTCCGTTCAGCAATTATTCCTCCGGTTCACAGAACGGCAATTTGTACCTAGATGCTTTTAACATGATATGAATTACCGTAGTCTTCGATCTAAACTCCGTTATAACCGGGCCACTCATTAACGGCAGTGGGTTAATATCCGTACCACAGACCTGTGTACATTGTGCTAAAAGTCTTATCTCCTTGCACAGTTTACCTTTATTAAGCCGACCAATGCCATACTGTCGTGTAATTCATTCAGACTTATCTTGGGACAGCACCAATTTTGGCAGGCTATGCCATACCTATAGTATATTATGGAATTAATTTCTAATATTATGCTATATTTTGTGAGTAACTGTTTGTAAATTATTACTAGTGCGAAAACTGCATAACGTATTCGAAAAGTCTCGCACACCGTTTTCAGATAAGAATAAAATTATAAAATGGTACTAATACATTCTATTAACCGATTTTATAATGAATTAGTTCGAATGTGCCTTCTATTATTACACTTAAAACTCACTCTATCAGGGAAGCTTATGTAATTGGTTTATGTAATTCAATGGTAATATAATCCTCAGGAGATAAGATGTTGTGTATTATGTGATGAAAGGTTAAAATTGGTTTTATAAAACTTGTTTTCTTATATTCGTTAGAATGTTGATAATACGAATTATTCATGTTTCTCATTATATCACAATGTAACCACGTTACTGTTTCCACGGTAATATCATAATAATTATTTATCGAACGTATGATATTACAATGGGACTGGAATATTGTAAGAGGAGGCCGCTAAGCTGAGTCTGATAACCAGTCAAGTATTGCAATATGATATTGCGATATGCATTGCAATGGTTCCGCTGTTTCTCCCAAAACACAACACTGGAGCAAGGCAGCGAAACCATGCAGACGCTTAAGAAAGGTTTGACTGAGTTAGGGAACCCCGGCCAAGCGAAAAGGGAAGCCCTAACGAGTGCCGTGGGGGAAAACAAAATGGAAACCAGAACTCTCAAAAATATACTACTATTGATAAGTTTTTTTGGGGGTACTTTAATGATAATAATAAACAAACATTAATAACCAGAACCGTAAAGCAACCTTAAAAGAATAACTGTAAAACAAAGATGGCTTAAATAGTAAACCAACCAAAACAAATTCAGCAGGGCAGTAAGGCAAGTTTTAAATACAGCAAAAATTAAGTAAAACCAAAAATTCAACAAACAAAAACAATTTAGAAAGTTTATAAAACAAGACCACTATAAACATCAGACCAATATATTTAATTATGTTTATCAAGTCAAAGACTTGCTAAGAATGTTGATCAAGACCGAAACAGACTTTTATGAAATTCTAGTAACAGTGAGCTTCAAAGTCCAGCTGAGCTAGATGTACTTTACAACCCAACCGTTTTCAGTTACAAAAGTTCAGCATGAATGGGTTCAGCATGATTGGGTTTTAACTGCAATTACTGCTCCCATAATTAACACAACAGAATTTCTGTAATTTTAAACTAACTATGCGCTGAAAATCACGTACTGAAAATATAACTCAGCTAGAAAAGAACCAAAACACACTAAACATATGAGCAATTCCAAGAGCCAGTCACTTTACGAATTCGTATTTTAAAACACACATTACGTTTTCCGCCCCAAAATTCACTCACCATTACCAAGATATAAAACTGATAACAAAGCCTACTTTTACATAAGGCCGATCCACAAATAATCCCAAAAGACGTTCCTTAAAACCATTAGAAAAAAACTTCTACAATCCGGATGAGTAGTTGCCGGGCAGAGAGCTATTCCTGCAATGCGACAGAAATCCACCACTCACCGCGTACGGCCAAAGCACATGCCACGTAAGCAAACCAGAGAGGAGAAAAAAAAGAGAGCACCAAAGAGTGCGTTAAGCAAGGGGACAAGCAACGTAAAGTGACTGGCTGGATGTATAACACATATACAAAACATAAAAGGAACACATAACAGCACAGCATATCGTAAAACGTTTTAAATTTTATGATAAAAATAATTTAATATGACAGATGCATGTAAAAGGCTATGTTGGAGAAATATTTATTATTGGTTTTATTTATGTCGCTTTGACAGCTTGGTCTTGTCGTGACTTCTTGGATTACATTGATTGCGTGGATTGCATGTTAAAATGAAGTATTCATAAATTAAATAATAATGTAAACAGCAAGGAAACAACAGGTGTGCACATCAAGGTATTACGTTGCATTAAAACAAAATATTTACAATTAAACGCAATATAAATAATGATAATCATGAGCTGAATTAAGTGAGTTTTTTACAGTATTACATGTGAAGAATAATATAGGTTGTAGAGTTCAGTGGATGTTAAGAAGTTCGGTTATTTCTGAAGGGATTATAACTATATTGTGTTCTTCCATTGGCGTATTCTGTACATTCAGCGGAAATATGGCTGATACTTAATGGAATGTTGTAAGAGTCACAATTAGCAGGCGGTTGCTTAAAAACAACGTGGGAATGGGTTAATTTTGTGTGGCTTATCGTGTCTTGGTGTTTTCGTGGTAGCGAGTTTAACGAAAAGGGAGAAGTGAAGCACTTTAGCACCATCAGGAGCTTTCTTGATGTCAATTTCGCTTCCATGCTTCTGCTATCGTTTTAGAAAAATGTCTCATTGCATCACTGTTGGTACCAGAAAAATGCTATATGTAGGCAGTTTGTACAAGTGCCCTTGGTGGCTCCTCATTATCTGGAATGCCCTAGTGAAGGTATCCACACAAAGATATCTTTACCCTGGTTACTTATTTTATTGAAGAGAAATTGGACGTCTTGAAGGAGCTGCAGATCCGTCGAGCTGTTTTGCAGGATTTGAAGAACACTGAGGGAACTGGAGTGTATCACAATTCGACCAAATTGTTAACAAGCAACATGGTTGAAGGCTTGCTTGATTGCATAGGGTTCACAACTATACATAAGTGCAAAAGATAGCTAATCTGTATGAGCGTGTGAGTGTGAATTGCCATCAATCTTGGAACCATTTGTATAGTGTTATTGCTGTTAGTAGTTTTCTAAACAGTATAAATATTCAAAAATGACGATAATGATTATGGTATTGAATTTTAAGCCAACGTTGCTGTTAATTTATTAATATCTTCAAAATCGCGTCATAGATATAAAAGTGAATATGAAAAATGTGAACAGTAGTACAAGGAAACAAATTTAGGCAATGTGTCTGGAAAAGTTCCTCTGGCATATTTTGCATGAAAAGAGTAAAAGAGAAATCGAGTTCGTTGTGGACACACCATTCTGTGTTGCGGATACGATCTCATTGAAGAAAAATGAGGACAGCAGTAGTACCTACTCGTACATTCAATTGCTTTTTAAAATGGAAAAGCGATGGATACAAAGATAAAAAAAATCCAGCGTTTTATCCATAGAAGACATAATATGTTAGTTATTCTTAGATGCAGACAACCATAGCTATTTAATACTAAAAATTTATTTCATTGTTGCGATTTTTTGCGTCGGTCGACGTGAGGAGTTAACGAACTTGAGAGCAAGGGACATTGATGATAGGGAATAGCTAATGCGAATTAGAATTCCCAACATAAAGTATAAAATTGATAGAGACTTACCTGTGACAAAGAAATATAAAGGGTTTGCATAATATTATACCGGGCGACAAATGACAGCGCTTTTATTACTTACAAATATAACACGTATTCTTCTCTTCGCAACCTGCGAGCGTCAACACTGTTAGTGCATTCCTTCACATCTTGAATTGGCCGATCAGAAAAGTTATACAGGATGCTGCAGATATTGTCTGCTTTTTTGCTAGGCTACAAGTCGACATCTGTTTCGGAAGATTATAGTGGAACATGAATTAGACGTCAAAAGCAACAAATGAAATTCTTTAAAGTAATGAACAGTGCCAATCACAACATATGGAAATGAAAATTGGGCAATGAATAGGACAGAGAGGAAAAGAATAGAAAGAGCAGAGATGAGATTTCTAAGAGCAGTAGCTAGACAAACAAAGAATTGAAGAACTGCGCAGTTAAATACATACAACTTAAAGGGAAAAAAATCAATGAAAATAAAATAAGCTGGTGCCAGTATACATTAAGCATGAAAGGATCTAAGATTTTATTAAATGATATACCTGAGGATAAACCCGCCAGATAGGAAGACCAAGAATAAGATGGAATTATATGTTAAATTGAAAACGGAAAAAGTCGACAAGGTCTTCCTTGTGGAGGAAGAAGAAGAAGACAATAGCCATAAAAATCATGGGAGATAATTCGATTATGTCTATTATGAACGACATTATTAATTGTTTAGTCTCAACATAAGGAGCAATTACTGTGGCAAGTTGGAAAATGTTAACATTAAGGCTGGTTCACAACCGCCCGAGAACGGAAACGAGAACGGGAAGCAATGCACCATGCAAGATATTGGTTCACAATAGCCCGGTAACGAGAACGAGAATGCATATCGATCACAAAGTGAAAGTCGATTTTGCGCATTGGGATTTCATTTGTTTTTAACTGACCAATGACATTTTTTCATCTACTTCCAATTTAGCCAAACCAACGTCAAAATTCGATAGAGTCAACATTATCTAATGTATATCCATTACATTTCCGATCCCTCTGCTTATGCCAAGCTTTCATTCCTTTAATTAATGCCATACATTAAAATTGTTCATTGTTCTTTTTTCATTTCCACCGGTTTTAGCTGTTCTTTGTAACTTTTGCCATTGTTTTTGAGGTAATAGCCAGTTTTGAGTTGCATATAAGCAAACTACAAATGATCCCTTCACCAGAGGAAGGTTAGATTTGCGGGTGTCGGGATGAGGTTAGGAAGCACATTTACTACTAATTCCTTCCACTTTCATGTTTCCAGCTTGCGACTATAGAGAGCACTAGTGGCTGTTTCATGTCACGGCCGCCTAAAACAACCTCTAGAGTGAAGAGTCTAATATGCACAATAGGTATCTAATATGCCGTCGCTTCCCGTCGATTGTGAACGCTCCCATTTGAATACATGTATTTCAACTTTCTCGTTCTCGTTCTGGTTACCGTTCTCGTTGGTTGTGAGCCAGCCCTTAATGTGTACAAGAAATATGTACATTTCCTTTGATATGTTTTGAAGTTGAACTACGCACTTTAGTGTCCAATTATATTATTTTTACTTTACCGCACGGTAAAGTAGGCAATTAGGAAAATCTTTTCATTGTTATTATGTCACATTACGCAATCAAAGCAGATTAACTATTTTCAATGCAAATAAATACTATTTTTAATTTTGGTTAAAACAACATTCTTTTGCTCATTTTGAAGTTTCCCACGTTTTTGCTTTATCTAGATATCACGCAAGGTAACGGAAGTATTGCATTCGACTAAATGATTGCGAATATTTCCTACGAAATACACCCTTTTAGACTTTTGAAACAAATTATTTTAAGAAAACGTGTATCGTATGGGCGAGTGAGTGAGTGAGTGTGAGGGAGGGGAAGAAAGAATACCATAGCTAAAAGGCAAAAAATACTTTAAATACCAGTTTTTATATTCTAACCAAGTTATTTCGAGAATACAAGTGAAATATTTTTGTGGAAACTTTCTTTATCTAAACACGTCTCATGGAAAAGTTTAATTTACTTCTGATTTAATGAAAAAATCCCATTAATTATTGCGGTTAATATCATTTTGTTTCGGATAACACCCTTAATTAATTTTTGCTTAAATACTTGTAAAGTTCTTTCATTCTTGTGAACTTTGATTTAATCGTAGGGAAGCCTAAAACACACAAATTTAGTGGAAGAAGAATGTTGATATTGTTAAAATACACTATTTATTTGGGGGGAGGCGCACCAGGCATTTCAGAACCATTCGTTGTTCTACACAAATATTTGTAGATTTGTAACGCTAGCTGGTCATAATCGCATGACCTGACAAGGTATATGCATCGACGTAGTTGGCTGTTTCTAACTTCCTGCGTACAACAAGGTTAGATGTTACTATGTGACATTAACTAATTGATATGCATAGAGACATATATTTATTATGATTAAAGTGAATAGGAAAATAATATTGTGCATGGAGACTCTGTTGAACCTAGGACATGGTTAAGCTGGAGAAAATCTGTGACTTACACATTCTTTAATTCTTGCGAAAGAGTGAGCTTTCTGATCAAATTTATTAATCCAGCCACAAAGAGCTTAGGGGTTTCCTACTTATACGCTGCTGCAATGTTTCTAGTAACCTATATCACTGCAGACAAATGCCCCTAACGGATTATATTTCTAGTCGGTGCCACGCCTTCAAAGGAAACAGTTATGTAAGACGCAGACATATGAATGAAGATGAAGGAAAATTAAGAATGAAACCTTAGGTGGTAGGGGAGAAAGAAATCCATACTGGGCATTCGCCAATGATAAAACTGAACTGAAAAAATAATGAACAGAAAAATTTCATCGCAGCTCCTTAAACATTTTATAAACTTAGGTAAGCTTAACTTCATTCATATTTCTTGAGTCGACATATTAACACAACTTCACTCGCGTCAAGTTCTTAACTGCTGGAGATAAGTGGGACGCTACTGAAATAATTGTACAATTTGATTTTAAGAATTTGACGCGAGTGAAGTTGTGTTAATATGTCGACTGAAGAAATATGAATATATTTTAACTGCACTTTATCAATCCTTTTGATGTGTTTGTGTTTTAAGCTTAACGTATTATACTCAGTAGATTGGTTATTTTGGGGACACAACTTCGATCCCAAATTCTTTCTTTCCTTGTTTCTGTAAAAAACGATATATCTAAAGGGTCTTTCAACAAGAGTGTCCTATCTTTAACATGTGATAGCTGCTGTTGTTATTGTGTTATAGCAGTCATCTTTTTTCATGTGGTTACAGTTGTTATTAACAAATTGCCATGGAACGTTACAGCAGTCAGCAACGCGTAGAAATTGTGAAAATGTATTATCAAAATGGATCATCTGTTCGCCAAACCTTCCGTGTATTGCGTGAAGTTTACGGTGTGCATAATCGTCCCTGCGAGAGAACGATTCGGCGTTTGAGCGATAAATTTGAAAGAAGTGGTTCTGTCAGCGATCAAAGAACGCCTGTACGTAATCGACGTAAGCGCTCCAACGAAAACATAGGCGCCGTTCGTGAGAGGTACGCGAGAACGGAAACAAATCAATTGCTCGTCGAGCGCAAGAATTGGGGCTTTCGCCGACCACAACTTGGCGAATTCTGCATCTGGACTTGAAGTTTCACGCCTATAAAATGGTGTTAGCTCAAGAACTAAAGCCCAATGACCATAGATTGCGCCGTGTATTCGCTGACTGGGCTATGGAGCAATTGGAAACTGACCCGGATTTTTGTCGAAAAGTCATCTTCAGCGACGAAGCCCACTTTTGGATGGATGGTTGTGTTAACAAACAAAATTTCCGCTATTGGAGCAATCACAATCCAATGCAGATTCAAGAACGGCCACTTCATCCCCAAAAGGTTACTGTGTGGTGTGGATTTTGGTATGGTGCAATCATTGGTTCATATTTTTTCCAAGATGAAGATGGAGAAGCTCTATCTGTCAATAGAAAAAGATACCAGGTTCTTATAAGGGACTATTTTTGGCCTCAATTGGATGGTATGGATCTCAGAAACATCTGGTTCCAGCAAGATAGTGCCACATGTCATACTGCTCTCGAAACAATCGATCTTTTGAAGGAGAAGTTCAGATGTTTCATCACTTTCCGTGGTGGTGGTGATATTATTTGGCCCCTGAGGTCATGTGATTTAACGCCGTTGGATTACTTCTTGTGTGGTGATGTTAAATCTCGAGTTTATGTCAACAAGTCTGAAACAGTAAATGATCTTATGAATAACATCACGCGTGTTATTCGTGAAGTTCGACCTAATTCTTGTGTCATTGAAAATTGGGTCAACCGTATACGCGCAACCCAACGAAGTCGCGGCGGTCACTTAACTGATGTTCCCTTCCACACGTAATGACATTAATTATGTTCCAAAATAAAAAAAGAAGTAAGCCTTTACCATTTATAGAACGTGTTTTATTTAAGTTTTCAAAGATAGGACATTCTTGTTGAAAGACCCTATAAATGGATATGTATAATATATTTTGATTGGTTAGTAGAAAGTGTTCATCCAACGGTAAATCAGTTTCTGCAATAACTACAAACTTCGTTTTACTGAACATCTCAGACTTCCTCAACCTTCACGACTGTATAATGCATAGGGGCGTAATTCATAGACTTTTATATCCGAAACTTAGCATTTTAAATTTTACATTTATAATTTTCTAGCGTTTATATATTGAGTTAAGCATTTTATACCACTCGGAAGAAAAACATAATGTGAACTAATCCTGTTTAACAGGTAATATCTTTTGAAATAGAATTAATGTGCAATAGAAATCACATTGCAAAGGATCGATTTGAGATAAAATGCATAAATGAATGTTATGATTTATTTTGAACTAATATTATAGGTTAACGCAACCCAGAGAAAAATAGAACACATTGATATAGCTAAAGTGCTAAAGCATGACATAGAAAACGGAAATCCACACTGATGCAGGGATTAATATAAAGAAAATGCATAACATTAACTTAAATCATGCAAGTTTATGAATCAATAATACTCTTGAATTAAATTATAGAACATTCAACTTTTTTTAAGCAGTGTTTAGCGGCCGTTTTTACTTCATACCTCACTCTAGGTGGTGGACACTGGTAATACACGCAATGAAATGTAATTGGGAATCAGTATTTAGGAAGTAAACGTTTCAGGTATAACTTTTGGGCATCTCCCCGGCATTTGTCAGTTATGAGGACTGAGAAAAGCCTTTAAGGGGAAAGAAAAAAAATTGTGTTACACTCACATAACTTTCTCTACTCTTGTACAAACTATTTTTACAAACGATTATTCTCCATATGCTTCATGTTAATGAGATATCGAGATGTTAATCTTATTGCTAATTTTCTTGTAGATGCAAGGGGAATATGCTAGGTTTTAAGCGATAGTCAAATATTTTAACGCTGGTTGCTATGTGGCGCATTCCATTCTCTTTGCATGTCCAGGATATAGAAAAATGAATAATGAATTTGAGAAAAAGTATAAGTATTGGAAAATTTAAGAGAATAACAAGCAATATCTCGAAAACGGTTCACTCAATAAAAGAAATGTATATGGCATAAATTGTGTATTTTAACGCGATCTACATTTTTGTGTAGTAAAATTTTGTCTATCTCTTATGGTTTACCAGTTATGCAAAAGTCGTTCATACTGAAGAATAATTTTGGAGACATTCGAGATATACATTTCATTTATCATGACAATATCTTAAACATATGATATTTTAATCAAAATCGTTAGAGCCATTTTTGAAAAAATTAAACTTTTCGAAAAATGTTCCATGTAAAGGGTAGTCTGGGGTGGTGGGATTTTCTTGAAAACCTTCGTGTCGCATCTCTGGAAGATGCTCAACCTAAATACCAAGTTTAGTGTTTATCCGACTGTTCGTTTCTGAGTTATGTTGTTCACAGACAGACACACACACAGACACACACACACGGACATGTTTCCAAAAATGCTTTTTTTGGATTCAGGGTGTCTCAAAACATGTATTTCCGGTGAAATCTCGATATCGAATTTTTGGGTGGAATACAATACTTCCCCTACTTACTGTACGTAGTAGAGAAAGTAAAAAGTCAGAACGTCCTGGTGGGATTTGAATCTCGGACCTCCGCTCATGAGTCCATGCCTTAACAAACCCTACTACCCGTGTCGGTGTTTAGTCATTGGTGTTCTAACATTTACAATTAAATTCTGCTTACCGAAACATCCTTCTGCATCTATGCTGCTGGTAGGACCCTAAATATATTGCAGAACTGCTTGGGGAAATTCTTCGAATATTTGAGCTTAACAACCAATTAAATTTGCAGGCTGCATTGTTTGTATTACTTGGAATGAAAATATTTATATATCTCATCAAAATTATATATCTTAACAGCCCAAAAACGATATCATCATTTCACTTAAATCTTTCAAATCTACTCTGACACTACTCGGTCAGCAGCGTCAGGATTAAAACGCTTGGCAAGTTCTTGTCTCATTTTCTTCCAATTGAGTGCTCAAGTTTCTGTTCCCTTAAGCATACATCCATAAAAATGTTCTTCCATTTTGCTTTATTACATTGCCATTTCAAAAAGAGTCCATGAATTGCAACACATCTGTGAGTAACCATCCTCTAGCACACCTTTTCAGCAAAGTGCATAAAGTTAACAAATCATACCATAAGTTATGTGAGAGGCAAAAAAAGCTCTCCAACTGGGTAATTCATTTACTGTGACTGAGACCTGAATTTAGACTGACATTATACTTCAATATAATTACATTCGTCATTAGGATAACAGCTGTGATTGTTTGCCCTACGTTCAAAAATTCATATTTTAAACGAACTTAATTTATTTTAAATATCATAATGGAATAAGTACAATTTACTAATAATGCTAATTTCACGAATAAAGGAAACTGCTTCCTTTTTCACATTATCCTTCCGAATTCCAAAAGAGTAGTCAAGCGCGTCATAAATATTCCAAGAATGTACAAACTTCCAGTTTGAAGTTTCCAGAAGAAAAGAATCAAAACATTTTTTTGAAAAACATTATTTTATATTTATACCGCATTTTAGTATAACTTTCGCATTTTGAGCCTAGTTCACATTTTATCGATTTTCAAAACACATTGAAGGGTGATTTAACGGTCGTTAAAATGAAAACGCAAGCCTTTATTAGCATTTCGCACTATATCGCATTCCCATCCCCAATAATAAACAAGTCCAAAAATATACTTCAGACAGGCGAAGCTATAATTCCGTTTAGTGCAGAAATGAGTTTATGGATGGTATGATTTTCTTTTGCTTTTATAGAAAAAATAGAAACCAGCTTCCTTAATTTTTAACATGGTTGGGAAACAAAAAGCCCTAGCGGCAACTGAACCGCCCAGTATATCTTTCTTTCATAACAAGAAATGTGTACATAAATCTACCTTTAGTATGAAACAAATAAATTTATTTATGCAACTAAATAAGATAACTACTACAGAACAAAATGAAAAATCATATGCTGCCGTAAGACCTTTTGTTGATGACGTAAGACGCTAAATATTAATGGCTGATTTTTTTTTTAATTTTCGTGTCAAAATATTAAATTTGACTTAGTTTTATGTGCATTATTCCTTACTTATAAAAGACCCTGTAAAGCGTTTTCTCCACTTGCATAACGAAAGGCCAGAAATGCTGTTAGGGTGACATGGGGCACAGTGAGAGACCTGAGGTTTCAATTACGTCGCCGTATTCGCATGTAGTCCTTTCTTAGAGCTTATATAGAAGCACAGTACGTAAAGGATTAGGAAGTAACATATACCAAATCTACCACTAATAAATAAACTAAAACGTTTAATTTAAATTTGTTTGTATGTAACAAATAAAGAATTATTTTTTCCGTAATTAGTTTAGGACCACCGGTACTGTAATCGTGTGAGTGATACCCACATAATAGGTGTACAACAACCACAGAGTTACACATTTAGAATTGTTTTGGTGTGAGGGTGGCTTGTAGCTGAGTTAAGGTCCCAGAGCCTAAATTAATTGCTTAATGACTCTAATCCCAGTACTGGTTATTGCTGTTAAACGTTCTGAAGTGCTCGTTGAGGCGGTTCCAGATTGCCACTTCTTCCACTGTTTAAACACAGTGGAGGCATGAATGAGTGCCAGGCCAGGTGCGTAGACCTCCTAAGGACCAATCTCACTTCTAGTTTCTAACCTATGCTGCTCTTTCCTGTAATAATTGTTCACTTTCTTGCAAAAGCAACAATAACAGCAAACTCTGCCTAAAGACCATTCCAACCCATACTGGTCAGTCGGTCAGGTCGTTGTCCGCTAGAGCCCTGCGGCACACCCGCTTCAGAGAGTTACCAGACCGCTAACCCAAGGTCGATACATGCAGCTAGGGAAACCTATCATGCCTGCACCAGGTGGGCTTTTATTCACATTAAATGAAAGAAAGACAAATGTTTTGCTGTACTCTGTAACCATACAGTTTCTCGATTCACAAAATATGAAAAAAAAAATAGTACATGTATTCAGAGCGTTAAATGACAAACGTACTTCTTTTGTAGCGGAAATACTAATTTCCGTCTTTACCTGAATGCAGCATAATATTTTCCCTAAAACTAGGATAATTTCTATACACAGGACCTTGGGACATTTGTAGCTTAGCATCTGTATAATCCACTCAGTGAGACTAATTCGCGTAATATACATTACTAGAACGAGAAGGTGAACTCAGTCCGAAATTATGCTCTTCCAAAGTATACACTATGGTGAATGCTCATGTTTACCTCACATTCCTAATCTTGATACGTAAGTTCTCTCTCTCTCTCTCATACACACACACACACACACACACACACACCAAGCATTTGCGATGTGTACGGATTTTTTTAACATAACAAAGAACTACAAACCGTTTTATTTCAGCGAAGTTTAACCCTGAAATGAATGTGTGAGAACTCGAAGACCCAGGTTAAGGTCGAGGTCATCCAGGTAATCCATGACAGAACGATTAATGTCCTACCACATTTACTGTAGCTACTATGAAGGCAAAGTTGAGAACCCATAGAGAATACACTGCTATATAAATGTTTGGGATCACTGACATGCAATAGATTTTGTCTTGGAAAATCGGAGGAATGGACTTAAGAAAAGGTATACCTACTGGTTGAGTACATCCAGATTTCCAAAAGGTATAAAAATATTAAATATTTATATGTTTAAAAATTAGTAGAATCAACAACTCTCCCATATTTTCTTTATTGTATTATTGTTTTGTTTTCTTTCTTTAAGTTTGATTTTAACGTCCTTTAACCGGGTGGGTCATATCAGACGGTGAATAAATGAAATTTGTATGAACAGGGATTTCACTGAATTTACAGTAACCCGACATTCTCTTTTAACACAAGGGAAACTCCGGAAGAAACATCTAGATAACTCACCCTTACGGAGATCCGAACTTGGGACCTCTAGAATGTGAGGCAGACACGCTACCCCATACCACGGAGATATGCAGTGCTCGCATTATTGTATTAAATGAGGAAATTCTTTTTCGATTACACTTCTTTCCGTTTTCCCTCCATTTTATTTTTTCTCTTCCTATCCCGTTCGCCTTCCTCTCCCTCTCTTTTACTCTTTATCACTGTCCTTTCTTTCTTTACCTTTTCACTCACTCTCCCCTCCATCTCCCAAACTCCTCCTCTCTGCAATATGTTTTCAAAACCGATAATAAAACTCCATCTTCTGGGGTGCCAGTAAATCAAACATTATAGAACATCTTATGTGTTGCATTGACATGTCTTTCTCTGCTCGCTCTTTTAGAAACTATTCTTACAAAAGCATAATCTTCTATCTACTTCTTGTTAATCGAGATAAACCTTCATTACACATTTGTTGTAGGTATAAGAAGGAAGGAGTTGTGTTGGTTGTATAGTTTTCAACAAAATGCCAAATAACTGAAAATGAAAGAAATCAACAAACGATAGGCTACAACGAAAGTCAGAGATTTTACAAGCAGGTCGCCATCTGATAACTTTGAAATTCCATGCTCTTT
This sequence comes from Deroplatys truncata, assembly GCA_030765065.1. NCBI lineage: Eukaryota > Metazoa > Arthropoda > Insecta > Mantodea > Mantidae > Deroplatys > Deroplatys truncata. The sequence continues at coordinate 32,653,097 of CM060976.1, forward strand.
GCATGATGAGAAGAAACGAACAGCGACTTACCACTTGATAAAAGTTAATTATTTGAAAATTCAAAGTAATGAAAAAGCATATTTCGGAAATGGTTAACCTCACCAGAAATTTTATTCGACATGAATTGCGTGCTTTAACGAGATCTACATTTTTGCGTGCTAAAATTTCTCCCACAGTTTACCAATATACAAAGGTCATTCAGAATAAAGAAGACTTCACAGCAATTCCCAGAAGGTTAAAGATATACATTTTATTTGCCATGCAAATATTTTATATATGTGGTATTTTAATAAAATCGTTAGAGCCATTTTTGCGAAAATAATTGCATTTTCCCCTCTCCCCGCACCTCATCCCGTGGGGCTCGCGAGCCCAGCTCACAACTATAGTATAGTTTAACAGCATCGCTTCCCAAGTGGTAAACTACTGACACTTTACCAATTAGCCTAGAACGCTGGTGTGGCAGAAACTTGCATCGAGCAGCGAGGGGTGCACCCCTTATGTACAAATGACCAATATTTGACCAATGTGGACAAAATTTTGGACTTACGCTTTAGGTACAAGCACAAATTCCAGCATACTTGGATACAAATTTTACAAATCACCACCATCATTATTTTCAACCCCATCGTTATAGAATGTAGCAATACAATGCTGGGTAAAACAGCTGTCTTCCATATGAACAGAGTCGTTTTTCCCCCTTTTATTGCATACTTAAATAAACACACTATCCACTGATAGCCCTGTTTATTAACTGCTTAAATAAAACGATTTATTTTGTTTTATTGCATTTGCTTACGTTTCTAAATACAATGTTTCGTTTTATTTCCTTTCCCTGAGTGCTTCCAAAAGTACGTGAACTTGCTCATACCTGATAGTTATAAAAATCTATATATTTATTTGGTTTCCATTCCACCCTCCGTTGGTGTTCTAGTGTGTGCCTATAGTACGATTATTTTGTTAGTCTCAAAGTAGCATAAATAGTACATTTTTAACAACATATGTCTATTGCTATTTGGACAAAAAAATCGCAGTAACATTTTAATCATACTAGTATATAATGGCAATGTTTTATAACAAAAACGATATGATCTACAACTAACCTTATTCTATTATTCTGTCCAGAGAAACATTCAGGAAACTATTCTACTGCTGTAAGAAACTAACTCCAGCATTTGCTTCTACAGCAGTACTGAATCACAAAACTACAAAATGATATACTATCAAAATAAACACAAAGCCCTTGAGAGCTTTAGATAAACCAAATGTCTAACTCTAATCATTTCGACTGTTTTTGCAAAACGCGATAATATACAAACTGACATTAACGTTGACGTACAAAGCAATATGAATAGAAAAAATGTAAGAACAGGTCACACACTATTTTAGTAACATTAATAATTAACCATATAAAACGGTTGGTCTGAGAGATCGTACCCTCAAAAGTGTGTATATGTAAAAGTTTAAGCTGAAACTTTATTACTTTCTTTCGTTATTTCATTTAAAGTTACAGCAGGTGTTATTTGAGATTTGGTTGCTTATTAAACACAACAAATTTGGTTATAAATTCAGGAAAGAGTTATTCTGATTGTTAAATACTAGTAAGAAAAGCTAATTACAAGCCCGCAAATCATAAACGCAATAGTGGCCCGCTTCGGAATCGGGGTAGTCATATCGGCTCCCGTAGCTGCACGTCATGCTCGTACTGGCTCCTGGATCTTGTTCTTGTGCCATAAAGTTGTAAACTTTCTAATCGATTCGATATTTATATGTTTTTTACTTGTTCCGGATCAAATTCTCTTCTACTTGTGTGTTGTGATTCTCCTGCCATCTTCTATCATGGAGGTATACACCAAGGAAAATAAAGAATTATTGGTGATAGCAAATTTTAAATTCAGCTACCATAAAACCTTTGCAAGCGAAGTGACCACGTAGAAGTGTACTAGCGTAAGTTGTGAATCATTTGTGAAGTTGGTGAGGAAGATCTAATTTACAATGAAAAGGAAGACGACAACAGGTTAGTTCAACAAAAAATTAACAATTCACCGAAACGAAAGGCAGAAATAGCCATCACCGAAAGGACAGCAAAAATTGCAAGGCACAAGGCAATGAACATTGGGTAAATGCATGTTCTGACTTCGCAGGATGTCTATAGAATACGGGTGGCTCGTTATAAGCTTGTTTTGTAAGGGATGGCTTGTTATTTCTCGCTTGGTAGCTTTTCCAAGCGATGTAATATTCTGTCGCTATGCTTATCTCTATAACCTATATCCTATTAACTCTTCACTGCAATACTCATTGACTGTTGTCACTTTAGTCCACTTTAACTCTATAAGACTTTAATTAATTTTAGATTGTGCTAAGACTGCGTCCTAATTCTTCCCACTGTGCTTTGTCTTTTGCCTTTCTTGACCACTATTTGCCAGCCGTTTTCACGAACACTTCTGCCTATCTAAGCCGCGGAACTTTTAAATGTTACACGAAAAGGCTTAAAGAAATGTTTTCTGCATATAAGTTAGATATTTTTACATTCCTCTGGTCTTCAGCTTTCTTACAGACAAAAAGTCCAGAGCTAAAAGACTGTACTGGAACAGATTTCACAGTGTACAGGGATTTGCAGATTTCGGGAAGGCAATACTTACGGATATGCGTTCATCTTTGCCTATGACAGAACTTACAGGGTGCAGATTCCACTTGGCTCAGGCGTGGTGGAGAAAAATTAAAAATATCGGCTTGTCTAACGATTTAGAGAAGAATGAGTTGGCAAACTCCCGAAACGTTTCCTTGCTCTACCACTGTTGCCTGCGTCACAGGTTAAAGACTGCTTCATTAACGGCTTCATGAGTGTGAAACCAATATAAAAGAATCTATGAATGTTTACTGACTATGTATGTGATAATTACATGAATGAATCCGACTTTTCTCTTGAAATATGGGTTAATTTGGGTAATACACGAAGCCGGACTACAAAATGCTGTCAACCGTTCCATAGAAAATTCAACCGCCAATCCTAATATATCATTTTATGAAGGTACTGAAAGAAATTCAAGGGAATTTAAACTGATACATGCATAAAGCTTCGAAAGACAAGAAAATCAAAGAAACGGCACACAGTTTATGGAATGGCTGAGGCAGCCATGAATTAGGTACCAGCACGGTCAAGCACTAGACTGTAGAAAATGAAAAAGTTCCAGTACGATTTACAACATGGATGTAACGTGCTTACGTTAACATTTTTAACCACTGACAGTCCTAAAGCCTGTTAGGTATATTAGAAGGAAAATGATGTTAACCCAGCAAGGGTCGAAGCGACGTACTTCAGTGCTGTAGCTGGAAATGAAAACACCAGCGCCAATAAACAGCCAAACTGCAAATCCGATTATTTGGAGCCAAAATCTTAGGAACCCTCAACGCACTGCTCAGTGCAGCGACCCTGACCTTACCATAAAGTGTGATTTTCCTCACCCATTTATAAGAGAAAGCGTGCAGGTATAGAAAGTTTTTCAAATTGATTTTCAACAAATCTATGAAAGATAGAAGAAATGTTATAAACTGTTTCAATGTATCTTTCAGATCTCCCTCTGGCTTAAAGGAGGACATTTTACCTCTTTAATTAGTGTATACCTACTTCATGATTATAAAGAGTGCTTACTGGATTTCCTTGTGCCGACTCGTTGCTATCTATATACGTAGGTATAGGATGAAACGCTGTCCTGGTTCACATTAGTTGATAAGTTTCTTACCTAAAATTAAACAGAAAATGCGTTAGTCTTCCTGAAATATCATAACTGTTACTGTAACATAACAATGACAAATTTTAACATTTACTACATTAATATAATTAACTACATAAATACAAAAATAAAAATCTGATGTGTCACATTCTATAGTTTGTTAGTGGATATGCAAATTATTCTTACAAAAGTTTATGTTTTTATATACTTCATTTTAATTGAGATAAACATCTGCCAAAACAGCTTCGTTACACATTTCGTTTAAATACAAAGGAATAAGGATAGTCAAATGTTTAAGAACTAGACGCTATATCTGGCCTTAAAATGCCATACTCTTTCCATGCATTCGCGAGAAACGATCAACGGGACTTCGATGACAAATCGAACTATTGATAACGGATTTCTCGGAAATAGCTGATGCCACAAAAATGTTGTTAGAAATAAATTGTATTTTAAAGAGTTCTTCACTTTATGTGTGGTACATTTTCTCTTTCACTTAAAGTTTATCAGTTATACAAGATTATACAACATTCCTTCCGAATGAAGAGGCCTTCACAGGCTATTCCCAGAAAAGTTGAGAGATACATTTTATTTGTCATGTAAATATCTTTAATGTATGCCATTTCAATCAAATTCGTTGGAGCCATTTTTACACAACCAAAAATTTCCAAAAATCTTCCATGTAATGAGTAGTTTTGGATGGAGGGATTTATTTGAAAATCTTCGTGTCGCATCTCCGGAAGATGTTGAAACTAAACACCATGTTTGGTATTTATCCGACTTTTCGTTTTTGAGCTATGCTGTTCACACGCGCGCGCGAGCACACACACACACAGGCGGGCGCGCGCGGACATGTTTCTAAAAATGCTTTTTTTATTCAGGTGGCCTCAAAACGTGTATTTCCCACGTGGTAGAGAAAGTAAAAATTAAATCACTTTCAGCAGAATATGACACACATTTTAATCAGATACTCTGAATTTATACCTAAATACAATTATTTTAATATAGGTTGGTAGCTATTCCTCTCTTACCCACCATAAGCACTGATAAACAGAGGCCTCGTGAATTTGCAGTTGAAAGGGAAAACAAGCTTGAGGCATGATTGTTTTGGAATGAAAATGAAGTCTCAAACAGTAAAGCTTCCCGACTCATATGTAGGCAGGTCATATTATTTTCACTGTGTAACTGCTGAATAGATTTCAGGAAGTTACGTAGCAATGAAAAAAAAAGAAATAATAATAATAAGTGTTAGTGTTAGTAGTAGTAGTAGTAGTAGTAGTAGAAGTAGTAGTAGTAGTAGTAGTAGTAGTAGTAGTAGTAGTAGTAGTAGTAGTAGTAGTAGTAGTAGTAGTAGTAGTAGTAAAGCAATTTTGCCAGCAAACGGAGAGTAGAGATGAATACTGCTAGATTTGTCCATGGATAGGTACAATGGGTTGTGTAATATACGAGGGCGAATTGATAAGTCGGTGACTTTTTAAAGAAAATGACAATTTTTTTCTCCAAAAAAACAATTTTATTTCTCAACATAGTATCCTTTCAATTCAATACACATTGTCCAACGTTTCTCCAATTTTTTAACCCTTCCAAAACATATGATATTTCGAAGTCTGCAAAATATGGGGTTATTTCTGCCATGATGTGTTCACTGGACGTGCATTTCTTCCCAGCGAGCCTATTTTTGCAGGTTTGCGAAGTCGAAGTCGCTCGAAGCCAAATCTGGAGAATGTGGTGGGTGAAGAAGCAGTTCGTAGCCGAATTCCACAAATTTTGTTATGGCAATGGCTGACCTGTGTGAGTATGCATTATCCTGGTGAAGAAGAACCTTTTCCTTCACCAAATGGGGTCGTTTCTTTAACAATTCCTTATGAAACTGATCCAGCATTGCGGCATAATATGAACCTGTGATCATTTTATCCTTTTCCAGGTAGTGGATGTCTATCGCCCCTTGTGAATCCCAAAAATCAGCTGTCATGATTTTCCTGCCGACGGAATGGTTTTTACTTTCTTTGGAGTAGATTCGCCGAAGGAAATCCACTGCTTTGATTGTTGTTTGGTTTCAGGTTGATATTAATGGATCCAAGTTCCATCAACCGTAATATAATGTCGCAAAACCTCATTTGGGTTGCGCTGGAACATATTCAAACATCCCTGTGAAATGGTCACGCGATTCCTCTTGTTCTCAACTCTGAGCAGTCGCGGCACCCATCTTACTGACAGCTTTCTCATACCCAAAAATCCGTGCAGAATGTTATACAACCGTTCACTCGGGATGTTTACGACCGTAAACTATCTCACGGATTTTCACTCGGCTGTCTTCCAATACAATATCGTGAACCTTGTTCAGCATTTCTTCTGTTGTGACCTCAACCGGCCGTCCTGTGCGCACGGCATCTCTTGTGCTCGAACGGCCACATCGAAATTCTGTGAATCACTTGTGAACCATGCCATGTGTTGGATACTTGTTCAGCTTTTCTTCCGTTTCCTTCACAGTCTTACCACGCAAAAAGTAGTTCTTTATCACATTACGAAATTCCCTTTTCTCCATTTTCTACAAAGCAACACACATCTGCTTATTTTAGACGCTTTCAACAATGATATATGAAACAAATGACGACGAAATTCTGCGATTATACCCAGAATAGATGTAAGACTTGGGTACAAACAAAAAACCTGTAATTTGAACGCTATCTCTCGTCAAAGTCATACACTGATCAATCCGCCCTCATTTAACCTGGAATTGTGTTCCTGTGGACTATTAAGTCTATCTACGCAGTGCCCAATATATTATTTATCTTGCCGCTTTTGGGACTTTTTAATTCCATAATTGCGAGAACGTTACCGATACTGTGTTTCATACACTTTCCCATTCCTCTCGAAACTGACAATCTCGGACAATAGGTGCTTGATGGCCATGCTACCTAAAAGCTGAGTCATTTAATTTTTCTTTTCTTAACAACGAAGTTTCCATCATTCGTTGTTCCCTACTTCAGATAATCCTGATTCTTTGCATATAAACATGTGAGAATTCGTTGCTGAAGTTATACCATCAGTTATTGCATTGAAGGAAGGAGGAAAGAAAGTAAGAAAGTGTAGTGGTATTATGGTTTGTAATTGAAAATGCTACTGTTTATCTGCCGCACGCATGGAATACAATTTGTCGCGGTCACTTCGTGTTATCTTTTACTGAGCGCCTGTTATTGTATTTAATTTTGGGTTCACTGTCCTCCGGCTAGCTATGATTTCTCGGTCAAGCACTTCTCTTGTACAGGGTGTGTAAACGGAAAGGAGTTTTTATCCAAAGATAACACTGATAAAAGAATTTGTTTTACACTTTTATTGTCGTAACACATTATTCACTTTCACCTATTAATCTTGACACTCGCCAAACTGAAACTGTTATAATAACTTCTTTACTGCCCATTATTAATTCGCGTACTTCAACTTTTTGTGTAATTAACTTTACGACACGAGAGATTTTTCATAACTTTGCTACGCGTAACCTGTGCGATGTATTCACCATGACTGCTTCTATTGAACTCATCGATGTCTTATACGCAAATGCTTCTGTTGGACTCAGCGACGTGTAACGCGTGGATGATTTTGTTGAACTGGGCAATACTTGCCTCTGACACGAATTTATACTCCTTCGCCCGATATGCCTAAAGATTTATAACCGAGCTGCTATTGGTTAATAAAACGCGCCAACATTAGCGTCTATATTTATATCCAATGAAAATTACGAAAACATATGCTCTAGGGAAAATGTTCCCGAAAATTCTAAGAAAAACACGCCACTCTGACGTCATTTGCTCGTCTCTAATAATGATAAACAGCTCACCCCCTCGCTACATTATTGCACGCTATTATTGTCAGTTTCAGTAAGGCCGTATAAACCCACTTCTCAACAATGCTTACAATCAACAAACATCTCAAATCAATGTCACACAATAATGCATATTCACACTACAATCACTCTGGCATTTACATTTTTGTGATACAAATTACTGCGTCAAAAGAAAGAAAGACAGAAAGAAAGAAAGAAAGAAAGAAAGAAAGAAAGAAAGAAAGAAAGAAAGAAAGAAAGAAAGAAAGAAAAATCTCCCGACGCAGGACATTCAAAAGTACGGTTGCTCTGTTCATAAAATTACCGTACAAACAGTAGTTGCAAGAACCTGGAAAACGGGGGGGGGGGTAGATGGGGCCTAAGCGAAATAGCTTGAACTTCACAGTAGGTGTCCAAGAAGAAAACTGAGAAAAGCTACCGTGCTTGAAAATGAGAACTTTATTGTAATAATTAATAAATTTAACACTAACAGACTGAGAATTTGGCAACTTATAAATTAATTGGTGTAGTATAACATATTTTATTTGCTTTGCTCGTCTGTATGCAGGAAATGATTCACGAACAAATACACCTGGGAGTTGAAAACCTGTAAATAAAGAAATCTGTTTTAAGAAAACGCGTTGATACATTCAAATTTGGTTGAAATCGGTACAAATTAAGGGTAGTTTATATGGAGTGTCTGTTGCAAACTTAGTAGTTGAAGGCTTCTTTCCCAAAATATCCATAATACATGTTCTCAATGCTACCGCATTATCTATAGGTACCACAAAGTCAACCTGAAATTTAACACTAAGTGTGAACTTACGATCTTGTTTTAAGTTATATTCATTTGTGGATATCATTATACAATGAAAGAAGGATTAGATTCTCTAAGTGATGCAGCAGAGCCAAGGAAACTCTTTTCGAAATAAGTTTGGAGTGCTGCAAAATTATTTGGATCTGTAAGTTCCACCAGCGCCTATGAACAATCAACGCTAAATATGTATCGCTTATTTTACAGCTTAATCCCAGTCTAGAAGCTCAGTGCAAGGATATTCCCTTCCCTGCCTTGCTGGTTATTCCTGAGCGAAAATCCTCCTCCCGGAAAAAGAGTATCTCAAAGCTACACATGACTCAGACTAAGCAAAAAACAGTAAACCACCTATAGTCGAGAGATTCCTGTTGGTGTCAGTATCCTGTGATTCCAAGAACTTCTGCAAGAGAAACTTTCCATTGCAGGATGAAAATCATATCAAGTCAACTCGCTCCACATGATTACCATCCGACCGGTTGCATTTCTGTTATACCAGTTTCTTGTTTCACCTTTCAGAACTCGACTTCTGAGGCTTTTGCACACTACCTTTCTCTTCAGTATATTTGAGCCTGACTATGATTGTTCCCACAAGAAAAATACAAAAGAATTATACAAGGCCAGAGCGATGTCTTAAAATCCTGTTCTTTAATAGTATGTCATAAAGTTTCATACAAACTTTTACGAAAGAGAATTCTGCTGCTCATTCACTTCAGGGCAAGGAACATATTTTGATTAATTGTTCATCATACAATTTACCCACATTTTGGTGTGTTTTGGTGTATGGCCACCCTGAATGCTAGTCACACGTGAGATATAGCAACAGTTCTTACATATAATCTTGTGCACAAAATATCTGCACCTAAAAGTAACATTATTGAATTGCTTTCCGATTACAGACGCGTATAACAACGCTAATGCGACTCAGGAGCTGTGAAGATAATATAGTAGTAGTAGCATTAGTGGTGGTGGTAGTAGTAGCAGTCGTAGTCGTAGTAGTAGTAGTAGTAGTAGTAGTAGTAGTAGTAGTAGTAGTAGTAGTAGTAGTAGTAGCAGCAGCAGCAGCAGCAGCTGTAGTAAAGTAGTAGTGGTAGTACTTAGTATTACATTAACTGCGTAGCACAGTGGCATGGGTCACAACACTGTACATGCTGTTTAGAAAAATACCTGTTCTGAAACATGATATGGATATTTCGCTTGACTTAAATATAGTAAGATCCGGGTTCCTATGTTTGAACTTTTTTTTCTCTGAATATAGCTAGGTCCACAGAATAACATAAAATGATAGCGGAAGGTTTAAGCTATAAGATTTAAAAAGAACTTCATAAGGGCAAATTGCTAGCCACCTGAATAGACATAATTATATTCAATAAATCAGGGTTATGGGAAAATCAGTTTATTGTTTTGCCTTAACACACAAAATCCCAGAGATTATTATCCAACTAGATAGGATAGGAATTCTTTCCTCAGCTCTTCGACTGGCAGCCGGCAAGAACGTCTAGAAAACGAAGATCCAGAAGGTATGTGTCTCTCGCCACAAATGCAAAGGAGGTAAATGAAATTAGTAAATCCTCATTCGATGTTTAAAAAAACACAAATGCAATGATGGATAAGCAAGCCGTCAACAAATAAAGATTAACAAATAAAGATAAATCTTCATAGCATTCATAAATATGCCATAAACATTTAATTTCAGTTCTAATTAGGAATTTTACACTGACAACCTACGTATGCTACTTCAAAGAAGTGTATACAACTTTCACTGTAGCAGGTTGGGTTAAATGTTGTTCTGACTTTTAACTCATGCTAAAATAGATTTTGTAATGATCTGTTAAAAATATCCAAAACTGAATAAAGAAGAATGAAATAGTACAAAAGAGGTACAGACGAATGTACGGAAACGTGTGATTCTTTTAATGATTTTCTTTATTTAATGTTGTCAGAAAGTCCTATCGTCTCTGTTCCACACCGTCCCTGGGTGAGTCAATCTTGTATTGGTTTGAATTCTAGTCCGACACACATGCAGCACCCTATGAACAAAGGACAGACTTAGGTAAGAGGCGAAAGGAGGGAGTACGGAAACATTTTTCGAGTACCTGGAATGCATATTTCAACGACGGCCGACACGAGCCCCTGAGCCCACATGAGTCCGTCTCGTATTAGTTTTATGCTAAGACTGGCATTAGAACACTAACCTATGAGCACATGTCGTCTTAGGCTCAGGAGTGAAAGAAAATGGCGGAGTAAGACAAACGTTAAGTGGGGTGATAAAGCTAAAGATACTCTTATGTATCACAGAGGGACCCCCGGAACCGGGGCAGAGCACAGCACGCAAGCCAGTCGGCCCATTGTGCTTCCAACGTGACCCCTGGGAGAGAGAGATGAGGGGAGAGACCCAAAGAGCGGCCAGATCCGTATGCCGACGGGCGCAAGCATGGACGTGGTCCCTAACTTTTCAGATAGAACGCATCCACCGCCACACGGTCCCTGCCCACAAGCCACCAACCTCCAGGGTCCACCTGCGGCAGAGTCCCACGCTGAGTAGAGACCTCACTGAGCGGTACGCAGCGACGCCAGAGAAGAAATCTTTACAGAGCGCAAGTCACTGTCCAGCCGTAACGCGCCGAACACCGGTGCCGGGTGCTACAACCCTAAAACAGATGACAGGGCAGATGATGGTTACAGGAAATGAGAGGAAGGAGAGACATGGTAGATGAACCACCCCAGAATTCGCCTGGTCACCCGGAGATACCACGAAAAACCCGTTAGCCAGGGCGGGCGGTCGCCGGAGATCGATCCCGGAAACTCCCGGATGCGGGCCATAGACGTAACCGCCTAAGCCATCCCGCTCGGTCAGTGGAGTGATAGAACCAGTTAAGGGGTGGGAGCTGGGCGTGGCGGAGGCAGTTTAATATTTCCTTACTAACATGAACCACTGTGCATTAGATATATAGTGTGACAGAACGGCGAGGGGTACTCTATTTTATCGATTTTATTTTATTATGGTGAAACTAATATGAATGTACTTTACAAACACTAGACACAACTCACCGGAAATTTAAATGACTCGTTTGGCTTAATGCTTGTTATTTAGCTCATAATCGTTTAATCAAGCTTATAAAACGTCGTACTAATTCATATATATAGTACGTAACCTTACCACACAGATTTGCTCCTTACATTCTATCGGTCGTAACTGATCCAAATAGCATTGGTAGGATTACATTTTGTAATAATACTTCACTTAGTATCATTGATACATACAAAAGAGGTTTAATTATGTTCTCAGTCCCTCACAGCACGAGAGCAGTAATTTAATAAATGAACAAGGATAGGAAGTGGCTTTTAATATATTTAAGGAAGTCACATAACTGAGACAGTTTCGCGTCAAAATCTTTTTATTTCCCGATAATCTTCCCAGAATGAACTGTACACGAATACTTAAAAACCTCGAAACTTATTACTCAACCAAAATAGCACAGCTATGCTGAACAACATGTTCCAATTCTGGCAGTAATTCTTCGCGGTTTTGCACCATACGCTTCCTTCTAGTTACCCTGATCGTGCAACATAAATACAGGGTCGGTCAAAGAAAGATTACACGCTTTAACAGATGATATCTGCACGTTGTTTTCACAATTGCATCGAATTATCTGTGGAATGCGTAGTATGGTGTTTTTTCAACAGTGCAGCAAAATGACTGGAGAACAGTTGACATTTTAGGAACGGAAGCTTATTCAAAAGCGGTGGTTCAAGTTTAAATGTCGCTGAAAATGAACGTGCGTGGAGGCTTTGTAACACTACCACCAATACGCTTAACAGTTACACGGCTTTGTGAAAGTTTGAGATGCCTAGTCCATTTGAGATGTGCACAAGGCAATATGTGAAATACCTCGTGCAGCTAACAGTTCTGCTTCTTCGGCCATGGTCTTAGAAAAGTTTAAAAGTTCGCCTCAGAAGTCTGCTACATAATAACAATTATGCTCTTGAGACGGGTTAACAGTGCAAGTGAATGTCACGTTCTGAAAGCCCGTAAGTATACACACCAAGATTATTGCATGCATTAAATGAGGAGGAACTTGATCACCAAATTGTTTTTGTTAATGGTTTCAGCATATAGTAAATGAAGTTGAAGAATTTATGACAGCGATTTTGTGATCTGGTGAAGACCAATTCGAAGTTAACGGAACAGTAAATCGTCATAATTGTTTACTGGGCACCAGAAAATACACGCATTCATGTCAACAAGGCTATTGCAGCGAATATCTGGTGTGGACGGTCATCCAGTCTACATATTTTAAATGACCCTTCTTCTTGAATATGCAGTCACTGACGCCAGATATCTAAAGCTAAGTAAATCAATTTTGCTAGATACCTATATGTGCACTTTATGGAAGGTGTGAGTTTTTGCTTCAACGAGACGGGCACCCTCACTATCACTGAGGCGTGTGGACTTTCCTGGGCGAAAATCTGCAGGGACACTGGATAGGACGAATAGGTGCATTTGAGTTCTCAGATGTTCACCAGATTAACACCTCTGAAACGTTAGGGGGACCTTGAAGGATAACATGTATCACAGGAAACCACCTACGCTGGAGGGCCTTCGCCAAGAAATTACAGCAACATATGTGGAAACCCCCAAGGACATATTAACTAATGTTGACGAAGCAACCATCGCCTTTGTGATAGGTAAAGCAACCCAAATTATACTTTATTTTTTATATTTATGTTTTAAATTGTTATAGTTACGCTTTATTGTGCTTTGTTTTTAATAATGCATTTCTTTCATACAAATAAACTTTAGTATCTTAAATGAATCATTTTTGTTACAGTAAAGTAAGTTGTCTTACAAAAGTAATATAAAGTTATACAGGAACACACTACAATAAGACAATAATGCTAAAGAATGAAAATCTAGTCATCTATGTCATCTCAGTGTCTGAAATACGCTCCTGAGGTTGATTAATTGCAAGTTTGAGGTGAGATTGAAGATTTCCTTCTGTAGGACACGCCCGTTTAGAATTTAAAAATCCAATTGAACTTAGAAAAGCTTCTCTCAACTGAAACAGATTTTGGAGGAACCTTATGGCCTTCATTGCTACCTTACTGAGTGTAGGCATCTTAGAGGAATGTTTCTACCAGAGGGATAAAGCAGTAATAGAAGACAAATTTCTTCCTCTATTATTGCTGCATATGTTATTTCTTCCACTGGAATATCAATGTTAGAGAAGCGTTTCAGTTTACCTGAAGTGAAGATGAAATAAACCTGCTCAGGAACGGCTATTGTTGGGTCTAAATTCTGAACTTCCTTCCAGAAGCATTTTGCAGGATGGCGTTCATTCATATATGTCTCATGATTTTACGTGATACACCAGAAATTTGAAGCATATGAAGAACTGATGATAGAATAAGCCAGCTAGCTCTGTGTTGCATCAGTATTATTGGATTCCAAAACCTGTATTTGTTTACAAATACCACCAGAGTTTCAAATATAGTTCTAAGTTGAAGTTGAAGGGTTTCATTTTCAACCAGTCGTTTTAAATTTGATATAGCAGCACTACCTTCACCAGCTTCCAGATCGATCCAACACTTAACTGCATTGAAATTCATGCTGTGATTTTTCTTGCCTTTAGCCATGTGCCCCAATGAGTAATTACTGGAACTGGAGAAAGATCAAATGCCTCTGATTCCTTTAAGGAGTCCAGTAATCTCTCCCTCCTGGCTGAAGTTTTCACTAAAGTGGTCTTAACAGCTGCAATGGATTCATCAGCAATTTTGAGTAAAAATCTAACCTCTTCAGCACAAAGATGCAACACATGAGCCCAATAGGTAGAATGTAAAAGTTGAGGTGCAACTCTAGTCAATCGCCTGCCAGCAGAAAGCATATATGTTGCACTATCCGATATTAAAACAATGAAGTTAGACCTGTGAACACCAATAAGGCCTAGTGTGTCAAGTATTACATTTACTATAACATCAGAATTGCAATGTTGTACAATTTTGGTTTTCACATGACGGAATTTCTCGCCAAAATACCGAATGGAGCAACAAGAATACTCACCACCTTACAATTCTCTATATCTGTCGTTTCATCAACCACTAGATATACGCATTTTCCCTCACATTTTGACTTGGTTTTAGGTCTTCTTCAGCACACTTGACAAGATATCTTCTCAGAGTGGTTTCATACTTGTAGCTGTTGCTATCCACTGACGAAACTGTTCATTGTGGAAGACATGAAATGGAATACCAGCAGAAGTGAATGCTTTGACCATTTCTTTCATATTATCCTTTGAACTTTCCATACATCGCCATACTTGAAGTATTGTACTGATACGTATACTGCTAGGATCGCCTGAAGTTGAACCATGTCCATCACTCTGTTTCCGAGACCTATGTTTAAAAATTTCCGCATGCCTTTCCAGAACGGGCTTCTTTTCAAAATTAATGCTTTCTGAATATAAGGTACATAAATGTTTCCCCTTTTCAGTCACAAAATAATCTGTGGGAAACTGATGAACCGTTTGAATTGCATTTACAGCAACTTTTGTTATGCTGGTGGTCAATAGATGTGAACTGCTTTGACATTTAGATTGTATACCGGCCATAAAACCGTTAAACTTCATCCACAAGATGTTTGCTTGAAATTCCTAACTTGTCATTGTTGCTGGAAATATTCTTAATTTCCGTAT
Source organism: Deroplatys truncata (assembly GCA_030765065.1). Taxonomy (NCBI): domain Eukaryota; kingdom Metazoa; phylum Arthropoda; class Insecta; order Mantodea; family Mantidae; genus Deroplatys; species Deroplatys truncata. The sequence goes on from CM060976.1 coordinate 32,668,155, forward strand.
TGAATCCAATGTAGACTTTAAACCGGTACCTAATTAATTTCCAAGAATAATTATGCTTTATATTATATAATGTGCTAATATGCTTTATTTTTTAATATAGCAAAAATCCTTGGACCTCCAAAATCACGTTCTAGGTAGCAACCACAGATCTAAAGTCCTGTTATGCTTTTTATGCTGATTATGCTTTTGGATTGCTCTCTGTTTAATTGCATCTGGCCGCTAAAGGCAAACATTTTAGAACCAAAAGTAACTTAACAGGTGCTGAAAGCTCGTATTAAATCTGCGATATATAATTAAGTTCAATACTAGCACAGAATGAAGAATTCATGCTCGTTAAATTGTGTACACCTTTTAGAGGGGCCCTGTATAGTATTTAATTAATGTGCACTACTTCGGAAAGTTATTTTATAAATCCATTATTATTTGAAGGTGCATCAAGGCGGGTAGTCAGTGTAATGTTGTTTTGTTCTATACTGTTAAAGTATTTAACCTTGCAATTTAAAGAGAAATAAGGTGATCATGACAGTCATTAATTAAGCTTTAAGATGACCCTTAAGAGTAATTTATTTTAAGTAATGGACTCCATGATCAGCAGTAGTTATAATAATATTGTATGGAAATTCTCTGTTCTGCGTCGTAGTTGACGTTGGTTTTAATAGATGGCATTCCACATATTTGTTCACAGAACATTCTATATTTAACTGCTGCGACGCCTTGGTCTTTTTGTGAGCAGCAAATGTTGGCCTTATTAACTTATTTTATAGTTGCTGGAATAAGACAAACCAAAACTTGAACGCTGAAATTTATAAGAGAACAGTTTGACAGAGAAAACGAGAGAGAGAGAGAGAGAGAGAGAGAGATTGAAGAATCTCCTAGTTTAGCCAATTAAAGGAGCGGAGCTACGGGTTCTAGCAGTTCATAATAAAATAGTATATCGTGGATTACTTGAAGTAACTGATCTCATAAGTTCTTAAGCTGCTGCGCAACAATCATGGCATCTCCTTGACAAACTAGGGCGTCAGGTACCGGCTTCTAAAATAACTATTTAGGTTTAATTTTTAAATAAACTATTTTCACTTCTGAGACACTGTTCTATTATAATCCTTATGGAGAACAGAAAAAAACATCCGTTGTATTTATATAGTTTTTCAGGATTACGTAATTCCATAGATAATTTTATTTTACCTTGTGCATTTTTTACTGAACTGTGAGAATAAATTGTTTGCACTAGTGTTTCGAAACCACAATACCGTTGCAATCCTTACACAAGCTCAATAATATGACAAACCGGATTCCTACATATAAAGTGCTGATGATGGAGTTCACCTTGTACATGCAACATTCATAAAGGAATACGTAGTTTTGTACTTGAAGAACTTAACTGTGTTTAAACGATAAGCATTAATATGCAGTTGGCTCGATGTAGTTGCACATCAGCTGGCTGAAAACGTGACTCTGAACCATTAATATGATGTGGAAATAAACTGTAGGACTCTTTGCTTCCTGTAAAGCTCCAGGCACCACTGGAGTATTTTTATTGTCTGTATTGCTTGCCTAAGATAGAGAGAGTATTACATTAGACTCAAAAGTTCCATCCATGTTTCAGTGTAAGCTTACGATGTATGTCCTGAACATAGAAAAATATTTTTAGAAAAACGCTTAAGTCCGAATCTCTTGCTTTCCTTTTCGACTTTCTGTCTGGTTTTATCTACACATACTTATGTCTACAACCAAAATTAATTGCATAAATTTTAAGGTTGCTAGAGGAAATACAGAAAGAGCTTTGAGGTAGGGAACTCAGTATATGTGCAAATTAAGACACTCAACGTCCGTAATACGTTGATATAAAAGCAAAGTATGACTTTGTTGTATCAATGCATCTTTATTCCCTTGATAAGGAATTCTTGCTGTAAATGATTATTACCATCAGTTGTCGAAGTTATGGCATTGCTATTTTGGCAAAACTTCAACTGAAGCAACGGAATGCATGTTATTTGTAACAACTTGGTGCAGTTTTGATTTTGCAGAAAACCTAAGCACTAAATTAAACGCAATCTGTTTCGTGCAGATGCAGTTGAGAACCTTAACGTGGTCACGCAGCTTACGTAATTTTTGTTACTGCTTTTCAGTTCCTCTTATAAATCTTGACTGTCCTCTTCCGTGTGTTGTGGGAAACGTGTCTGCCTCACATTCAAGAGGTTTCAAGTTCGAAGTGAGTTGACTGGATAAGGTTTCTTTTGATATTTTCCCTTGTCCTCAAAAGAAGTACGTCGCGTAACCTACTCCGTTAACGGGACCTTAAGTAAAGAAATTGTATTTTTCAAAAACATCAAATGTGCTCCTAGCATAATACGGTTGATTTTCATTTCGACATGAACTTGTGGCACCAGTTTGACAACATATGTACACCCAGTCTGCTTGAATAAAATGGAAGGAAGACACCATTTAACAAAATTGGAAGGTGCCTTCTAATTTTACTTTCTTGGATTGTTTCCTTAAGAATATTATGTTCGAAGCAGCGTCGTCTCAGATGGTACTGGCTAGTGGTTCCTTCTTGATCTGATGTTGGAGGTCGCAAGCTTCACAGTTCCTTGATTGGTTTGATCATTCAAAGCGAGAAATATGGCGATCCTAACACGGCATAAACAATTAAGGAAAAAGTAGAAGCAGTTATACGTAGTTCATTGGATCTTAGTAACAGTGTAAAAGCCTGGTTTGTGTTCTGTTATAAAAAATGTGTTAATTTTATTTATGCCCTTCCTAAAACTAAGGAGGAGATGCGCTACAGTTTTTCGTATGTGCATTTGAAATGCCCAGAGTAATGCGATAATAGTTGACAAAAATGTTATGTGATACATTCCCATCACTTTCTCCACTCACAATCGTTAGTATTTGTATAGCCTCTATAACACTATTCTTACAAAAGTTTAGTTTTTCATGATAATCGAAATAAAGCTTCACAGAAATAGTTTCATTACATTGTAGGTACAACGGGAACAGAGGAACTCGATAGTGAGGTGTTTTAAAAGCTAGTCGGCATATGCTTTTTCAATGATATAACGAGACACACCTAAATAGCCATAGTAGTTTAAGAAAATGACAGTGCTGCAAAATTCAAATCCATAATAAAGAATGTTCGGAAATACCGGATGCCACAATAAACGTTACTTTAAATAAATTGTGTAATTAAAGAGGTCTAAATTTGTTTACATTTTTATCTGTTTCTAATTGTTTATGCCTTAAACAAAATATACAAAATTCGTTCCGAATGAACAGCTTTAGAGCTTACTCACATTAATTTCAAGATATGCATGTTATATGTCATGTATATACCTTAAATACCTTTAAAATATACCTTTAAAATCCAAATCGTTAAACCCATTTTAGAGAAAATAACAAATATACAAAACATTTCCATGTAAAGGCTATATTGAGATATGCTCTTCACAGACATATGTATACAGGATGAATTTGTAGTCCACCGACAAACTTCAGGGGGCGATTCCTGACTGCATAGTTTCCACGGTAGATGGCGCTGAAGAAGTGAAACAAAGCGTCCTGTCACACAGTACATGGCCTTAATCCTATCCATGTCATAACAAATGTTCAAAGTAGTCTCCATGGGATGTAATGCGCGCGTTCACACGTCGCATCATGGATTGCCTCGCTCGTTCGAATGTTCCGGGCTGTGTCCGGATATTGTCACAGACTACGTGGACACGCTGCTGAAGGTCTGAACATCAGGAACAGGCTCACCGTACACAATGCTTTTCAGATTCCTCGCAGGTAAAACTCCAGGGGGGGTTAAGTCTGATGATCGAGCAGGCCATGCAACAGGGCCTCCACGTCCTATCCAACATCCATGGGAAAGATGCTGAGGTGTCGGCGAACATTGGCGCTCCATCGTGTTACAGCTACATTGCCTGTCGTATTGCCAAAGGCACATTCTCCAGCAATGGAGGCAGAGTGTTTTACAGAAAGTCAAATACGTTTCTCCGTTCAGGCGTTGGAAGAAGAACTGTCCAGTAGGCCGTCGCCAAAACCCTGCCCAAACAGGTTAATGATGCCATCTCTATCAAAGCTCACTTCATCGGTGAAGAGGACTGAAGACAGAAATTCCATTATGGTGATGGTTTGTTGCACAAACCAGCGACAGAATCTTTCCCATGGAGGAAAATCGCTGGAGATAATCCCTGCACACGTTGGAGGTGATAGGGATAATAACGGTTGTCATGTAGGATACAGATAACCGTCCTTTGTCTTAGACCATGTTGTCGGGTCAATTGTGTGGGGCTTGTACCAGGGTTATTCTCAATATCATGGAGAACATGTTCCTCCACATCTGATGCACATGCAGTCCGCGGCCACCCTGAATGTTCGTCTGTCTCAAAGGACCCATGCTCACACAAACACCGAAAAATGACTCCAAATGTTGTGGGATGCTATCTGTCAGGGTATGTGGCTCGATACATTCGTACTATCTCGACCGTTTCCACCTGCTTACGGACACCATCTCGGCTTATTCCTGGAACGAATACCGGACCATTGTGTTTGTACGTTGCATACATCACACTATCTGCAACACACAAAACGCACACTGCAAGTTATGAGAGAATGTCGCCAGTGCCATTTACCGTGAAAACTATGCATTTCCAGAACATTGGGTTATATGAACCTTTGTGGTCCATTTCCAGTCAGGAATCATCTCTTAAACTTTGTTGGTATACATACATTAGACAAACAGATACATGAACCTTTTTCTAAAAATATTTTTGGTGCTGAAAAAATATATTTCCGGTGAAATCTCGACATCGAATTTTTGAGTGGAATAAAATACTTGCTGTACCACTGTACATACAGAGAAAGTAATAATAAACATTCGATATATGGTATCAATGAGAAAAAAAATATATGTGTTGCATTTACATGACTTTCTCCATTCATTCTCCTACAAACTCTTCTTACAGAAGCTTATTCTTCGGTCTACATTCTTGTTAATCGAATTAAACTTTCACTACACATTTACACATTTCGTTGTAGGTATAAGAAGGATACAGTAGGCTAATGTGATGTTCAGATTTTGAAAACGTGGATGTGATGTGAGGACTATCAAATTCCGTGCTCTTTGCATGGCCACGAGAAAAATGAACAGCGACTTTCCACTTAAAAAGAGTATAAGTTGTTGAAAGTTCACACCAATAAAAGGAAAGGTTAACGCTACAAAAAATTATTTGACCTAAATTATGTGGTTTAAGATCTACATTTTGCATGCTAAGATTTTGTTTATCCTTTACGGTATACTAATTATACAAAATTCAGAATGAAGTGGACTTAGAGACTATTTCCAGAAAATTAAAAATACAATATACACTTTATTTGTCATGAAAATATCTTAAACATATTGTAACACCCCACGGGGGTGGTTACCCCCGCAGTAGGTGATTATACTAGGGGGGTGGTAGCTCAGAGGTAGGGGATGCGTCGGTACTGGGGTGGTAGGCAGGCCAGGGTGGCGTTCTAGGATAGGGGGTATTTAATAATGCACAGGGGATGCATTGACCCAATAGATTGTATCATTGCTTTTAGTGTAAGTACATTCGGGCCCGTAGCTGGGTCACTCAGTTTGGGGTGAAGCCCCGGCAAATTAGCAGAACTTAGAGGAGACGCATTCTTACCTGATTAACTGGTGGCGATGTTACAGCGGCGATTCCCGCAATGTCTCAGACAAGGGTCTTGAGTCTGATTCAACAACTGACAACTGATCTGACGACTCTCCTGACAACTGATCCCCCTCGAGTCAAAATCCCGTAGTATAAATATATAGCTAAGAGCTGACTCGGCGTTCTTTAGCGTGGTCGTGTTTAGATAACCTGATTTCGACATTTTACGAATGGTTACGTCGTATGATGTAATACTCGGTGCTCAACCTGGTCCGCTACAATATGATAGTTTAATTAAAATCATTACAGCCATTTTGAGAAAAATTAAAAAAACAACAAATTTGTATGTAAAGGCTAGTTTGAGATGTGGAATATTCTTGAAAATCTTTGTGTTGCATCTTTGAAAGGTGTTCAACTTAAATATCAAGTTTTGTACTTAACAAATTATTTGTACTCGAGTTATACTGTTCACAGATAAACAGAAACACACACATGCACGGACGTTTTGCTAAAAATGCACTCTTTAGCTGTTTTGCAGGGGAGGGTCACAACTATTATTTTACTAGTCCTGTAGCGCAGTCGGTAGAACACCTGCCTGCCTTGCAAGGGATGCCGTGTAGATCTTGGCTGGGCTCAATGAGTTTTCTTTAATCAAGAAGGTTTCTAGATCTGCCTTGATCATAGTGTGTGCACTTCTAACCACTTATTTAGGATTGCCACTGGAAAAAGCTCTAAGCACACGTTTCCAGTCATATCATAATATGACATTCAAACTAGAATTTGCACAGTTATATGATGCCAATACTATCGCAGAGCTACCAAGCTAAAAAGGAAAAACCCCACACAATAATTTATACTTTCTTGATTAATTTTGTATATAATTTATTAATTTTGGTTTACCAGAATTATTTCAACATGATTTTAATTAATCTGCTGCACGCTTTATGATGTGGGTTTTGTTGTACACTTTTTCAATGAAAATGAAGTATTTTTTGGTGGGTAAAATTCTATTGTGCATATTGGCACCATTTTATAGTCTCAGATCATTAACCTTTTATTATCAATTTTGCCTTTTTTGTACTTGCAATTATTTATTAATTTGTGGTTTATAACAAACCTACCCCTTTTTTCAGGAAGTTTTCATTCCAGAGCTCTGAAATAAGTCACACTTATTCATGACATTTGCTGAATCCCATGTACAGTAATTGACCTACATGTCTTATTTAGTGCTTTAAAATTATAATACATAAGAGTAATATGTAAAACCTTAAATGTGAAATACTTAAAAGTTATTTTAAAATAACTTACATATCAATTGCTAAAAGGAGTGCCGATACTCTCACTGGTTCAACCACCGTAAATAATGCGAGAACGACTGATGTAAGATACAATACAAAACAAATGTGTGAACCTAATCCGGTAGGCATTTCAAATTTGAACTGGATGGAAGTTCCCGTAGTTTCATGTGAAATGCCCGTTGTAACAAATTTCCAAAATGGTTTTAATTTTTTCGAAATAAAAACTTATTGATATAGGCGTAAAATGTAGTATTTCATAAGATTTAACTCTTTGTATAAATAAAACCGAATAAAGAAAAGGTTTTAAATAAAGTCTGCGTGACCTGCAACGGGTGCTACACGGTTTATTGTCATTTAAACAGCAGCTATTGGTTATATACCGCGTGAGCCTTCTCATCCTGCGGATCGGTAACTACCCATCATTTTACAGAAAATGCAAATACAGGTGCTGACCCGCATTCACCAGCCCGCTGAATAGGGCTACGGCGGCGCTCGTTGTAAAGGTGCTCTAATAGCGCAATGGATAACATACTAGAAAATTATGGTGAACATCGGAAGTTCAAGTCAGGCTTGCGATTAAATGAGATTTTTATTCTTTTCTTGCATTTATTTGTGATGTTCATTAAAGCATATTCTAACAAGTAACAATTTGTGTCTTAATGAAATTCACATAATTAAGCTAATTAAGTGAAACGACACTTCCATGCCAAACTATTACTTCTCGTTAAATTTATTGAATACAAAAGGTACCTTCAAGTGACAGTATTTGAACCGGCACTTGCACCACTGAAGGCCAACAGCCACACTGTTGCGCTACGAGTACAGGTCATTGCACGCACAGCGGTGCAAAGCAGTCATTTTGGTGAAATTGATACGATACGATGCCATACAGTGTTTACGGCATAGCCTGTACAACGCCAGGACTGCATAACTTCTCAATCCGCAGGCTGAGAAGACTCACGCGGTATATATATATATATATATATATATATATATATAAAAACACGATGCAAAATAGCACATTAAAAATAAAGAAAGAAAGAAATGCTTATTCTGTTAGTGGTTAGTCTGCGCGACCCACGAAGGGTGCTACATGGTTTATTGTCATTTAAACAGCCGCTATTGGTTAAGTATATATATTCTGAACAATGCACGAAATAGCACATGACTGCCGCTTCAAATTAAAGACAATGCTTGTTCAGCGCATTTTAATCTTTCAGCAACGATTAATAGGTAAACTAAGAAAATTATTCTTTTGGGAGGGAAGTTATAAGTGTTCATTGTAGAATACATTTAACTCGGAGAAATCTGTGCATACAATGCTTTATTATGTGACATTACTTTATTGAAAAAAGTTATACATACAGAATAGTTAAAGTCTAAATTAAATCACTTGATCGTCGCCCTTATTATTGCTGAAGATAAAAGGATCGAAATTTAGGATTCAAGGTAATCTTAGAGTTGAATTTTAAAAATACGTGTAATAGTTACAAGAGTCAATTTATACAAGCTTAGATGTTACAAGGTTTTCTACAAGCTCACGAGAAGCAAAAGAACGGCAGTTTAACATTTCAAAACGTAGCACAAAACGATGTAAATATATAAAAATTGTTAATTTCACAAGCATTTTTGTATAGTATAAACTGTTTGCTTTAACGAGATCTGAGATGATATTTTTTTATTTTGTCTGTATTTGAAGGTTTGGTGATAAATGTAAGATAAACACGAATTCATGTGCTACGAGTATACAAATAAAATTCAGGATATAACTTTTACTTGACATAGCAATATCTGAAGTACTAAATCAAAATCTTAACACCAAGTTTTCAGAGGGAGAAAGGGAACCTTTTTGCTTTTCCCCATATTAAGAGTTGCTTACGGTGGGAAAACATTTGAAAATCTTCATCTTGCATTCTTAAAATGTGCCTGACTTAGGAGAAAATGTTGCTATTTATCATCCGATGATTATTTTATTCAGGAGATCTCAAAACATGCACATTCAGTGAAATCTCCAGAATATTGCAGTTTTAATCAGATACCTTGTCTCCATCTACATTTGGCAAGCGGTAGAAAAGGTAAAAGGCGCTCTTCTATACACTGCACCTTTATTTAAAGCAGGACTATATCGACACTTGATCTAATATAGATTTGCCAAGTTCCCATATTACCGGAATCTCCCATACTTAAATCTTAATTTTTAACGGCTTCTCGGCTCTCGTGTTTTTTCCACTGCTTAGATGTTTATGACAGTGTACTCCAACACAAAATTCTGCATTGATATTTTACCAGAAATACATCTATTGTGGTCCTCTAGTGCGCGGTTGCGCATGAATAGCATTAACTCAAAAACAAGAAATTTTGGTAGATATATAATTTAATGTCTAATTACACATACTTTGAGGGTTCGGTTCAGAGTTTTTCATGAAATCTCCACTACAAACAACCCTTTACATGCAAAAGCTTGGTAATATTTATTTTCTAAAAAATTGTTCCAACCAAATTAAATAAAGTTCATTAAGGCGGTTGCAGAAACGATATTTTGAGAAATATATTGATTAAATAATATATAGTATGGCTGATACGTTGTGGAGACCATGCTCAAGATCAGTTTTGTTTTAACCCCCTCACCCCAATGTTTAAAGCTCGATGCATAAACGCCGTACAGAACGATGTTTAACCTCAAATCCCAGGCACTTCCCTTCCCTTGAAAGAATAATTATACAATTTCGCGGTTAAAGAATGAGAGTTGTATGCAAATCACAAAAGTGCAGTTTGCAGAACGCATTAAGGGGAATGAGGCGTTTCATGTGCATGGGAGACTACGCTGCAAGAAGAATGTCATCCAATATATCACTTAGCAACAAAAATAATTCTGTCTGGGATTGTGTGAAAAACTACTCAATGGACTGTTAAATTAAAAACAAAAATCTGGTGTGTTATATTCACAAAACATTCTCAACTACGTTTATTTGTATATAGCTTCTAAAAAACTATTTAAAAGTTCTATCTACTTCATATTAATCGAAAAAAGCACTTCATTGTAGGTATAAGGTGGATATAGGAAACGGAAGTGACAGTCAAACGTTTATACGCGGATCCTCAACGCTGACCTTAAAATTCAATGCCTTAGATCGCGAGAAACAACTGAATGATCACCACTTTAAAAAACTCAACTAATAACAAGGATATCTCATAAATGGCTGATCCACAAAAAATTATTTGGATTAAATGTTGTGTTTTAAAGATTTCTCTATAATAAGCTTTTGTCCATTTCTTATTGTTTATAAGATATATAAAATTATTTCCGAATGACGAGAACTTTACAGGCTATATTGACCTATAAATTTTGAGATACGCATTTTATTTGTCATGTAAATATCTGGAATATACACTATTTTAATAAAAAATGTTAGTGCCATTTTTGAGAAACTCAAAAATAACGCAAAATTGTCCACGTAAAGGGTGGTTTGGGGTAGGGCGATTTTGTTCAAAATCTTCGTGCCGCATCTTTTGAAGCTACTGATTTTAAACGCCAAGTTTGGTGTTTATGCAAACTTTTCGTTTTTAAGTTATGCTGTTTACAGGCACACACGAACCTGTTTCTAAAAATTGAATTTTTTGGCTTCTGGGGCCTCGCAGCAGGTTTTTCCAGTGAAATCCAGATATCTATATTTTTGGGTGGAATGTGATAGTTCCTCTACCTACGTGATAGAAAAAGTAATAACTGAAAAGTTAGTTTTAACTCACCTACAAAAGTCCTGATCTAGCATCATCTGCAAGCAATTGATATTGAAACCCGATGTGTTCTACCTCGTTGCATTTTATGACGTACTGTTATTATAGGTTTTACTCTCCAGGATATCGTATACCTTCCTTGATCATGTCTGAAAATTAGCTCCTTTCTTCCAATTTAAAGTTACTACACGTTTAGCCCACATTAACTTCTTAATGTTTAGTCTGTTTGGCGCTGTTCCTTTAAATGATCACTATTGTAATTGGTAGATAGCAAATAAGAGTCTAATGAAAGATAACCGCAGTTTTTTATTAGCCGATTTTTTTAATTCACATATACATTTATATAGGCAATGTCTATTAAACACAAACATTGAACAGTGTCTACACAATGTTAATCTCTACCTATGAGTAGTTTAAACATTGTTTAGGTAGACTGACATATTGTTTGCAATAGTATGTGTAAGTGTGTGAGTATTCTTGGGCTTTTTTAACGCCCATTCTTAGTACATACGCACCACAGGCCGTAGACACTGATGGTGAATGAAATGAAATTATTATTAGCAAAGGAAATTTGGAAAACAGATCTGCCAGGCCTACGTTTAGGATATCTCCCCGGCTATTGGCAGTTGGAGAGCTGAAGAAAATCTGGAAAAGCCTCGGTCGGTAAGGACGGACCTGGCGTGAACCTCCCGTTCACGAGTCCGTGTCTTTAACATCTCGGCCAGTCGTGTCGGTTTTTTGCACGCTATCCAATACCGTTATGCAATAACGTCTTTTGCGACGATAGAACTTTTGCCTCTATTAATACATAGTGTGTCGCCAGATTTCCCTTAGAAATGAAATATGATACTGCTCTGTAAGCAGTGAAAACGGTTTGTAAAAGAATTCGACTGTTCATCAAGTTAATAAAAGTATAATAATTCAGAAAATTAATTTTTGGATGGGTCTGCATACATTAGCTGATGCTTTTAAACTCATCGTCGAACAAACTGTTGCACTTTCAAGAATTTATTTCTGTAAGGTTATATTATCCTCGTAAGTTTGCGGCAATAACCCTTCGCACTATATTTAAATAGTCGTTTATGTTGAAAAGAAGTTTCTTTTTATTTCTTCTCGCCATATTATTTGTCCCTCAGAAACGACACTTGAAGGTACGAGGACCCGAGCCGCTCATCGGCATTGTCATCCTCCCACTGCCATTCGTTACAGCCAAGTTTTTAGCATTTAGTTTAAGTCTTTGCCTCTTTTGGCGATATTACCTTCATAGGTGGTTGCTCCTTATATTTATTAACTCCTATCTAACCAACAGGCACCTTTGCTGTCTCCGTGGGTTCTGTACAACGGTTTTCGGCGCAGCTTCCAATTTGTGTGCCATCCAGAGGGTTCTGACATGAATATGTACCAGATGTCATTCCATAGACGTGTATACCCACGTAGGTCCTCGAGTACCTCAGCGCCCAAGTGCCGCTGTGATGAAGGGTTGCACCGACGTATTACTGCTGCATGGGGTCCATCGTAATTAACCACAAGTCCCCTGAAACTAAGCTGGCTTCGTTGATACCGTAAGGCCTAAAATGCGGATCCACCGGCGTTTCTTCCTAGGTGGGGGAATAAAGACGGACTGCCTACTAGTGCGACACGCATGCCGGTAATGTATTCGGTAGGAAAGTAACTCCTCTGAGAATGGGTGCTATAGGCCGGTATCTTCCCTTTGCTATCCCTGGATGGCAAGCTGACACCTATGGTTCGGGTTGTAGGAATTATCAGTCATGGCTCCTTTGCGCCCAACACCTTCAACTACACGCTTTCTTGTTATACAGCTTAATTGCGAGAGTACGAGGATGAACGATCTGTGTCCTTTTTACACACAGAGAGATGTTAACATACTTGGTGATCCAGTAAAACACGGCACGCGATATCGGAACAGAACACTGTTGATCAAGGTAACCAACGACGACCAACGTACGAAGGCGTAGAATGCCACTCTGTTGGGCTCCTACCTAGTAAAGTTGCAAAGACATGTCAACCTAAACAGCAGCTGAGGTGCAGTAACGACTGGGAGTTTCAATGGTCTCACCAAGGGGAAGATTGTGATGTGCCTGTCAGACCAGGGTGCCACCACAACGTACCAATTATTTGGCAAATGGTAAATAATAAACCGTTTCCACTACGGGCAATCTTTCTGACCTTCGAAGAACCGTGCTCCGCTTCTATCGTTTGCTGTTTAGAAAGGGCTCCTGTTCATCCTTATGTACCCCATGCATTACTATTGCTGACAGAAGTTCAGGCATACGCAACAACGTTGTTCCCACTCTTCAATATGTCCTCGTTGTGGAATGCAGCACATGATGGATCGGTATGCTTTAAATAAACCACCTATGTCAACTGAGGAAGTGGGCATCCATCTGATTCGAAGCAGTGAGCTCGATTTCTAGAGGGAACGGAAAATCCAATTGCTACGTGTCAAGTAACTTCTCACTTTTCTGGAAGCCAAAAACTACATCGATGCGATATTCCACTCCCGTCCGCCAGGCTATACCGAATGCCAGAGTTGCAGAATTGTTCTATTCTTTGTAGCCTATCTCTCTGGCAATTCATAAAGATTCTTCCAAGCTTATGACTCCTGTGAATAGTGATGAGGCACAGTTACACCTTGCCAGCTACAGCTTCCAAATCTGCTAGCGTCGCTCTTGAGCGTTTGAGCTAGAAAAGCCTACCGGCCGTTCTGCGAGCCGCTTGCGATCTTGTAGCTGATCTAAATTAAGCTGCTGGGATACTGCCAGCAGCGATGGTAAGAAAGATGCCTTCAAGATTGCGTGCTGCACCAGTTCAGAACGGTGTGCAACACGTAAGCATAAGCTGAACCAACCACATCGGCCGAACCCTAAATCTTTGGTGCTTTTATCAGCGGTGTGCTTTTTGCACAGCTTTTCTTCTTCATGTCCGTGATGGCAGTTATCTAGATGAATATACGCTGTTTCGGCTCAGGAAGTGCAAAGTTAGAAATTCTAGTGCATTCCCAAGTATCCCTCGCTGTATGTTTGCAGATCAAACTTTGTCCTCGGGATCCCATTGACATTCAGAGGTACTCTTCAATACGCCTTGATATTGCACCGGAGGAGGGTTACACTACATATTACGTTGTTATAATTCTTTTTCTTCAACTGTGGCAATTACGTTCCTCCTTCGTCTCCCTTTGTGGATGTTACATTGTCCATTTAGTCACGCAGCTCGCTGTATTTTCTTTACTCAAATGTTCTCCTTGGAGATCACCTCGGGCGTTCGCAGGGAGAACACAGATTGTTGTGTGTCTAGACCAACTAAGTGTTTATGTTTTATACACCGAGAACCAAAAGTCCTTTACACTCAACCTGCCAGCTTTCTCCTTTGGATCTACGTTTCTACTCTCCGCAGTTTGCCCAACATCTAAAGTTGAACTTCATTTTTGAAACCCACCCCAGTGCCGATTTGCTTTGTGTAATTTCCTTGCTTTTTGCTAACGCGTGTTCTCTGTATTTGCTTAACGGCAGTTGAACAAAACTATCAGCGCTCTCCTCCTGTGTAGCCAGCATTTCGGACCGTGAATTTTCTACCATTGACACTATAGTGGAACAGCTGTCTTCGGCTATTCTTGAGCTTCCCGAACGCTTAATTTCTTAGACGCCTTTCCATCCAAGGCATTTACCGAGTCCTTGGTGGCCGGGGGAGTTAGGAAACACTATTCGTGAATGAAGAGATGCTCTTGAGATATTTCAGCGTCGTCCTACTTTGGAGAACTTAATATATACGACAAACTACGGACTAGGGCTCGCAGGATTATCCGAGAAGATAAGAAGGCTTCTTGGAACAGCTATGTGACGAGTTAGAACTATTCTATACAACATTTGTTGCATGGGTAAGCATTCGATGCGCATCCGCTGTGAACCGATGTTTTCCTATTACACCATCGTTAGCCAATGATACCATCGTCGACACTCCTGTTATTGCAGACACCCCGGGCACACATCCGAGAGAATTTTCAGTTCTTCCTACCACCACACAACGTTTCTTCCTCAAACGCTGCTATGTAAGCCCAATACCTTTCGTTCCGTTCCAATCAGAGGACCAGAACTACGATGTTAATATGCCAGAGTTGGAATACGCACTGGAAACATCTCGTAAATCTGCCCTCGAGCTGATTGGGCACACGTGTTAATTTTTCAGCATTTAGCTGCCGATAATACGGGGTTTCTCCTCCAGATAAATAACCATATCTGGCAAACCGGAACATTCCCAACAGTTTGGCGCGAAACTGCCTTCGTTGCCATCCTGAAATCTCGGAAAGACCGCCAACAACCGTTGCATCTACGCCTGATTTCTCTAACTAGTGGCGTTTGAAAGGCTCTGGAGCGCATGGTTAAAGGGCGACTAACGTAAATACTTGAATCCCATAATGAAGTTTTCGCCGGCACCGATCTACTTGACCATATAGTCAACCTTTTGACGCCTATAATGGACGGATCCCTGAGAAAGCGTCTGTGTCGGTGTTTCTTTTGACTTGGAGAACGCTTAAGATTCCTGGTGGAGGTGTAATATTCTACGTACCACCTATCAGTGGGGTTTCCGGGGCCTTTTGGCCATCATTATCATCAAAAAGAATTTGCAATGTAAAGTGTTTTTTGCGTGCTTGTGGCTTTGGTTTTCTCTAATTGTTTTAATGCAGAGAACGGAGTACTTCAAGGTTCGGTGCTCAGCGTCACATTGTTTGCTAAGACCATCAATCCTGTAATAGACTGCGTTCCTCCAGGCATTTCATTATCAATTGTGTCGACGATTTTGCCGTTTGCGTAAATGCCACATATATAAAAACGCCGTATTCAAATTTGTGTTGACTGCCTGTACACCTGGAGTATCGCAAACGATTTTCAGTTTTCTACCGAAAAAAAAACCACGTGTGTCATTTTCTGTCGCCGGAATAAGTTTCCTTCACTTTTCTTCGAGTTGATGCAGAAACGTCCTTACAACAAAATTGATTGGCTTGATATTTGATCGGAAGTAATTTTGATCATTGCACATAACATATTTGAAAGCACAGTGCGATCTTTCTCTAAATGGAGTTCTTTTTAATTTATGGACGCTGGACGCTCTTTAACTACTACGGTCCTTAGCGTCCCATTCTATATTGGTCGTGAAAGACCAGCGATTTTGCTCAGAGGCCTCTTTATTAGTCTTGGGGTTCTTTTACGTGCTGTAAATCTACGTCACGGGACCACCGACTTTACTTCCCTTCCGAAGGAAGTCATGCTAAGGATTTTTACGCACGAACAAATCCATCGCCCTCCGCCGGGTTTGAACCCGCGACCTTGGGAACTAGAGGCTAGCATGGTCGATCTTTCTCTATGTAAGTTTACGTGACATATCGTGCGAAACTGATCGGACTGTTGTTCTGCGGTTTTATCGCTCACTTGTGGATTCATGGCTTGAGTAAATATGCATTGCGTAATCATCTGTACGTCCGACGATGTTACCCAGCTGGACGTAGTGCATCATTTAGGCATCAGAATATAAATTGGCGCATTTCTTACCAGTCCCATTGTCAGTCTCTATGCAGAAGATACCGAAGTTCCCCTGTCCTTTCGATGAGACGTCCTTCTCTACAGCTATGCATGAAGCTTGTCGCAGCCTTGTCATAGATTTACGGTACGTAAAAGAACCTCAAGCCTGATAAAAAGGTCTCTCAGCAAAGGCCTCTGGTCTTTCACGCCCAATATAGAATGGGACGCTAAGAACCACATCAGTTAAAGACCATCCACAAATAAAATTTAATTAATCAATTAATCAGAAGCATTGCTTCCTCCCGGGGTCCGTTTTCGCTTGTTTCTTCGGAAGTTGGACGTCGTCTTGCCTACTATCTTTGCCAAGGGGAGCACTTAGTTGTCTTCTTGACGAGCGATGTATACCTTCAACTTTGATTTGTTACCCCTACGGAACTCCACAGTAAGTATAACTAATTTGGTCATTCTTTCTGCACTTGTGGAGCTGATATTACGTTATCGAAATATCACTTTTATCTATACTGACGAATCAAGGACGACCACGAGTTGGGTGTAGTTTCGTTGTCCATGATCGTTCTTTCAACTGTCGCTTTCCTTATCAGTGTTATATTTTTGCCGCAGAGCTGTTGATTCTTTATCAAGCTGTTTTTGTATTTTCGGAAGCAAAATTTTTATTCCTGTGTTGTCTGTTGGGACTCCCTCAGGTTTTCGCGTTCTTTACTCTTTCTATCCAGCAGTGCATCACAACTAGAACTGCCCCATGCGCTTCAAGTTGTAGGTTATCTTTTGCATGGCTTCCTGCCACAGCTGCCTGCAGTGGAAAAGTCCGTGATTGTACTACGAAAGCAGTAATTTTAGCACCCAAGAAGTTTACTTCCAAGGTTACCTCGGATGATTTTAGAAGTTGTCTCCGTTGAACAGTTTACGATAACAAATTATGGAAAATTAAATCACTAACTCCTTGCATAACTGTCGTCGAGAAGAGGTTATTTTAACACGATTGCGCATAGAGTATTGTAGTTGAGTCATCACTATGCTAGAAGAATTAATGGTCCTGGAAGGGTTTTTAATTACGCGAACATAACAGCTCCACATCTCTGGCGGGACTTCGACTGATTGAATACCAAGTAAATCCATGCGATAGATTATTGCATATTTGAGTAAGTGTTCGCCTTATGTTGTTTTATATTGTAGTGCTTGATACAGAGTATTACATAAACTGAAGCATGACTATAGTGTGTGTTGTGTACTAAAGTTAAATAACATTTCTGTGTGTGTATTTGGTTTTAATAACCAAAATGATCCAGACAAACAATAATACTATCAAACGAAAAAGATGAAATATTGCTAACGTTTCGCCTTTTGCCTCTGAAAATCCTTTTGCACCTTAGGAAAATCTTACAGATAATTCTGAAGATCAAGATTCTGCTACCAACAAAGATAAAGTATCAAAACCTCCACCGATCTATGTAATACATCATATATAAATTCACTTCTGAAAAGTTTAAGTATCTTAGATGTTAGCAATTACAAACATGTGACTACCGAAAATAACAAATTAAATTTTGTTTCGATTCCGTTGAGGGCTACAGAAATGCAACGGAATATTTTGCAATGCGCAATGCAGAGTACCACACGTAGCAAATGAAACAAGAAAGAAATTTTCGTGATTCTGGGCTCGCACCCTACCTGTGACACAGATTCAGTTATAAATTAACTGCGATCTTATGCTATGATCCAATGTAAATGATTCCAGTTTCTCACCCTGTCACTAAAATAATTCTATCGCCTTTCTTTATTGAATGAAACCAAATCCAATAAATTCTAACATTTGCAATCTAACTAGGTTATACTATGCAGCTGTCGTCCTCCATAGTCTAGTGCTACCATCTAGTTCCCGAGGTCGCGGGTTCAAACCCGGCGGAGAGCGATTGATTTCTACGAGTGTAAAATGGCTTACGCTTACGTAAAATCTTTGGCATGGCTTCCTTCCGAAGGGAAGTAAAGTAGGTGGCACCGTATCGCAGATTTACGGCACGTAAAACAACCTCGAGCCTTGATAAAGATGCATCTTAGCAAAATTACCGGTCTTTCATGCCCAATATAATATGGCACGCTAAGAACCATAGTAATTAAAGAGCGTCCATAAATAAAACACAATTTCAATTTCTGTGCAGCAATCAAAATAGAACCTCCAAAGCCTAGGCGCACGGAAATTTAGTGTTAAAACTGCCAAGAATATGGGCACTCAAAAATTGTCAAAAAATCCTCAATGCGTTAAGTGCGTTAGTATCATTCTACAGAAAATTCCACTCTTGTTCAAACTGCAAAGGACAGCACACTGCCAACTACAAAGGTTGCCCTATCAACAAGCATTTGCAAAAAGTTAGCAACCTCTATAAACACGTTTAAACTACCTAATCCAATCAATCTTCGGCAAACACAGCAGATGTGCGAAGTGAGAAACGTTTTGCAAGTTTGTCTACGACACAAACTAACAATAGTTTCCTCAAAAACCTAACAACTTTGTCCCATCTTTGCTCCAACATATTCGCCGTCGAATAACGGTCATGCAGGAACACTTAAGTCACAGGATACAATGCTCAACATTCTGATAAATAAACTAGACTCTCTGTTTTCCCTTTTAAAACCTCTAATTCAGTTGCTGGCACAGCTGCTATCTGTTATATTAAAATAATAATGGATACTACCAATAGGAATAACATTCGTATTGGCACTTGGAATACTCAAGGAATCAACCATAAATACCACGAACTTCTATGTTTCTACAATGCTATATTGTGAATATTTTACTTGCCACGAAAACAAATTAGCATCGCACATACATTTTAAAATGGCTGAATATAATATCCATCGTGCTGACCATCCTAGTGGCAAAAGAATATATGGATCTGCAATATTTATAAGATTATTGTTATACCATGAAATGACAGCAATTATAGAATCAGAATATAAAATCTCAAGGATTCAATTGCAATGTAACTTCCTTATATTTAAGTTGGGTCAGTTTATTCAGCACCTCAAAATAAAATTACTGAATTGGACTTCTGGGCAATACTGCATGAACTAAGGACCAACTACCTGCTTGGAGGGGATTTTAATATTAAACATCCTAGATGGGGTTCTAATATTTCTAATCCACGGGATAAATTACTGCATAATGTCATACATTAGTTACAAGTGGAAATCATGCACCCCATTTAGCCAAAATATTATGCAGCTGATGGAGGCACTCCTGGTATTCTAGATATTTTTCATTGGACGAAATGTACTACTATTTTACAATACATTGCCTGTATGAAGCAAGCTAATTTCAGATCGCGATCCAGTCTTAATTACGATCTCAGCCTCATCAAAGCAAAAATCGGCTCCAACTTTAATAAAGCAAGCTTTTAATTGGAGCATCTATTATTCCTCTATCAACTGCATAATTAATATAAAAAAACGCTAAAGACACCAAACTTCTTTACACTAAAATCTAAAGTAAAAAGCTCTGGATGCAACCCATTATCCTCCTCATAACATAACTACAACAGGGCAAGCGGAGAACTTGCAAACACCTTAAAATTACAGCCCTATATAGCTCTAGAAAGCCAAATGTACTAATTTAATACGCAAGATAGTTAGTTCTCTCTGAAAAAAGAAAATAAAAAGAAAACAAGCGATTAACGAAGAAAATTGATGAACCTCCACCATAAAAGTTGGCAACACTTAGTATTGTACTTCTGAAGAAAAAGCAAGCTTTTTTTAAGGACAGTTGCGATTGCAGTTTAAAACCAACCCGATTGTCAATCAAGAATTCAACAATCATATTAGTGAAGCTACACAACAAGCATTGCAACTATCTCCATTTAAATGTTTCTTCAAGCCGGCTGAAGTAAACGTGCTATCAACTGCTCAAGAAAAATAAATCTCCAGGACACGATCTTATTGTACCACCACTTCTAGCTAATCTTTCTAATAAAACATTAATGCTACTGACAGAAATACATTATTAGAATAACGTATTTCCCTAAGAAATGGAAACAAGCCATAATAATCACGATGCTAAAATCTGGTAAAAACAAAACGGATCCCCAAAACTACCAATCAGTTAGTCTTCTGACAGTATTCTCTAAAATATATGAGCGACTATTTCTACCTCAACCCGTACACAAACAAAAGTGTTGATACCTAGTAGGCAGTTTTATTTCGATCTCGCCATCCATGCAAAAAGCAGCTCAGTGTGTTAATATCATTATGGATAGTTATGAAGAGAGATCAGCCTGTCGTGGATTGTTCTAGGACACAGAAAAGGCTTTCGATAAAGTGTGGCATGATGGACTGATCTATAAAATAAAGAATTATCTTTCGACAGATATTTTTGAGTGATAAAATGTTACCTCAGTAGCCATGGCTTTACTGTAAAATGTGAGTTTGCCTACTTAAGATGCATTCCAATTTTCTCTGGAAAAAATCCACAGGGTAGCGTACTGGGGCCGCTATTATACCTTCTCTTTACTTCTGATTTTTGTAAACATAGAGATCTTACAGTAGCACAGTTTGCAAACGATATAGCTGTGCTGTGTATAGGTGATATTCCCACATGTTCCTACCAGCTTCAGGAATTTAGCAACAGCATCCAAAACTGATGCAATAAATGGAAAATAATCTTGAATTCTTGTAAGTCAAAAACAATTCCGTTTACCTATAAATACAATACTATCTAATCACCGATAAATTTAGGATCAACCCCCATACCAATCACAATCAAATAACTTGGATTGGCACTTGACTCTAAACCCATGTGGAATTCGCATATAACCGACACGTTGACTAAATGTCGAAACGGAATTCATCAATTGAAACATATACTCAAAGAAAGACCAGTACTTGCACTAGTATAAGCGCTCATATATACCTTAGTAATTGAACCAATTTGACAATATGGTTGTTCAATCTGGGGATCTGCTTCTGCTAGTCAAACTAAAATGATTCATATTATACAAAACAGGAGCATACTATAATGACTGGATCACCGTGGTACGTGCACAATGCAGTTCCGCATGATTACTTAGGAATTCCGGAGGTAAAACCGTTCCTCCGCATGAATTACATACCATTTCAAAGAACAATAAATACATAAATAAAACCTGAATCCGGCACCTTGGTTACTACACCGAGACATACATTCCTACTTTACATTTACTCTGAAAACACATTTACATTTTATGTTACATCAAGATTCTTTTCAGATAAAATAACTACAAACTGCACAATGTCTATAAAATAATAAATACAAATAAAAGAAAGAAGAAGAATATAAATAATTATTAGATTAGAGCAAAGGCGTAAACAAAACTTATTACAGCTCTAAATGCTATCTTTAACTACACTTGCTGGAATCCAGCTACTATCTACTCCTATTTAACTATATTAATTGGAAACCAGCAAAAATGTACTGGTAGTCAGCACAAAACCTTCTACTAAGCTAATAGTTAATATGTTTAGTTATATTTTATTTAAAAATGTCCTTAATTAAAAATTATTAAGCTAAAGTTGCGTATTTATAACATTCATTGCTTCCATTATAAATATTTGATTTATAGTAGTTTAATATTTTGCTTAATTTATTTATATCCTTATTTATGCATGTATGTTGGTTATTTGTTTATTTATTTACCTTATAACATTTGATTTAATCTCCATATTCATTTTTCAATATGATATTTTTATTTATTTTATATATCACTTTTACATTTTATCACTATATACTAAACCTTTACCTCTTGTAACCAAACACTAACTCTTCTTTCTTCTATCACTGCATATCCATACATTTTACCCCATATAATTTTACTTCACTCACATCCTCCATTTTATTCTCACACCAGCTCCACCTTCAAACTTATATAAACTCCAAACTCCCCCACCTGTTAATAACTCAACAACAAACGCATGCCTCCATGCATCTAGCATCACATAACTCCATTCACTGTCCCTCCCAAACCACATTAACTGCTCCTCCAACAATGGTGAACCTACTGCGCAACCCCAACGTCCATCTCCTCTCCGTTCCTCCTCTGCCTCCATTCTCCTTCTACAGTCACAGCATTTCTCTCCCTCACGTAGTCTTAATTAAAAGGTTCGCTTTGTCCATTCCTGTCGTCCCATAAAAACAACAAAGAACTTTCTTCTATTTATTGTCAACTTTCGGTCTAAGTATTAATATTCATGTCACTTCTTCCCTTCTCATCTTCCCCTCTTCATTCTCCGTCAATGTCAACATTTGTAAGCTAAACATATCTTCACTTATATTTCTATCTTCCATCATATCTAAACTTTGATTTATTATTGCAATCCTCTTTAATCCTCTCTTCTATTTTCGTTTATCCTCTGTGTAATTGTTCTCTCCTCACTTTTGGTAATATATCTTTTCCCCATGCTCCTTTACTTACATAATTTGTTAATTGCTGTAAATGTTTAATTAAATAAGTATGTCTTAAAACTGTATACAGGGTATATTCTCCTAAGTGTTTCCTTTCTTCTAATACATGTTGATTGTATCGATTATCTTCAGAAACTGCATGTTCCGGTGAATCCCTAATTTCACAACTATCGCATAGGTCGTCATATGTTCTGTTAAATTTTATTTCACTACATCCTATATGGACCATGTCCCGTAATAAAGTGTATTAATCCTTTTGTTGGTTGTATGTGTGTTAGTCGTAACCTTTCTTGAACATTTGAAAATAGCTGAAAAACTCCTCTTCCCTCCTCTAGTTCCTTCCATTCATGTTGCCATCTTGTCTTCAAATTTTGCTTAATGTCTAATAAAGTATTGCACTTTACTCTAATTATTTTTCTACCATTTGAAACTCTTTTTGTTTTAATCCAAAATCTAGCTCCTTTCAAACCTATTAAATAATCAATTGGTCATATTGCCGTTGTTATTAATAAAGCCATTGTTGGCTTAGTATTTACAGCAGCAGTAAAAAGTAATAATATTTTTCTTCGTGTCCTTCTCAATAATTTTCTAATAAGTACATCATCCATCCTACTGGCGCAGGTTTCCACCGCATATGTCATAATGGAAGCAAATATTACATTGTGGACGCTTGTTATTGTTTTCAACGATAATTTCACTGTTTTATAGATTTTTGACGAACATATTCAGTATGCTTAAATTCTTAATTTTCATCTACATAATGCCCAAATAATTGGAATCCTTTTTCCTTCTTATATTACTCATCTTAATAATCCGGTCGCTATTCAAATTCCCTTTAAATAACATATAACACTATTTATTGGATGAGGTTATAAGCATAGATTTCTTGCACCAATTACTTAATTTCTCTGTAAATTTATTTACCTTGATTTCCAATTCCCTTCTATTTTGACCGTCAATTATAAAGATCAAATCATCTGCATATGCAATCGTATTTGATATATTGTTATGATTTTCATTTTGTCAATTAAATTTCTATCACTATGTCACAAAAAAGGGGCCCCAGGACTGAGCCTTGCAGACACCCTTTTGTGATACCTTTACATGTTGTTTGGTTAATATGCCTTTAATATACACCTTTTTATTTGTACAATAATCATTCAAAATTTTATAAAGTGTCCGTGGTTAATTATTTTTTAAGTCTACCGAAAAATAAGGCCAACGTAAGTTATCAAATGCTCCACATATATCAATTAACACACCAATTACTAATTTTTGTTTACTTTTCCCAGTAGTTCCTAATAACCTCATAATTTTATCCTCCGTTGAAAATCCCTTTCTAAATCCAAATTGCTCATTTTTTGCCCAATCATTTCTCCAAAATCCACAATGCTTTTATAGATTAATTATTCCAATTTTTTCCCACAGAATTTAGCAAAAACATGGGTCTATATGATTTTGGTTGCTTTGAACCATTATCGTTTCCTTTTATAAGTACTACTGCTCGTGCCTCTTTCCAAACGTGTGGAAATATCCCTTTTCATAGGAAATCATTAAAAAGCATATGCAAAACGGGACTGTTTCACCTTTTAAATTAAAATTAAACAATATTTAATTCATAATCCCATCTGGTCCTACTGCCTTTTTGGCCTTTAGGATATTAAATATAATTTGTATCTCCGATATATCTATTGGAAATATAATTCCTCTGTTATTGCAGGGTATTTATAATTCCACTCAACTTCTGGTATTTATTTCTTTGAACGTATCAACTTCATCATCTGATAACCAGGTATTCAATAATAATTTAGTCGATTCTTCCCATTTATCAGTCATAGAACCGTCATCTCCATCTAGGGTTGTTATGATCTATGGTTTTCTTATTTTATTCATAATACTTTTTATGGAAGGCCCCATACATCTTGTGTGATTTTATTTTCAACAAAAGACTCCCAAGGTTCCTTTTAGTTTCTTCTAATAGGTCCTTGTGTTTTTGTTTAGCCTCTCAGTATCTTTGTAAATGAAATTCCCTTTCTTTAAAACTAATCGATTTTTGCTAAGTTCTTCTTAATTTCCTTGTTCATGATCTAAGCTTTTGCAGTTTATCTGTCCATATTTTTTTCGAAGTCCTTTTTGGGTCTTATTTTCGGAACTGCACTCTTAACTACTGTCTTAATGGTCTCGGTTAAGATTTTTGCATCTTCATCGACTGAATGCCCTCTATACTTAAGGTTTAGGTTTTGAAACTCCTCCTTCATTTGTTGCCAATTAGCTTGCTTATAATTGTATACCAAGTCTCCTCTTCTAACACATTTTGCTTTAGTTTCTATAATGCCATGATCAAAATATATTATATTATCGTAACGTGTAATCAGCCCTTGACCCATCCTCTAATTTTTTTATTTTAAATTCTGCTTTCCTTGAACACAGTTTAATGTCAATATTTTCACTTGCACCGGCTCTGTTCTGGAATGTGGGGGGGTGTTTATTTGATTTAAGATTACTAAATCAAATTCAGAAATTGCTTCTTCTAATTTTTCACCCTTATCATTCGTTACTTTACTATTCCACCATTTCGATTTGGCACTGCAATCACACAAATGAATAATCCCTGCGTTTTTTGTGTTTGTTGTGGATATCTTTAATTTGGGATAAAAGTGACTCTATGGGTAGTTGAAAATAATAATTTACTAACATAATTTTCCATTTCTGTGCGTTATTTCAATGAAGTTTACATGACTATTCTAATATTGCGCTAAATTAGTTATTTGTAGCTCTAGGTTTATTACAAGTGTTGCAGCCATGGCGTTTACACCTAATACAATTTGTCTCGCTAAAATTGGGATGTGTGGTACACAGTAATTTATTATATATTTTCTGGGTGCATATTACACCAATAAACACGTCGTCAGATATCTTTTTTAATTCCATCATAACTAGTTTATCCTTTGACCATTTATTTGTGCAAAACTTAAAAAAGTCACTTTCTTCTTCTTACGAAGGTATTAAATTTTTACCTTCTCATCTTCGAAAAATTTGCACTATTTTGCCCTTACCTCCGCTGCCATGTTCTTATTCAAGGACTGCATTTTAGTTCTTGTTTTCTTATTTCAATAACTGTTAATTCTTATTTGGTTTCCTTGTTACATTTATTTAACTAATTTAAAAATTCACTTATAATATTACCTCTTTCAACCCTATTTGGTACTATGTGCATGCTTATTTTTCGAGTTTAAATTTTGGGTTTAAACACTGTAGTATTTGGTTTAATAATTTTAATTTCTTTCTTTTGTATTATTGCTGTGGGTTTCTTATAGGTTGATCCCTCATACCTAACCTGCACATAGCAATGTGGCCAGTTTTGATTCGGATCAAAAACTGCTCTACCATAACAAAGAACAAAATCTCTAAAAACGTCATCTAAATTAAATTCTTCACACCTCCTTACATACACTTGTTCCAGTAAATTTAATAATGTTCCCGGGTCTGTTGGAATGTTTTTATATTTAAGCTCCATTCTTAAATTGAGAAAAATCTCAATTCAAGCAAAATTCAACAGCGTCCGGTAAAGGAAATAATATTTTTTCTCCATTCTCATGTTTAGTCCTAATTACGTGTCTCATGCCGCGATCAGATTATTTGCTTCCTCAAGCCTGGATAATTGTAGTGCCAGCTTAAAATTTTAATATACAGGGTTATTCTAAATTAGTTACCTGAAAGCATGAATGAATTATTTCGAAACTGTTGACGGAAATTTATTCCGATGTTCATCAAACCTTATATATCATCAAGTTTTAAACATGGTCGGCAGATTCGCTACATGCACTCGCTCGCTCATCTAGCGGGGAAAATGTGAAGCACTCGCAACACCTGGAGCTCAGTAAGCAGTCGCCATGGAGTCTTACAGCGGTGCGGAGCGCGCGCAGTGTTGTCTGTGGTTTCATGAAACTAAATCGCAAATTACTACACAAAGACGTTTTCGTACAAAGTATCAAAAAACTCCTCCGCAGGTGAAAACTATCAAAACATAGTATGATCGATTCGTAGAAACAGGTTGTGTGGGATACCGAGAAAAAGGGCAGGGACGCCCTTCTGTAGCAGGCCACGTTGTGGAAGCCGTGAGAAGAATTTATGCACGAAGTCCAAAGAAGTCTACAACTAAAGCAAGTTTGGAGCTGACAATTCCACAACCTACGTTATGGAGAATTTTACGACGACGAGTGCAGTGTAAGGGGTACAAGTTGCAACTGGTTCAGGCATTGAGTGCTAATGACAAGCTTAAACGTTATGAGTTCTGTGCGGACATGCTGAACAGGATGGAAGAAGACGATAGTTTTCTTAATAAGATTGTGTTCAGTGACGAGGCAACTTTTCACCTTAGTGGTACAGTTAATCGCCACTATGTAGGAATATGGGGTACACAGAAACCGACGGAATGCCTGGAACATACACGTGACTCATCAAAACTGAATGTGTTTTGTGCGCTAAGCTCCGTGAAAGTTTATGGGCCATTCTTTTTTATGAGAAGTATGTGACTGGCATCACATATCTAGATATGTTAGAAAACTACCTGATGCCACAGCTGCAAGAAGATATGAGAGATAATTTCATTTTTCAACAAGATGGAGCACCTCCTCATTACCACCATGAGGTCACTACGTACCTATCCCACACCACTCCTGCTTGGATTGGACGTGGCGGGAACATAGCTTGGCTTCCACGATCTCCCGATTTAACACCGCTGGATTTTAGTCTGTGGGGTTACATTAAAGATAACGTGTATAATCCTCCACTGCCGATCAATCTCGATGAGCGTCGTCAACGAATTAACGTAGCGGTAGCTCGGGTAGATGCGGACATGATCACGCGTATCTGGGATGAACTGTCGTACAGGTGGGATATTTGCCGAGTGACAAAAGGGAGTCACATTTAACATTTGTAAACATTGCAAATAAAACTTAATGTTAATGTCAATGTATGTAATGGAAATGGAAATAAACTACATAAGATAACTATGTATAATTTAGCTTTATTATCAGGTAACTAATTTAGAATAACCCAGGAGCATTAACCGCAGGTTGCGGCATTGACACCGTCTCAGCTGTTTCCTGTATGTAATTTTCTATCGTCGCTGTATAAATCCTCCTCGCAAACTGTAATATTTCCCATCTCCTCTTTATTGTATATTTTTTTTATTCTCATTCCTATCTTTCAAACCATATGCTGTCTTTTTCAATTCTCTTCTTTTCCAGATGTTTTCAAAAAATAATTTCTGTACTTACTATGTTATTTTCCTTTCCTAGTTCCGCCTCCGTATTTGAGTCATTTTGATAGCGTGATAATCCACAGAAAGTTTCTTTTTATATGAATACCAATCTCTTGCTCAGTTTTATGTATTCTTCTTTTTAGTATTAATTTCATTATTTTGATTATTTTCTGCTTTGGTTTGGTGTATTAACGCTCCCACTCTTATATTATTATCATCAATATCTTCGGTCTCTGTTATAGAGAGGTTTCTATTAACTTTCTTATTTACAATTTGTTTTCTGAGTTTGTACGGGATAATATGTTTTAGATTTTTACGAATTCTAGACGGGATATTTCTTTTTCTTTTATTTTTTCACCATCTAACTTCATATAAATGATTCGCCATAAGCTGTCCTTTCTAAAATTCTATCCAACATTAATTTATATGACGGACAATTTCCCTTACCCCCACAATCTTTCTTTCTTCTAGCACATGGTATACACGTGACCTTTTGGTCCTTTTTATTACAGATTTTCCGTGGATGATCTTCACCACAGTGTCCACAAACTTCTTTTTCTTTGTTGCAATGCTTCGCCATATGTCCATAAACATACCATTTAAGACATTTACCTACATATATGTAGTCTTTTACCGAACCTTCCTGAAATCCTATATATATATATATATATATATATATATATATATATATATATATATATTCTGTTGCTTTCAACCAAGATTTTTCTTAATTTACCGAATACTTCCGCTATATGATGTAAGGTTGCCTTGTTTCTTGAACCTCTCTTAAAATGTAGTTTAAAGTTATTCTTAAAATCCTCTGTTGTCATTTTTGCTTAAAGATGCTGCTCGTAAATATTGTCATTTATTTCTTCTTTTGAAACACCAAACATGACGTGAAAATAAAATAACTAGTGGGTTTCTTTTCCTCTGTAGCTCAATTTAACATTATTATCTTTCAAACCTTGACAATTTATCACCTTTTTTTAGGTCTTCTTCTGTTTCCACTTCCATAATTAGGCTCCTTCCTGCTGAAATAAATTACAAATTCTTATTTTCTTTTTAACTGGGTTCAGGTTAGTGGTTACTGTGTTTTGTAAATCTCTCATACCTGCATTATTTGTACAGGAATTAAACAAAGTATGTTTCTCATGTTCCACACTTTCTGGAGTAGTAATTCTTTTCCTGTTGGTATTGGTTGACTTACTTCATAATTGGTGCTTGGATTTTCTTTTCACTTATTTCTCTCCATATAACTGCTTCATGCTCAGCCTTTTATTTTTGTGTAGTTGTATCATAGTGAATGTTTTGCACCTCTTGAAGTAGTTGAAATATTTTATATTTGTTTTTCGCTGTTAATCTGCTGTCATTTCCCACAATGGAATTAAGCTTATATATCAGGTCATCAATGTTATTCTTGTTTCCTATTTTCATATCACTTCCTTCTTTAATATTAACTTCTCCGTTGGATCCTGGCTTCAAAGCACATTCGAAAATCATCAGAACCCTGTGATTCAGCAAATAGCAATCTACCACCTGACCCACCGACGAGACTAAAACGAAAACGCCATACCGACTTAAGATTATAACTCAGGTTTGTCGTTTGATAAGTACGTGATCACAAGTTTCATGTTATTTATTAGTTGGCACAACTGTACTGTATTCAATTTATACAATAAAGTTATCTTAATAAAAATCTATCTCTGGCGGAAAGACATGTGGCTGTCTACCTCTATATATTATATGTATAACTTTCTATAAATTGCCTGTGAAGTGTTTACCACTTTTCATTGTCATTAAAATATAGACAAAAACTTGATCAACAAAACTTTAAAACTTGCATGAGTTCACGTGAGACAGTGCCATACATATACCATTATGTTGTTTTCGCACCATGCATGCAGTCAGTTCCATATTGGCTACCTGAAATTATTTCTAGGGAAACATTCTTCGTGATTAACATAAGATTAATAGAAGAATTACTTTTTAATGAATGCTATAACATATAAGGGATAAATGTAGGTGCTAGTGCAAAGTAGATTGAGTGAGTGTTAATTATCATGTTTTTCTTTCATTTTCTACTGCCTACAATGTTTAATTTAAAGAACGAAAATTTGATTTTGAGTTGTTACTTAATGTGTTGGGGCAGCAAAGTGTGCAATCATTGAAGAGATCAACCAAAACATTCAGTACATATGCCTATTCTCTGTATAAATATGCAGGGTTTCTTAGGCGCTTCAACAACAATAATAACAATACTATTATTAATAATAATATTTGTATATGAGAATATTCTCTCAATTTCTAATTTCTGTGATGTCCCTTCATTTCATTTTGGGCATGTGTGCATTTAGCTATAATCTTATTTCAGTCCATGTGGCTGTAAAGAAATCTGAGTAATAATTGTGTAAGGTGTAAACATTTCTCCTAAATATAACCAATGTTACCAGCGATGAAGGGGCTGAGGCACCAAAACATGAATATGAGTTTCATTGTTTATCATTTATAACAAGTAAGACTGGGATTCCGAATGGGTGCCATAGCATCTGTCAACCATAGCCCTTAATCTGGCAAGATGAAAAGCCCTCGCTACTCCGAAACGCGAGTCTTAAAAGTTACGAAATTACACACTTAAAATAGCTTGATTTTACGTTTCTTTTCCTAAAGGTATTAGATAGTAACATTAGAAAAATGCCAATATTTTCTGTGATAAAAAACGAATGGTAGAAGACGGAAACAGAAGCAAAATACATGGAATCAAATCAGAACTTAAGCTTACATTCAGTTTCATTACTCCTATAAAGAATTTTCACGGATTTATACAAATAATGGAAAATTATTAAGTGAGACAAAATCTGCATCAAAACACTCTTAATATGTCTAAACAAAAGATAAAGTCTAACGGTTTTGTAATGTAAATTGATATGAATTTGGTAATCTCCTTTATTTTTATTTTCTTGGCTATTTGCCTATAGTAAATTATATTCCACCACAAAATTTCCACTCAGAGATTTCACTGGAAGTTCATGTTATAAGGTTCTCTGAATCCAAAAAACGTATTTTTGGATTTGTCTGCGCGCACGTGCATGTGTGTGTGAACAGAATAACTTAAAAACGAAAAGTTGGATGAACACCAAAATTCACATTTAAGTTCGGCATCTACCAAGGATGTAACACGAAGATTTTCACTAAAATCCTCTACCCCAATCTATCCTTTATATGAAAAATATTTCGTTGTTTTGGATTTCCCCAAAAATGTGTGTACCGATTTTGATTGAAGTTCAATGTGTTTAAGATATTTGCTTAGATAATAAAATGTCTATCTTGAATTTTTTGTGAATAGCCTGTGAAGTTTGCTTCATTTGAATGCAGTTTGTATAAATACGGTAAGAACAAAAATTACTATACAGAAAGTGTAGAACTATTTAAAATATGCAATTCATGTGAAATGAACTTTTTGTGGTATTACCGTTT
This sequence comes from Deroplatys truncata, assembly GCA_030765065.1. NCBI lineage: Eukaryota > Metazoa > Arthropoda > Insecta > Mantodea > Mantidae > Deroplatys > Deroplatys truncata. The sequence continues at coordinate 32,699,570 of CM060976.1, forward strand.
TCGAGATAAGCTTTGGTATTTGTTTGAATTTTCAAATTCTTTATACCTTTTTAAGTGCTAAATCGCCATGTCTTTTTTTTTACTTTCTCTACTACGTATAGTAAGTAGGGGAAGTATTGCATTCCACCCAAAAATTCGATACCGAGATTTCACCGGAAATACATGTTTTGAGACCTCCTGATTCCAAAAAAAGCATTTTTGGAAACATGTCCGTGTGTGTGTCTGTGTGTGTGTGTGTCTGTGTGTGTGTCTGTGTGTGTGTCTGTGTGTGTGTCTGTGTGTGTCTGTGTGTGTGTGTGTCTGTGTGTGTGTCTGTGTGTGTGTGTGTCTGTGTGTGTGTGTCTGTGTGTGTCTGTGTGTGTGTGTCTGTGTGTGTCTGTGTGTGTGTGTCTGTGTGTGTGTCTGTGTGTGTGTCTGTGTGTGTGTCTGTG